>OY992530.1:141020238-141620238 GCA_963921185.1 Dasysyrphus tricinctus
TTGGAAGCTTCTTATTGAATCAGTCATACCGTTTTGAAGAAAATTGAAATTTAAAAAATGGTTCTTTGGGAAGTTCCATTAATAACCATTTTTTGAAAAATGGGTTTCTACCTAAAGGAAGCCTTTACTAAAATTAATTTATTGAATTTTTAAGAAAAGTTGTGGAGCCGTTTTTGAGAAAAATAGGATTATGTAAAATTACAAAAAAAAAATTTATGGCAGGTAGGTACCGTTATTTTTGGTGCTAAGAAACAAAAGAAAAAAAGTGTGGGCAGAATAAAAAAACATTATATACCAAGTTTGAAGAAAATCGATGGAGCCGTTTAGGCTGTAGACGCACAGACAGACAGACAGAATTGTGCGACCCACTTTCACTTTTTTGGTGTTCTCTATCATCGTTATGTAATGTTTGATTGTTATCTCAAAATTCATTTTTTTTGAACGAGTTCAAACCTTGCCTTATAGTACCTACCTATATAGCAAGTAAAAACTTTGAATATCCAATAGTTTTTGTCAAGTTGTTAGGTGAGCAAAATGTGGTGGAATTGCAATCAATGGATGAATTCGCTACTATTCTCAAAACCAGGAGCCTTACAATACAAAATACCAAAACCAAAAATATCAAAGTTTCGTATTTTTTCAATAATCTCAAATTAAAAAAGTCCCAATTTAACAATTTTGAATTTGCATTTCGCAACAAAAAATCTCGCAAATAAACAGAAATCTCGCAAATTAAGATCTCGCAATTCAAGTAACATTCGCTCCGAGTTTCGAACTGAAAAAAAAATTTGAAGACGAATAGTCTAAGAGCTGGCTGTAAAGTTTTGGTTTGAACGCACAACCAAAAAATGAGTATGAGGGTCTGTTTCTGGGGATATGCATCTTGACATCGAATACGATTTTGGCGCCCGTAGTAGGGACGAGGCTTTTAAAAGGCTACATGAAATTTGGCCCCAATGAAAAATGGCCCCAAACATAAAATGAAAAATGGCCCCAAAAATTTATATGAGAAGCAACAACAACTAAAATAAAATAAAATTTTGTGAATTGGGGTGATTTTTCATGGTTTTGGGGCCTTTTTTCATATTTTATTTTGGGTCAAATTTCACTATGAAAAATGGCCCCACACTTTCATTCTTAAACAAAAATAACCCCAAAAAATGGGGCCATTTTTCATTATGAAAAATTGCCGCAATTTTAAAATGGAAATAAAGCCCCAAATTAAATGAAAAAAGGCCCCAAAACTTATCTTAAATTAAAAACTCATAAAAATGGGCTTTGTTCCAAATCGGACAAAAAAATCCAGTTATTTTTGGAAAAATTGCCGTAGATGAGAGTCAAGCCATTTTTTTCCTATTATTTTAAATTAATTGTTACTCTGGGATGGTGATTAAACAATCGTCCATGGAAATCACGCGATTTTCGTGTACGATTATTTTTAATCATGGTCTCAAAATGATCCTTGTAGCTTTTGATATATCTGATCAAATAATCGTACAGGAAAATCGCACGATTGGCAAAAATATATGCATGTATGTATGTAGAACTTATGCAGTATTTCATTTTATTTTATTTTAAAACCAAAAATCGCGCGATTGGATTTGTTTAAAGGAATAATAAGAGAATTCAACCTTATGTTAACTTTTATTTTAGTTTAAAAATGATTTTGAAATTGGTTTGATGATTTTCTCAAAATTGTTGAACACAAAATTGGATACAAAATTTGCTTCTTTACAGAAAATATCCATACCGCACTATGATTTAGTTGACCTCTCATAATGATTCATTAGCCTTTGGGATGGTAGGTATACGATTTTTTGCGAAAATGATATTAAAAAAAATTTAAAAATTTACTACAAAAAATCAATGTCTGGCCATAGTGAAACTAGATGAAAATTTTAAATTCATTAAAACAATTTTGGTTGGCAATCGAGAAGCTCATATCTTGAGTTTTATTTTTCGGACGATTAAAATTAAAGTTTGTGAACATAAAGAAAATATTCACCCAATTTTTATCCAATTTTGTGTTCAACAATTTTGAGAAAATCATCAAACCAATTTCAAAATCATTTTTAAACTAAAATAAAAGTTAACATAAGGTTGAATTCTCTTTTTATTCCTTTAAACAAATTATTAATTTATTATTTTGTATAACATACTGAATGAAAACGCAGTTTTTGCAACTACATCGATACCTTCCCGTAAGAATGTATTAAGCGACATTTGAAAAATTTTAAAGGCATCGAAAAAAACCTCTGGCCCAGTTATTTATTAATGTATTCAAAAAAATAAAAAGATTTGAAACGGGATTTTCAACTCAAAATGTCTCTAAAAATCGGTTTATTACAACAAAATACCAAAATAAATAACTGAATAAGAGGTATTTTAAAAATATAATTCAAATTTTTTAAAATGTCGCTTAATACATTCTTACGGGAAGGTATCGACATATATTCCTAAAGAAATTTGTTTTTATTTTACTGGAGGAAGAATTATTTTGGTGACGTTTTTTACTCGGATTTTCTTGCATTGTGTCCTTAAATGCGCACTAATGTTCTTAGACGAATTTTGTCCTTTGAGTAGTGAAACCATTTTTAAATGATGGAATTAATATATTTTAAATTTATTTATACTTGGGAAAAGCCCCAGGGGGGAGGCGTCATGACCTCCATGAGTCCCCTTGTATCCGCCATTGTCTGATATAAGAAAAGAAAAGAAAAGAAAAGAAAAGAAAAGAAAAGAAAAGAAAAGAAAAGAAAAGAAAAGAAAAGAAAAGAAAAGAAAAGAAAAGAAAAGAAAAGAAAAGAAAAGAAAAGAAAAGAAAAGAAAAGAAAAGAAAAGAAAAGAAAAGAAAAGAAAAGAAAAGAAAAGAAAAGAAAAGAAAAGAAAAGAAAAGAAAAGAAAAGAAAAGAAAAGAAAAGAAAAGAAAAGAAACGTTTTGCTTACACTGACAGTCAGATCAATCCTAATGGTAAAAGCATTAATTAGTCATTTAATCAAAATACAAATATTTAAATAGGCAACAAATATTTCGAGCTCCCAAAATACTAATTGTTAAACTGAATGTAAAAACAAAGTCAAAATTTTTGAAAATAATTGTGATAATTTTTTAAGTTGATTTTTTTACAAAATTTGGGTAAAAATAAAAAAAAAAATATTTAAACAAATTTATATGCATATTGCTTATACACATAAATTATGCAACAAAAATTGAATGTATTTTGCTCTGATCATTTTTTAAGCAACAGCACTGAGCCCAACCTGCCAAAATGATTTGACAGGTTTGTCTCACTATAAAATCCGAGCTAAAAGCTATATGGTTCACTATTTAATGGAAGTCAATTGACTGAAAATTTTCTGAAATTGCTTAAACACGATAGCTGCCATGACCCTACATTATTTTTGAAGTTATTTGCAGTATTATAAGTGCTGAATATCTATAACAAAATCATTTAGTTAATTTACGAGGTAAAGGAAATCAAAAAAGACATGAGACGCAATAATGCAATTATAGGAAGGTAGATACGAAGTTCAATCAAAATCATAAAATTTTTGAACTCCAAATCATTTTTTGCTGACTGCTGCAGATAAAGGTGCTATTGACGATTAGTCAAGAAAACAAATTTGCAATAATAGGAAGGTAGATACGAAGTTCAATCAAAATCATACAATTTTTGAACTCAAAATCATTTTTGCTGACTTTGCTGCAGATAAAGGTGTTATTGACGATTAGTCAAGAATTAAAATTTGTTATTCTTTGTTTTCACAGTTGGGTGAAAATGTTATCAAAGTTTAAACCCTCATCATGTATGTTATGTATAGGTATTGTTTATAGCTTTAAAATTAAAAACACATAATCAAGGTGAAGATGTAATCAATCCACATTACAAAAAAATACTAATGTTCTTAAAATATTTGATCAAACAATTTTAATATATTTGCAGATCACTGGTAGTGGAAATGGTCTGGGAAAGCAAATAGCTATTGGACTGGCAAAAAAAGGATGTCATATAGCGGTTGTTGATATTAATCAAGAAGCTGCAGAAAATACTTCAAAAGAACTTATAGATGCCTACAAAATCAAATCTAAGGCTTTCAAAGTAAACACACTCAAACATAAACACGTTCGGAGAATTACTATACACGTCTTTAAATTCAATCTTTAGGTTGATATTACAAAATATGAAAATATTACCAAGCTTGCCAAAGATGTTGAGGAGCAATTGGGGCCAGTGACTATTTTAGTCAATAATGCTGGACTTATGACGTTTAAAAAGCACGTCAAGCCAACACCGGAAGAAATTCAAAATATGATTCACACAAATCTTACATCGCAAATTTATGTATGTTCACATTATTTTACTTCACTAATTTTATTATTTATTAGTATCTGTTATTAAATTTTTTAACAGACTATTCGTATTTTCTTGGATAAAATGAAGGAGCAAGGAAAAGGACATATCGTTGGAATTGCTTCAATAGCAGGTTAGTAAAATCAGATTCATTTTTATTATTTCTAAGTTTAAATGGAATGATTAAATCAAGTAAGAACCTTTTGTTTAACAATTTTTGTGATTCTAAAGATGATTATCTAGTGAGTACAGTTTCTTTACACTCATCACTTAACTACAAATACTCCATTCATTTCATAAGTACATGAATCATCTGTGATGAATACATGATTATGTAGTGAGTGCAGTTTCTGCCTACTTTTCTATGCACTCATTACATAGATATAAATATTCTATGTTCTCATTACAAAAATTAGTAGTTATTACACAGACATAAGGTTGAATGAGACCTTATATATAACTAGTACATAAACTAGCTTCTTGACTCCCTACACATTTGTATGTTGTCTCCATCATAATTGCATTGCTTATTATACAGCTGTACTAGGTACAGCTTCTTGTACTCACTACATATTTGTGAGTCGTTTCTATCTTGCTCTCATACATAGTACACACCTAATACGTTACTTGAGCTCAGCTCCTTGTTGTGGTGGCTAGCGAGTTTTAAATATACTTATATGTAGTCATTACATGTTTCGTTATTGCAGAGTACATATCGTCTGTATCCAGAACATACGTACATATTCAGTACAATACAGACTGCATACGTTGCTTGTACTCAGCACATAACTTGCTGTGGCTCAGTTTCAAACATTTTATGTAGCTGGGCCATAGTTATTAATTTATTCAGAATTCAAAATTGAGTCTGATTCCCTCCGCAGCTCATTCGTCGGATTCTGTAATCGGGGTGATTGACTCATTTCTGTACTCGTTGACGGAGGGTTGTATTCGGAAAATAAATTAAAATGTAACCAGTACACGTCAGCTGTAGTGTTGGTGATAGTTTTGCTGAGCACAATCTTTAATTATGTTTGTTTTTTAATGCTTTAAATTTTAATGATAAATTATATTTTGTTATTAGGTCTTATGCCTTGCTTTCGACATCTTGAATATACAGCAACGAAATTTGGAGTTCGTGGTCTTATGTTGGCTGTTCGTACAGAATTGTTTGCCCTAAATGCTGAATTCATTAACACAACTACAGTGTTTCCATATTTTTTGAAAACAAACGCTAAAGTGAATGAATTATTTCTGAATTCTGGGTAAGATTGAGCTTATTTTATCCACGCACATTATTACAAATATCCAATATCAAGGCAAATTTGTTTGGTCTTAACTTGACTATAGTTTTTTTGAAAGACCTGAACAAGTTTGGCCTTTGCTAATGGTTATCGATGAATTTGTCTTAAAATCACTTGCATTTTTTTTTTTTTTAGTGGACGTCATATGCATCCGAGTATTTCTGGGGAAGAAGCAGCTGAAGCAGTTATCGATGGAATTATAAGAAATAAAATGGAAGTTGTTATACCTTCAGAATTCGCTCTTGGCTATCGGTTTTTCGAGTAAGTCAAACACCATTTTGTTTTGTTTTAAGATTTTTTTTAAGATAATAAATAGTTTGATTGAGCTCTTCTCCATATTGCGTTTCGCCCTGATGCAGTTGTACTCTTCTAAGATGCAAATTTTAATTAATTATATAGAATTTCATAATCATGTCATGATGGATTTTATTTTCCTAGGGTAATTTGTTTAAATTCAGTCACCTAAAATGCAGAATGCAATAATGTTTGTAGAGCTCACTTAAAATCTAATTGAACTTTTAATTAAATCGCTAAACCTAAACAGATGAAAATAATTTTAGTATTTTTCAACAAATACAAACACCACTTTTATGAGTTTTGGTTTCTGTGATAAGATTAAACATTATACATTGGTCCTTATTGAAGATATTATATGCACCAAAATACACTAGTCAACGAAATTAAAGGAACAAATTTGTTTTCAATTTTTGTTAGCGTTTTTTGAAGAGCTGTATCTTTGTGACGAATGGTCGTATTGAGTTGAAATAAAAAGCATTTTACAGCTTTATGTTTTTTGTTTCGAGATTTTTTTGCAAACATTTTTTTTTTGAAGTACCGTTATTGCAAAAAATGAGACGAGACAACAAAATTATTTTTTTTTTATTTTTTTTTGAAGGTCCTCATTTCTATGGATACATTTACATTTTTGAGTCAATTAAATGTCATGATCAGATAACTTGTTTGTTCAGCTTCAATTCGGTTTTTTTGTTGTTGTCGTACGATTTTTTTTGACATGGTTTATCTGACTTTAAATGAAAAAAGATACTTTTAGCCTTGATTACCAATATCTCAGCAAATAATGACGTTATAAAAAATTCAAAGACAGTTTTGAAAACTTGAGAAAGCGTTTTACAAGATTTTTTTTTAAATTTTGTAGAAATTATTGTTTTTTACCCTTCACCGTTAGTTTAAAAAATGTACTTAAAACCGACGTTTTGTGGTCTTTTCGTAAATCTTTTTTTCTTTGTAAATATTGAATTCATGGCTTGCGTTGGTATGCAAATTTATAGACTTTTAAATCGTCAATATTTTTGTACATTTTCAAATTGATTCATCGAACCGTTTTTCCTCACCAAAACTTCAAAGTCTTACAAACCAGATAGAGGAACAAATTGTGTTGTTCCTAAACAATACGTAGTCGTCATCAAAATGATAAGAAAACCACAACTCCAGTGGATTTTTTTCACAGTTTTGCATTAGTTAGATACTTTTTTGAATTAAAATGAAATAAAAAATACATTTTTCAATTAAAAAAAAAAAATTAAATCTAGTTTTTTTGTTTGAAAAATTTTTGAAATTATTTTTTTTTGTTTAATGTACTTTTTATTTCATTTCATTCAAAAAAAAGTATCTTACTAATGCAAAACTGTGAAAAAAAATCCACTGGAATTGCGGTTTTCTTGTCATTTTGATGACGACTACGCATTGTTTAGGAACCACAATTTGTTCTGAACATTTTTACAAAAAAATGAAACGCGTTGGCCTTCTATTAAGAGTTTCAAATAAATACATATATTTAAATTGTGGAAATTAACAAGTGTTTTATTAATCATTTTTTTGTAGAAATGTTCAGAACAATTAACTTCCACCAAGTGGTTAATCATCGCTCTATTGAGCATATAAAAACAATTTGTTCCTTTACCTGGTTTGTAAGACTTTGAAGTTTTGGTGAGGAAAAACGGTTCGATGAATCAATTTGAAAATTTACCTATAAACCAACGCAACGGTGAAGGGTAAAAAAAAAAATAATTTTTACAAAATCTTAAAAAAATCTTGTAAAACGCTTTCTCAAGTTTCCAAAACTGTCTTTGAATTTTTTATAACCTCATTATTTGCTGAGATATTGGTAATCAAGGCTAAAAGTTTCTTTTTTCATTCAAAGTCAGATAAACCATGTCAAAAAAAATCGTACGACAACAACAAAAAAACCGAATTGAAGCTGGACAAACAAGGTATCTCTCGGTCATGCGATGGGTGCCAATTAGGACATTACCTAAGGCTATGTCCTAATTGGCACCCATCGCACGACTGCACAACAAGCGATGATCGCTGTATCGGACAACCAAAACATCAAACTTCAATAAATCAATCAATGTGTCCTTATTAGAATATAAACGCGGTAGCGCGATGACGTATAACAGTCGCACATGCTTGTTTTGAGATCGCTCAAGCTATTCCACACAAGCTTTCAAAAACAAACTCAATACCTTAAGGGAAATGTCCTAATCAGGAACTGAATTTGTGCGACCGACGCTACAAGAAATTGTTTCATCGCTTAAAATCAAACGAGTTTGTTTTTGATCGCACTAAAATGCAACGGATTTGAAGGAAAATATGATAAATGAAGCTTATTTAATCCTAATTTTATGGGATAAATGTTTTGCTTCAAAAATAGATTCAATGCAATTTAGGTGGGGTCTTAGAATTGTAATTTTTTTAAATTTGTAGTTGTACATTTGAACATGAACATCGCAATCATCATATTTCGCAATTGGCGCATTTTAAAAATCTCTCTTGTACATTCAAGATTAGCTGTAAACATTTTATTTACTCTTAACAACATTGAGGTTTGGTGCAAACTTGAAAGAATAGAAAACCATTTTTATACAAAATTCACTTTTGTGGTCGCTCGATAGTGTGTTAACATCCACTTACAATGCACGATATTACTTAGGAGCGATCGGACACACATTTTGGTAGCGCTATCAACAAGCGATGCGACCGACCGAAGCTTATCGCTGCGCTGGGTTGCGCGATCTTTGTCCAATTAGGACATAGCCTTAGCGCTTGTATTACAGATTCCTAGTTTTTGCCATACGTGGTAATGACCCGATCCCTTACCTTCAGGTGAAAACGAATGTTTACACATCTTGCACGCGAGTCCTGGTACTCACACATTTTTTTTTTTTTTTTAAATGTAGATAAACTATCCAAAAAAAGTTGGTTCTTCTGAGCTAATTAGTTGCCAATTAGTGTAGCAAATAAACCTAAAAATTTAATAAAAAGAAAATAATTTTAAAATTAATTAATTTCATTAAAAATCATTTGTTTACGTTATTTACTAGCAATAAACTAGTTCTCAACAATCACCTTTTCTTGGATAATTTATCTTCATTTTTGAGAAAATTGTCTTGCTACGTTCATATGAAGTTACAAATTAATTTTGTCTCATATTTTCGTTTAATAAAAAAGAATGCAATTTTATTTCTACTTTTAAGAAGTTAACATAAGCTTTTGAAACGTAAGATTTCAACAAAATTCTTTGAAAATAGACAGTTTTCTCAACAAAACATCACAATTCTATTTCCATTATGTGCATTTTTAACCAAAAAGCAAGTAGTATTGTTCAACTGCCTAGGATATCACTGCTACGAAATTTAATCGAAACCATTAAATTCGTTTTTGAAACAATTTGAACGACAAAAAAAAATTTGTTGTTTAAAAAAAAAAATAAAGATTTCTAGCTTTCATAAAAATATTTTAACAAATTGGTTCTCATGTTAAAGCTCTAGCATCAATGCACTGGAAATGTGTACATTAAGGTGGTGGTTAAAAAAAGGTGATCTTGGATGGGCCTAAATCGACTTTAAATGAAGAAAAAAAATCCCACGTTGTTTTAGATTTTTATTTTCATTCCCTAAGTCGCGAAAGGGGTTAATTAAATTCCCTATTTTTACTTGCATGCCAAGTGATTCGCGTGATATTTTCCAAAAAATTCAGAGCATCTTGGTTGGAAGAAGACAAGTAAAAAATCCCACAGGAAGGGGGTACTATTTTCCCCTCTTGGACAGGAATTACATAAAATAGAAAAAAATAATTGAAAACAACGGCAACACTTACAGTACTATTTTATATCATTTTGAAGAGCCATTCTAAGTGTTTAATTTCAAATAAAGTTTTTTTTGATGAACAGTTTCGACAACAAATTGTTTCAAACTCATTATGTTGAAGACTTATTTTTTTTATTTCTGGCTTTCGAAAAAGCTACAAGGCAATACTGTAAGTGTTACTGTTGTTGTTTAACCAATTTTCTTCTATTTTATGTACTTTTTTTAATTGCCCCCCCCCCCCCACCTCCTTCTCCAAGCGGAGGGAAGTATTTCCCCCTTCCAGTTGGTTGTAGACTGCCTATGTCTAAGTTTGTTAGATCACTGGGATCATTGAAGTAAAAATCACCAAGGTGAAGTTTTCGATATGAGATAGAGCAGGGCACGAGCATAAGGTGAGGGATTGATTCTATCTCTTCCTCATCCATACAGCTTCTGCAAAAATCATTGGAGAACACGCCAAGACGCGTTGCGTGCTTTCCTATAAGACAGTGTCCGGTTATAACACCAATCATGGAGCTTATGTGCAATCTACTTAGAGATATAAAACACTTAGATCGCTTTAAATCCATTACTGGCCAGATTTTTTTTTGTTGCCAAACAAGTGATGATATCGTTCCACCTAAGGTTTGTTCTCTCTAATGCATCTTGCTTCAGTAAAAGTTTACAAGTAGCGATGGGTATACCTATATCTACCTTGGTTGGTAGGGGAGGTAGAGTTGTTCCACTTTTAGCGAATTCAACGGCCTTACAATTACCTGGGATGTCCCTATGCCCCGGCACCCAACACAGGTGAATGGTAAACTGCTGCGCCATCTCCAGCAGAGATGAACGGCAATTAAGGGCTGTTATGGAGTTAGCCGAGACCGATTCTCGGGATTTTATAGCTGCTTGACTATCCGAGAAGATGCGGATATCAACTACTACGTTTCCTTTCAGCCAAGATAAGGCTTCTTTAATCGCCGTAAGTTCCGCCTGGAACACGCTACAATGATTAGGAAGACGGAATGAGAGGCTTAATTTTAGTCTTTCTGAGTACACACCGCCACCCACCTCCTCATCAGTTTTCGATCCGTCTGTGTAGATATGGACCGATTCATCATCCAAGAACACCATATCCTCCCAGATGGCTCTAGAAAGAATGGTGAATTGAAAGTTTGGACCGAATTGTGGTTTTGGGATGGTGTAGTCAATGTGACTAGGTAGTGATCTGAATGAATTCAGAATGGTGGAATGGCCAATACTATTGTTGGTCCATTGGGAGGAAGCTTGGTAGGCGTATGGCCGTATTTGCAGCCACCTGTTTGCTAAAAATATCGAGGGGCGTCAGATATAGTAGAACGTCTAGAATGGCAGAGGGTGTCTTACGAAGCGCACCACTTATACATAAACAAGCCGAGCGTTGTATTTTGCTTAGTTTGTCGCAGTTTACCGCAATATCTAGAGCAGTCCACCATACTGCAACACCATAAGTGAGAATCGGTATAATCACCGAAGTATATAGCCAATGAGTAATACGAGGTTGAAGGCCCCATTTAATCCTAACAGTTTTTTGCATGAGAAGAGTGCCACTGTGGCCTTTTTAACTCTTTCTTGTATATTAGGTTTCCAACTTAATTTTGTATCTAAAGTAAGACCCAAATACTTTGCTTGATCAGTAAAAGTTAATGGAATACATTTTATAGAAGGAGGGTCTACATGAGGGATTTTATATTTCCTAGAGAATAGAACTAGTTCTGTTTTATGAGGGATGCGGTTGACACCCAGACCACACTGGTCCGCCCAATTGGTTAGCCTATTCAAAGCCCTTTGTAAGAATTCTTTTAAGGTGTTAGGATGCTTTCCTGATACGGCAATTGTAACATCGTCCGCATAGGCAATCACTCTGTAACTCTCCGCTTCCAGGCATGTTAGCAGCTCACTTACCACCAAGTTCCAGAGAAGAGGAGATAGGACACCGCCTTGTGGCGTACCTCTACTAACAGACCTTCTAGCAGAAAAGCGTCCCAGTTTTGAGTTGATGACCCTGCTAGTCAGCATTTGGTTAATAAATTCACCAAGCGAACTATCTACCTTCAGTGATGTCAGTGCAGATGCGATTGCAGATGTTTCAACATTGTTAAAAGCGCCTTCTATATCTAAGAAAGCAACCATGGTATACTCTTTATGATGGAGGGAATATTCTATGGTTCGTACTAGAGTATGTAAAGCCCGATTTCCCTTTGCAGTAAGCATGTTGAGCAGTAGATAATAGCTGCCGGTCAATGCTGGTACGTAAGTGGATATCAATCAAACGTTCAAAGGTTTTAAGAAGGAATGATCATAGACTTATAGGTCTGAGTACTTTCGGGTTTACCTGGGAACATTTGCCAGCTTTGGGTATAAACACAACCTTGACTTCTCTCCAAAACAGGGGAATGTGGACCAGTGCTAAGCAACTGGTAAATATGGACTCCAGAATTGGCAAAATTAGATTTCCATTCAATTGGAGTTCGGCTGGTATTATACCGTCTAGTCCTACGGATTTGTAAAGCTGGAAGCTGCTGAGTGCCCAAAGCAGCTTGTCCCTGGTAATCAGACCTTGTGGATAGCTTGACTTCATATCAGACCTAAAAAGGTCGAAGCTATAGATATTTTGGGAGCTACCAGGGAAATGAGTATCTAATAGCAGGTTAAGCGATTCTTCGCAGGAGTTGGTCCATGAACCATCAGCATTTTTTTAGCAGCTTGGCATTGCTGAATTTTTAGAGAGAATTTTCCTTAGCCTAGATGCCTCTGAAGCTTCCTCTATTTTTCCACAGATTTTATAAACTAATATTTTCCACCTCAGAACATATTTTAGCTCATCCTAAGCAAGGCTGTAGCCAGAGTTGGGGATCACAGGGGTTTGATCCCCCCCCCCCCCCCGAAATTTTTTGAGAAAGACATTTGTAAATAATACTTTTCCATTTTAGTATGAAATTTGTACTCAAATTTTTGCGATACCTAGTTATCAATTAATTTAATTTAATTAAGCTCACTATTTACATAATTTTTAATGAATAAAGGAATCTTTCTACCATCATGATTTCTTAAGTCAGCTTAAAATGAGATTCATGTATTCTGATTCCCTCGATTCTTGGCAAAAATTTAAAGAAGAAAACTTCATTTTTTTAAAAAATTTTGGATCTTGACAATTTAAAGTTTAAAGGCTGAATGCAAGATGGTAGGCAAAATGCCATACACAAAATGATTTACATACACAAGCTTCTTAAAATTTTGGCGACTCCAACGGTCTTAACATGCACATCGGAAAGAACTTTTTCGACAGTGAAACGTCTAAAAACTTAAGCTAAAGAAATTCTACCGATGAAGATAAACTTTTAGAAATTATTTGTCCTAATGTGGGCTCAAGGTCAATTGATTGTTGATTGTATTTTATTTTTCGAGTTGTGACGTTTCGGATGTGTTTACACCCTTCTTCAGACAACTGCAGTAAATAAGAATTATAAAATTGATTCTTATTTGTGTTTGTGTGTTAGTATCCGTTTCTTTAAAATATCTTGAAAAAGACGTTGTCTGAAGAAGGGTGTAAACACATCCGAAACGTCGCAACTCGAAAAATAAAATACAATCAATTGACCTTGAGCCCACATTAGGACAAATAATTTTTAGAAATACAGAAAGGTCACGAAGAAAGGAAATATTTATAAACTTTTAGGGTTGGAGTTATTGTCAGCTCATCAACAAATTGAGACTAACACTGAAGAAGTTAATATATCTCACTAGGAGTGAGTTTTGGGTACGAAATTAAATGTTTGACGTTTAAGCAAAATTTACAGTCCCATGCAAAAGAAAAATCAAATTTTTAAAATGTTTGTTCACATATTCTGTGCTCAATTTTGTATAGTATTTTAGACTTAAAATGTTTGCCTTTGCTTAGGCCACCCATTGAGTCATTAATTAACTCCTTTATTAACAAATTATAAGCCTAAAAATGGAAAACAATACATTTTGGATGCAAAAACAATTTGCATGGAAGTAATGCTGTGAGGTGAATATATTTTTTATTTGGAAGTGTACATATTTTTTATTCACCACACTTTGTCTCACGCGACACAATTGCCCAATGGCTTGGTAGTTCTATGACAGCATTGGTTCCTTTTTGCATGAATCTATGTATAAGCGAATCATGCAGAAAAGTAATTTTGTATTTCACCTCAATAATTTTTGACATGCGAAAATATTTGCATAGATTTTCGCACAGGAACTGTAAACTAGACTTTATAGCGACGTATCTATTTTCGCGCAAAAAATGTGTTTGGAATTTGTATTTTGCTTTAGTATAAGAAAATCGTTTACAGCACGGACATTTTTTTTTTTCGAGTATAATTTTTTTTCACCACCAACCTTTTATTTTGTACTTAAAAGAACTGTTAACTCAGCTTAAATGGTGAAATATTTTTTCGAAAAATTATATCCCCCTCCGAAATAATTGTCTGGCTACGGCCTTGATCTTAAGTACTTATTTATCTTCTCTTATTGAAACCAAAACTCAAACCAATGATGTGTTTTAAAATTGTTATTAACAGAATTCTTGTCCGTATATTTTTAAATTTAATTTTATGTTGTTTTGTTTTATTTTGTACAGGCTTCTTCCTACCAAATGGAGTTTAAATTTGTTGAACTGCATGACATCTCGGGAAGATCTCCAAGCATTGGACAACAGCTAGTTATGCAAGTGCATTTGTAATGAAAGCCATATAAGTTAGTTCTCATTAAACAAAATATTATGTATTCACAATACATACCTGTAAACTGAAAAACGAAACGATATTTTTTAATAAAAAATAATTATTTAGATATTAACAGTTTCATTTTTTTTTCTTTTTTCCTTTTTTACTGCAAATAATTATAAGACCGAGAGCTAGCGAAATAAAACGTCAAGTCATTTGCGTAAAGTTGTAAGTCATATCAATAATAGCCTTTGAGTTGTTGAACCAATAACCGTTTGTCTGCTTTACCTACCCATAAGAACGTGTCGAACAGGTGTAATCTTTGGTGTTAATTTTGTACATCGATTTATTTCAATGCCTATTGGTCGGAGGGAAAAGTGTGTATATGTTACCGTTACTTATTTACTTACTTTACTTTACTTTAGATGGCACTTACAGTCCAGGGTGGAATACGGCCTCATCCAACAAGCCTCTCCAGCCAGCTCGCTCCCTAGCTAGCTGCCTCCAGTTACGCACTCCAAGTTGGTTGAGGTCGTTCTCCACTTGTGTGCGCTCTTCCTCTGTTGCGTAGACCATCAGGGGTAGATTCGAAGATTCGTCGGGCTGGTGCGTCGCGTCGGTGTTAATACGATCCACGTGTCCCAGCCATCTCAGCCGCTGTATTTTCGGTGGTTCGGTGGTGTTTTTGACGACTTTGACGGAGCAGTCATCGTGCACAAGCGGACGAGTTTGGCAGGGATGCCGAGATGCGACATGGCTCTGTATAGCTCGTCCCTGTCTACGATATCATACGCGACTTTTAAATCGATAAAGATATGGTGTGTATCGATTTGAAACTCCTGGGCTTTTCCCAGAATCTGTCGGAGTGTGAACATTTGATCGACCGACGGTTGATTTGCCGGGCCTAAGACAACACTGATAAGGGCCGATCAGATCGTTGACAAACGGTTTTAAGCGATCACACAGTACAGATGACAAGATTTTGTATGCATGTATTTTGAGGAGACTTATACCTCTTTAGTGTTGGCACAAGTCAGAGCATTTCCTTTCTTGTGTATGGGGCACACTATACCGGGCATACTTTCATCCGACCAAATTTTGGAGATAAGTTGGTGTATACTCCGTGCCAAGTCATCTCCGTCTGCTTTGAATAGCTCGGCTGGAAGGCCATCTATACCAGCAGCTTTAAGCTTGGCTATCGCTAACCGCACTTCATTTAGGTCGGGTGGACAGAAATTTTGGCTATCATCGTCCAGGTTGAATGGATTATTCTGTCTAACAGCGGAATTTTGGTCATCTTCCCGTTTAGCAGTCTAGAAAAGTGTTTTTTCCAGATTCTCAGCACCGACTGTGTGTCTACTACCATTTTTCCACTTATTTTACCGTTAAAGTGCGTAAACCAGTAGTTAATGCGCATCATTAACTAGTTCGCGAATTAACTGGTACGACCCGTTAAAGTGCGAAATTTTACTTCAATGAGCAAGTTTCCGCACTTTATCTAGTTATAAAAAAAAAAAAGTTAGGTCCAGTTTTTCAATGCGAAATTGTCCTAGTCTCGGGGTTAAACCGGAGTTAACTCCAAAAACGTGTTTTTAAGTCAATTGATTTCGAAAGTTAACTCCGAGTTAAGTCGTCTAATTTGGTGAGTCAACTCAGGCACCAAATTGAGGGTCTTTTTAGCTGTGGCACCATCTCGATTTCGATATTGAAAGTTATTGGCAGTGCAATTCGTTGTGGCGCCATCTCTATTCCTGTGCGTAAAAGGCGTAGAAGGGTGATATCCATAGTGTCGCACATCGTTGGCCTCAGAATTTTGACAACTGAAAGATAAAGTTTATGCTCAACTGAAAAACTGTTCCTAAGTTAACTCAGGGTCAATTTATTTTCAGGATAAGCTAACTTTGATTTAACTCAGAGTAAAGCCTGAACTGAAAAACTGGCCCTTAGTCCTTAGAAAATATAAAGCGGAAAATTTTCCAAAAACCACTCAGGTAAACACATAATGCTTGGAAACTTCATTGCTATATATCTTCTTAGGGCCAGTTTTTCAGTGCGAGATCATCCTAGTCTCGGGGTTAAACCGAAGTTAACACCAAAAGAGTGTTTTTCAGTTAATTGAAATCGAAAGTTAACTCGGAGTTAACTCGTCTAATTTGGTGAGTTAACTCAGGGACCAAATTGAGGGTCTTTTTAGCTGTGGCGCCATCTCGATTTCGATATTGAAAATTATTGCCAGTGCAATTCGTTGTGGCGAAAGGCAGAGAAAGGTGATATCCATAGTGTCGCATATCGTTGGCCTCAGAATTTTGCCAGCTGAAAGTTAATTCTCAACTGAAAAACTGTTCCTGAGTTAGCTCAGGGTTAATTCATTTTCAGGAATAGCTAACTCTGATTTAACTCAGAGTAAAGCCTGATTTGAAAAACTGGCCGTTAGAGACTAACCATAGAGAGTTTGACCTACGACAACAATTGTTCAAAATTGCAAGCAAAATATTTCTTGTATACACTTACACACTTTTTCCCTCCAACCAATAGGCATTGAAATAAATCGATGTAAAAAATGAAAGTCAAATTTTACACTATTCGACAGCTGATAAGGTAGGCAGATAATCGGTTATTGGTTCAACACCTAAAAGGCTTAATATCGATAGCATAATGAGAGGCAAATCAAATCACATTTTAAAAAATTCATTCAAACTGGCCATCTTTAGCCTTTACACAGGCCTTGAGCCTGTAAGCTCATATTAGTCATACACTTCAATCGGATAATTGGCCACTGCTCCCTCCAAACTTAGATAAATTTAGACTTTCTCAATTGATGGGCAGTTTACCAGAGATCATGAGCTCCAATCTGGACTATTTTGACTTAATCTGTCAAATTCAAATCAGGACTACCGGAGGACTTTCTGGATTTCAGGTTTGCGGGATCTTGGTTTTCATGATTGTGACCACAACCCTCATTGGTGCTATCCACGATTTTTAATTAATTTAAATTTTTTGCTAAACATATAAATAGCATACATTTTTAATTTATTCACACCCATCAACATGTGAGTAACAATATAATAGTACAGTACAGTGATGCAAATTTATTTTTAAATGTCAACTTATTTAATCAATCTTCTATCTCGAAATTAAATGAATTATAAAACTTACTCAACGTTATTGACGGTAATTGAAAAATATGCAATTGATGCATTTTAAGGATATTTACTCATCCAACAAAATATTACAAAAAAAAAACTTTTAAATTACTTCAGACATACGCCAAGCTTTCAAAATTAAGAGTAAAAAAAAAACTTTAAAGCAGGAAATAAAAACATTTCCATATCCTACGGTTATATCATCGAATTAATTCCTGCCCATTGGATTATGTTAATAAATTGAACTTTATGACCTCGTATACATAAATCCCATTAATAAAGCCATTTCGGTTCTACGTGTCCCTTTCGGCTTTGCCTCAGTTAAATTAAGACACAATCTATCCAACTGTGATAGTAAGTAGGAAACACCTACTCGTATGTATATTTTTTTTTTGTATTTTTCTCACTCACCAAAACAAAATTTAAATTATTAAAATGCTCCACTTAACAGATTTTTTTTTTTTTTTTGTATATATTTTTAATATTTAATTCGGATGATGATCGAAAAATGAAAATAAATTGTTCGGCATAAGGATGTTAATTAAAATAACACGAAATAAATTGAAATCTGCTGAGTTAATAGCAGTATTGAAAAGTTGATATGGAAATTTTGGAAAAATTCATTTTTGATACAAAAGAATTAATTTTAGTAGCCATTTTTAAAAAGTGAACATTTAAACGACAGGTTTTTTTAATAATAAATGAATGCACTAATGTTCCAACCAAGCATACGGTCTTTTGAAGCCAGATTAACTTAATAATCTATTCTAAGACCCATTTTTTCATAGTATGGGTTCAATCTCTATTGTGATTTTCACATGTTTTGATTAAAAAGTGCTTATCAAACAAAATCAGCGGATTAGCAATTTCGATGATTAACAACTCTGATTAAAATGTTTTCCAACAAACATACTCCTCGATGTATCAGTTGCAATTATCATTATTAATGATGATTATCTCGGAAAAAATTGGGCTATAATGTTCTTTTAGAGATAACTTTATAAAGTTAATTTTGTATACAAAAATTTATCCCTAATACTTAATTGATCTTTCATTAATCTATTTCGAAGCAGATCAAAGGGCACGGTAGTGCCCAGCCAAGTTCGCGGCACTACACCCTTTTTACAGGAACAAACTCAGGCGATTTTCAACCCCCCTCTAACTTCAGTACCAATAAAGTCAGAAACTTCAAATTCGGAGTATTTGCTGAACTGATCAAACACTGGTGGCTCACCAAATTTCAACTCTTTAGCATTAGTAGTTGCCAAGATATAGGACTTCAAAAATCGCCAAAACCGTAATCGGAAAAAATCGAAAATCTGCAATTTTCTATTCAGGGGGCGTGGCATCCACCCACTATCTTAAATATTCTATAAATTATATGGAGCCTTCCGATTGTTGTAGAACAATGAAAATTTGTAAGTGGTAGGGTTTGAGGATTTAGAAAGAAATAAATTGAAAAATTGGAATTTTCCATACAGGGGGCTGGGCATCCACCCTCATTCTCAAAAATTCTTATAAATTATATGGAGCACTTCCGATCGTTGAAGAACGATGAAAATCGGTAGATCGGTATGGCTTAAGGTACTTAGAAAGAAAAAATTGAAAAATTGGAATTTTGCATTCAGGGGTCGTGGTATCCACCCACATTCTTAAAAATTCTTATAAATTATATGGAGCACTTCCAATTGTTGTAGAACGATGAAAATTGGTAGGTCAGTAGGCCTTAAAGTACTTAGAAGAAACAAAAATCAAAAATTGGAAGTTTCAGTTCAGGGGCGTGGCATCCACCCACATTCTCAAAAATACTTATAAATTATATGAAGCACTTCCGATTGTTGTAGAACGATGAACATTGGTAGGTCGGTATGCCTTGAAGTACTTAGAAGAACAAAATCGAAAAATTGGAAGTTTCAGTTCAGGGGGCGTGGCATCCACCCACATTCTCAAAAATTCTTATAAATTATAATGAGCACTTCCGATTGTTGTAGAACGATGAAAATTGGTAGGTCGGTAGGACTTGAAGTACTTAGAAAGAAAAAAAATTGAAAATTTGGATTGTCCATTCAGGGGGGGTGCCATCCACCCACTTTATAAGAATTGCTATTATTTGTATGGAGCACTTTCGGTTGTCGTAGAATTATGAAACTTTGTAGAGCGGTAGGGCTTGACTTTCACCTGGCAAAATAAATCTTTGCAAAAAGGACTAAAATCACAACAAAAACATAAATGTTAAAAAAGGCGCCAAGTTCTTATGTGTACAAGAAACCTGTGCGTAAAAAGTCAGCCAAAAAAAGTAATGAGATCTAAAATATATGCCAAGTTTTAAGTTCATGAAGTTTAATATCAAATATCTTAAGTAGAGTAAATATCGAAACAATTCCAAATCATGACATATATTTGGTAATTAATGATTACTGATTAAAATTTGGTGGGTTCACTGGTCAAGTTTTCATACATTTTAAATTTGTGATTAAGTAAGTGTTTAAGAGAAAACTTGCCAAGTAAATCCACCAAATTTTAATCAGTAATCATTAATTACCAAATTTCTGTCATGACTTGGAATTTTTTTGATATTACTCTACTTAAAATATTTGATATTAAACTTCATGAACTTAAAACTTGGCATATATTTTAGATATCATTACTTTTTTTGGCTGACTTTTTACGCACAGGTTTCTTGTTCACATAAGAACTTGGCTCCTTTTTTAACATTTATGTTTTTGTTGTGATAAGTAATTTATCACAACAATAGCACCTCATCAGAGAACTAAAAAAACAGTTTAAATTCAAAATAAAAACTGAATAGTTCGTGAAGAACCAGGTCCTGGTACGCTTTCCGCTATTGCTTTGTGTATGCGTGTTATTCGTTGGCAGGAATGAGAGGGCTCTGGACCTTTGGCCAGTAGCGTAGCTACCGCGGTATCAGCCGTATCAATGATACGGGGCCCCCGAGGTATAGGGGCCCCGAGATTCAGAGTACTTGACGTGTGTAAGGAACTTTTCATTGAGATGCATTCGATACAAAATTCTAATAGGTTCGCTCCTTGAAGTTTACCTGAGTAAGGTTTTCTTGGCAATCACAAGAATTGTCAAAAAAAACTGTGTTTTCAGTTTTCAAAAAACACTAATAGGTTCTCAATTGTAAAATAAGCATGAGTCAGCATTTTCTTTACAAATTAATAAATGAATAATTAGACGAAAAATAGTAAAGTTAGGAATAGTTCTCATAACACTGAATTTCGATGGAGAGCTCCGTATTACCAGTATTACTTTACCTTCATTGGCCAGTTAAATTTAAAAACTTATCAAAACTTCATTTATTGATGGATAACATTTTTTGTACAATTTGTATTCAGGTTCATCATCTTATTATAAAATAAAATGTTTTGATGGAAGAGGTAAGGAAAACGCCGTTTTTTTAAAAAAGGGTGTGAGCGTTGAATTTGTTTTCTAATACCGCATTCGAATTTCATTTTACAGCGAATAATTGAGGATTCAGAAACTTACAGACGGTCATATTATCTAAATAATCAGCTATTAATGAAGTCTTAAATTTATAGCGTTTCAAAATTTGACTTTTGATTTTGACCGTAAAGTAACAAACAAATATTTTTGGAAATATATCTTGAAAACTGTTATTTTCTCAAAAATCTGGCTGGTATAAATTTTTTGTATATAGAATTCTACACAAGAGAGATTATTTAACTATTTCGTTTGAGCAACAGATTTTGGAAAAACGTGCACAAACGTTACAAAATTATTATTTATTGATATCTTTTCAACACTCAAAATTTGTTTCTCATACAAAAAAAGTGTTATAATCTTTCTTTCGTATAATTTCATGAGCTTAGATTTAAATCTTTTGAAAAAATTAACGGTTTTCGAGATACATATTTATAAAAACAGTTGTTTGTCCCTTTTACGGTACAAAATCAAATATCAAATTGAACTTATGTATCTAATATGCTGATGCAAGTAAGAAAGTTTATACCTAAGGCTGAGCCCCTGTAAGGAAAAGGGGGGCCCCTACAAAATATTTGATACGGGGCCCCCAAAGTGTTCGCTACGCCACTGCCTGCATACCTCATATGAGGGAAATTTGATAAAAAAAGGATGCCATCTAATTGGTCAGTAATTGGTCAGAAAAGGTCAAGTGGTCCCAAAAATTGGTCAGCCCTAGATAACTTGTAATAAAGGCTTAAACTTTCTCAAGGTCACCCGCGATTTTTGGCACCTCATTTATGGGAAATTTGGAAAGAATGTATACCATCCGAAAGATTTCTAGATCGTGATAAAAGGTCAATTATTTTCAGTAATTGGTCAGCAATAGATTTTTTTTTATGAATCTTTGAGGTTCGTTTCAAGGTCACCAAAAAATTTTTGACACCTCATTTGGGTCGTTTAAAAAAAAGTATAGAATTTGAAATGCCTCTTCACGGTTGTAAATTTATTTTATGAATATTTAATGAATTTTTTAAAAAAATTCAAGGTCAAAACGATTTTTGGCACCTCATTTTCGGGAAATTTGCAAAAAAATGTGCATCTGAAAGATCTGTAGATCCTTATAAAAGGTCAGCTAGTTTCAGTAATTGGTCAGCTATAGATTCTTTTATACGATTTTTTAAAGACATGAATCGTTCATGACCTTGAAATTTTTGAAAATTCATTAAAAATAAAATACACGACTGGATCGCACGTACTTGCTTTTATGTTCAAGTTATGTGGGACTTTAGAACTTTAAAAAATATTCTAGTTATTATAAAAAAGTATAAAAAGCATTTAAATCATTCTTTTAATTCTATAAACAGTCTGATAAATGACTTAGAGCTCAAAAACAGTATGCCATTTGATAACTTGAAAAAATATGAATATGTATATGCAAAAAAAAATTTTAAATTGGTGGAGCCGTTTTCTTGAAAATTAATTTCTTATATATAAAATGTTTGTAACATTTTTCAAAAAAAAAATAGGTATGCCAATTTTGAGTATATATTAATATACATTTAAAACTGAAATTTCAAAACAATTCATGAACCCGTTTTTGATATATTGAATTTTCAAAAACAAAAATTTTAATCTTTTTTTTTAAATTCAAAATTTATTTTTACAAAATTTTTGGTATGCAGTATTATTTATATTCTAACAAAGCTTTTGTGGAAAAAATTTTATTGATATCGGATAAGCGGTTAATGAGAAAACCAAGAATCAAAAAAACCGTTATATGGCAGGTACCGTTAATAAATGTTTTTGGTGATTTTTTTTTTCTTACTAAAAGATATATCATATCTACAATAATACACTGATTTTTTTTTATCAAAATCGTTGGAGCCGTTTTTGAGATAAATAAGCTTTTCCTTAACGGTTGTATGGCAAGTACCGTTATTTTTTGAGCAAAAAAAAATTCAATTTCCCCTCTGCAGAGTTACAAAAAACCTTAAGTTCAAAATTTGAAGAAAATCTCTTCAGTGGTTAAGGCTGTAGGTTGAGGTACGGACAGACAGACAGACAGACAGAATTGTGCCACCCACTTTTTTCGTGTTCTCTATGCACGAATCCAAAACTTGCCCTATAGTACCTATATCGCAAGTAAAAATCTATAGCTGACCATGACCAATTACTGAAACTAGCTGACTTTTTATAAAGATCTAGAGATCTTTCAGATCAGATGGTACACATTTTTTGCAAATTTCCCTCAAATGAAGTGCCAAAAATCGTTTTGAATTTAATTTTTTTTTTTAATTCATTAAATATACATACAAAAATCTATCGCTGACCAATTACTGAAAATAGCTTACCTTTTCCAACCGTGAAGAGGCCTTTCAAATTGCATAACCTTTTTTTTTAAATGACCCAACTGAGGTGCCAAAAGTTTTTGTTGGTGACCTTGAAACGAACTTCAAAAATTCATAGAAAAAAATCTGTGGCTGACCAATTACTGAAAATAGTTGACCTTTTATCACGATCTAGAAATCTTTCGGATGGTATACATTTTTCGCCAATTTCCCATAAATGAGGTGCCAAAAATCGCCCGTGAACTTGAGTGACCTTGAGAAAGCTTAAGCCTTTATTACAGGTTGTCTGGGGCTGACCAATTTCTGGGACCACTTGACCTTTTCTGACCAATTACTGACCAATTAGATGGCATCCTTTTTTTATCAAATTTCCCTCATATGAGGAGCCAAAGGTCCAGAGCCGAATGAGGGCGACCAATAATTTGCTGCAAATACGGACGGCTATTCTCAGGATCACTTGTCTGAGTGTTTTTTTGGAAATTCTGCCGCTTTCTTTCTTTCAAGGGACAAACAACAGAGGATTCGACCGACGACAACAATTATTCAAAATTGCAATCTAAATATTTCTTGAATGCACTTTCTTCCCTCCGACTAATAGGCATTGAAAAAAATCGATGTAAAAATTGTGCGTCAAATTGTACCTACACCTGTTCGGCACTTGTCTGTCAAAAATGTTTTTGAGCGCTATATCCGTCCGTGGTGATTTTGATTTGGCAAAACAGATTTTACAGATGTAGCTTCAACAATCATTATTATTTTTTTTTATAAAATGTTCTAAATAGTTATTTAGGGCAGTTTAATTTTTATTTTGAATAAAACTAAGTATTTTACACTTAGCTGTGTGAAAAGTTAGTATTCACATCGGTAAATTTTAAGAAAACTCTTAATATTTCCTTCGTACTTTGTTTCGATATAAATTCCTGTAGCTTTCGTGACAACCCAACGTTAATCTTCAAATCATTGCTATTGGAGTTTTTAATTGTTGGTTAAATAAACCTTTTTATTTTTGAGTTAGATCTATAAAAAATGCAATGTTTACCATTTTCGCACTCCATTGAACAAATAAATTAATTTTTTTTATTTAAAATTAATTTCGCAGATCTTCATTTTTCAACGAGGGTAGGTATATGGTATATCCATGTTCTTATACCACAACATATGTATGTCAACTTTTGATTTGAACATGTGGTTTTCGATCGAATTGATTACAAATCTGAAAATTCCGTCAACAATAAGAAGGAAATTATATTCTTTACCTAATACAAAAGAAAATCGTTTAAAATTAGTCTTTAAATTCTTCAAGATCAAATTTTTCAACTGAAAGTAGATTATAGACACAAAATTATACGATATCAATGACAAAAAAAATCAAGTTAAAACGTATTCCATATTCACTGCAAAAATTAAAATTTGAGGCTACCAATGGAAACGTGGGTTCATGATAATTCTGGAATACAACAGGGTAGCCATTTAAGCCCTATCTGGTTTATTTTATTCACTAGTGGTAAACTTCCTTGTGCTGAAGCATTAATACTAGATATCTCTTTTATGTAGAGGATATAACATGGTCTTCAAAACTGTCTCCAATATTCGAGATTGTAAAGAGTTACAATGTGACCCAAAATCATTTTTTTGACAGTTGTGTTGTTAATTGTATGTTTCTTATTATCCATAAAAATGTAAAACTAATATAAGTTTTACCAGAAAGATTTTTATAAGTTCTTTAAACTACTGGTTTAACAGAGCATATTATTATTAGAATTGAACCATAAGAGCAAAAAATAGTTAGCTGTGTTAGATAAATAAATATAAACAAATATGTATGTTGTATATGTTAATACATACATTATATTTTTAATAAAATTCTAATACAATTTTCTTCATTTCCTGAATTAACCCTTCAACATCTTGACGTTCCACAAAAACAAAACACCTTGAGTTAAGATATTTGAACACTGAAACTATACCTACAACATATACATATCTAATCTTCAAAAAAAAAAAAACATTCGACATGAACCGAGTACTTTCTTATTGATTTTCTTTTTTCTCTAAATATCACATTCCCACGATATACCTTAAAGCAAAAGAGAAATCATCAGCTAGCAATTAGAAAACCCATTTTTCAAAATTCTAAATTTTCGTAAACATGTGTTGTTGATTCAATATTCAGAAATGAACTTATTCTTTGTAACGCATCTGTAAAAAATAAATAGAATGTCACAAAAAACACACCCCTTTTTTACTTTTGTGGCATTTTGACACGAGGAGCTCCTCACGTCCATTAAATCAACAAAAAAAAAGAAAAAAAAAGAAATATCGAAAAGTACCCCTTATAGAGCTGAATACAACTATACTCCACTCTAGATATTATTCAAACCTCCATTCAAACTGTCATCCTATTCCAGGACGAGGACGCGCATTGCAATACACAATTATCCAGAAATAAAAAGGTAAAGACTGCAGCCGAATGGATGCACTTGTTTCAATGCTGCATCAGCAACTATGATAAAAAAAATTAAAATTATCCTGATTGTAATAAAGAAACAAAAAAAAACAACATCAACACAACAAATGTCATCGTGCACCGCGCATAGAGCCATAAACACAGATCGTAAATTATCTGACAGATAAAAACAATATTCGAATCTTTCGTAGAGCATTTTAGCTTGTGCAACAGAAGTTCCACCACAACATTGTGCCACTGCTTTACTAAAAGAATATGTACGAAGAGAAATCTAATTATGATGACTCTCTGGCGTAGAAGATGTCAAATGAAGCATCCATTCTATTGCGTCAGGAGGACCCCCAGCACCTATAATTGCACGCATTGAGTGCTCGCGCACTAAAAATAGATCCTGGTGCGTTCTGTTCTGATTGACCCCAAATAAAAATTGAGTGAACCGCAAAGCGAACGAGTGCTCGGCAGCGGCGGCGCGGCAGCGTACGGGACAAACAAAAAACAACATAAAGGGGAAAGAATGCACCCCAAGGGTGCTGTTTTGTTTATCTTCAATTCGAGGCGGGTTTTGAATTGCTATAAATACTTGAGCCAGCTCAGAATTCGAATTAAAACAATTATTATTAGTCTGAGTGAGCTTAAAAGGATTGAAATTAAGAGTTGATAAAGATCAGTAGGTATGCTGCTGAGGCTGAGCATTTATTAGGGAACAGCTATATTATTTCGGTTAATATAGTTTGAGTTGATTTCTGATCGATGTGGGCGTCCATGTACGTGTTTCGTTAAATTTACAAAAAATACAAATAGACAAATTAAATTTTTGTTTACATTTTTTTTTACAAAAATTAATATTAGCATATATAATTAATATCATTATGATATTTTTTAATAAATTTATAAGCTTAAATTTAATATAAATGCTCAAGCATAACACTTCATTTCCAATAGAATTGTGCCAACTTATTTGAAGTGCTGTCGTAAAACTGCAAAAGTGTATAATCCTGCCATTTCACAGGTAATAATCTGGAATAAGGTTTAAAAATACAACAATTAATAAATGCACCATAAAACTATGTACATTATGAATGTACAACATATATAAATATATAATCTAAAGTACTCTTACCTATGCAACCAAACTACAAGAGCAAACATTTTTGGGACATAAACCATTCGTTCGTTTCGCAATATTCCTTCAACAATTTTTTCAGCTGTATATGATCCAGACATACAAGGATAACGGCTTAGGACCCTGAAAAATTGAAATAATAAAAGTTTAAATATTATTTAATTTTATAAACTATAATTTCATTAAAAAAAAGCAATGCATGATAGTTATTGAAAAAAGAGAGTTTGCTACTGTTTTAAGTGATGGTTTCAGCAGAATAAAATACAAAAAGAGTAAGCATATGACATTAACTTCTGTTTCAAAAAGTGGGTGACACAATTCTGTCTGTCTGTCTGTTCGTCTACAGCCTGAACGGCTCAATCGAATTTCTTCAAACTTGGTACATAATGGTTTTTGGTGATTATGCTCACACGATTTTTTCAGAACCAAAAATAACGGTACCTGCCATACAATTTTTTTTAGCAATTTAACATAATCGTATTTTTCTCAAAAACGGCTCGACAACTTTTCTTGAAAAAATTCAATAAACTTATTTTAGTAAAGGCTTCTCTTGGGTGGAAAACCATTTTTTTTAAATGGTTATTAATGGTACCTCCCAAAGAACCATTTTTTTAATTTTTGACTTTCATCAAAACAGTACAACCAATTTCAATAATTTTTTTTAAACAGAAGCTTCCAAAATATATAAATAGTTTTGGGTACCAAAATTTTTGAAAAAATATTTTTTGAATTTTTAAAAAATAATTCATTTTTTTTTTTGGAAAATCGAATATTTCAAAAACGATATTATCGATTTTTTTGAAACTCCTTACTAAAGGATTTTTAGTACTCTCTAAAATAATTTTAGAAAAAAATTACATTTATGAAAAAATAACGGTACCTTCTATACAAAAGTTAAAAAACCGCAAAGGAAAATATTTTTTTGCTTAAAAACGACTCCTACGATTTCGATTAAACTTTTTTCATATACTAAAATTAGTACGATCTACTGCCAAAAATTATAAAATTTTTCACTTAGCAATTATTAATGGTACCTGTCATAGAACGTATTTTTTCATTTTGAATTTTCTCGGACTAAGATGAATTTTTGTATACACAAATTTCAGATAAGACTAAATAATATTGCATATCAAAATTTTCAAAAAAAAGTGTTTGGATTTTTAAAAAACGTTTCAATTTTTAAAAAAAAATTTATAAATATATTTATATAAATATATACTTTAGATTTGCATACCAAAATTTGTTCTTAAAAATGTTTTAAGAATTTTATATATAAAAAATTATTTTTTTAAAAAACCTCTCCAACGATTTTAAATTTGAAAATGCATGACTGGGTCGCACGTGCTTGCTCTTATGTTCAAGACACTGCAGGTTTAAGAAAATTGTATATAAGAACCTGGAAATTATGTGAGAAAAATGTAGAGAAGCATGAAATATGAAATTTAATTTGGCTAAAACAACTCTATCGACAGTTTGAGGTGGAAAAAAAAGAATGCCATATTAATTCTTGATTGAATATGATTATTTGGGAAAAAAAATTTAAATCGTTGGAGCGGTTTTTTAAAAAATTAATTTTTTATATATAAAATTCTTAAAACCATTTTTAAGAAAAAAGTTTGATATGCAAATCTTAAGTATATTTTTATATGTATATAAGAACAAAATTTGAAAAAAATTGTCAACCCATTTTCGAGATATCGAATTTTCAAAAAAAAAATTGAAACTTTTTTTAAAAATCCAAACACTCCAAATAATCAATCATGACAGTCTTATATAAAAAACTCAAGATATAACCACTTTATGCGCACCTTATCAGCCCTTTTTTCAAATATTTCAAACAAAACAAAATTCAACAAAATAAAGTCTCAAAAAAAAACCGATAAAAACCACTGGCATATAAATTTTCACCAGGAGTAGGTACCTACATACTTGTATTATAAATCAATAGTACATAGACACAACCCGCTATGTGAAAATAGAAACCGAAAATAGATATTTAATTATTTCGCCCCAGTTGTATTTAATCTCTGAAAATATTTCTACACAATAGAAAAACAAAATAGCGATGATATTTTCTCATATTTTCTTAAATACTTTCCTAAAAGAACAAACAACCAACATTTTATGGTTTCAAAAACAAAACAAAGTTCGTTGAATGTAACCAACTTTAATGAATATTCATACCAGTTTTATACCGAAGCATAAACCGATTTCATTTAATTACAATTTAACAAAATATTTGCATCCCTAATTATCACTCTCTAAAAATTAATTATCATGCGAACCCAAACACACAACTTCCTTATTCAAAATTTTAGGAAAGTTAATGAAAAATTCAAAAACACGCATATAATCTCAAGAACCCTAACCTAAAAACAACATCACAATATCCGGTTAATTTATTATTTTCGGGCCGGAAACATTACCATAGCACCATGACCATCTCTACACAGAACAAATACCTACAGAATTAACAAAATTCTATCTCTCTCTCTCTTTCTCTGCCTCTTTTTGTGTGTGTGTCTCCATATCATGTCCATTCATAATTAATGCTCAAATTAATTTCCCACTTACCCTAAATCATTGAGAGTCTCATAAACCTCCGCGTTTGTCTTCATGAAATACGGATGAGCAGTTGTTGTTCTTATAAAATCACAATCCGACAATCGTAATTCAGCCCTTAGGCAATCCATAAATCCTATTATTGCGTATTTTGTTGCCGAATATATTCCAGCTCCTGGCAATGCGATAAGTCCTATAAAAATAAATAAATAAAAAGCAAAAATATGATTGGCTTAGCTTTTAAAACCGAAATCTTCAAATTTTCATTTTCCTTTCGCACTCACCAGCCAACGAAGATACCGCTACAATATGCCCTGACTTCCGCGCTATCATCTTTGGCAAAAACTCCTTGGTTGTCTTTTAAGAAAAGGATTTCATAAAATTGTATTTTCAGGAGAAAAAAAAAAAAAATCTAAAAATATCTGCCGACTTTTTATACTCACCAAAATATACGAACCCAAATTCACCAGAATTATCCTTTCGATTTCCTCAGCCTTTAAGTTGGGCGTCGAATTCAAACTCATTAAGGCCGCATTGTTAATAAGTATATCCACTGGACCGAGATCCTTTTCAATTTTAGCGGCCAGGACTTGAATTTCCCTATAGGAAGAGACGTCGGTCTAAAGATTAAACGAATAATATAACTGTCGAGTAAAATTACGAAACGCAACGGAAATTACATTGAAATTATAGGATATATATATGTATATGTAGATAGAGATACGGAATCTTTGTGCTGCATCAGCACTTAGATATTAGAACTTACCCTGTAGGTTTTAGCCATGGCACCAGGAATCTTTGATATTATTTCAATTGTTTCATTGCCTGCTTTGCTGTTCACATCGACAACGGCGATTTTACAGCCCTTTTTCGCCAAAAGAATTGCCATTTCCTTACCCAAGCCACTTCCGCCTCCGGTTATCTGTAAGAAAATCACATAAGAGAAGCAAAAAGAGAGAGAGAGAGAGTACATATTAGTAAAAGTATAGTGAAATTATTCTTGAAACAGATCGAAATAATTGAATATTTGATATAGAAATTTAATACTCTGGGGATAATGAGTACCCACATTCCCCGGTGTATTTAATTTAAACTAGATTATACACATTTCTAAGAATGTGGTAGGGAAAAGGGCAAATGGGGAGAAAGGGAAACGTTTTAAAATTGAGGCAAGCCGAAAATTCGTTGGATTATGTTTTCAGAGTTTAATTCTGGAAGCCACAGTCCCCAATTTTAAATTATTTAAAGTGAAGAGAAAATTTGTATCTTTTTAAGACGAATTGGAACACTTTAAAGAAATATAATACAGCAGTGTTGTTATACAGATAATGTTATACTGAAGTTCAATTCACTCAGAGAAGAGGAATTAATAACGAAGATAATGGCTTTGATGCGTTAATACTAATGCTCTCAGCTATAGCTTAAACTGAGATGACATATCTACTTGTCTTTTCTCAACAATAACTTCTTAAATTTCAAATAAAATAACTGAAATTTGTTTTCTTTTTTTAATATTTTACTATCTCCTATTTACCAAGAGTTTCTGAAGAGCTTCCGTTTCCAAATCATAAGCCTATTATGCACACACGCCCTTACCAATAAAGCAGAAGGACCTAGGAAGTCCAAGTTGTGATCAGGGACTTCAAAGCTTTTAATCGGTAAGGCAAACATATTCGGTGAATTAGTTGGTAAACACAGCCTCCACGAAACGACAACAGATAATGGCTTCTAACTTATGCATCCCAGCTCAAAGAGATCGAAGAGCATCGCGAATCGTTATTTGAACAACACCCGAATTAAATAAGAAATAGTGGCCACTGGTTTTTTAACCGGAAAGCAGGTTCTTTGAAAGCATTTTCCGGAACTTCTAAAGGAGCTTCATTGGCAGATGTAGCCTAGACGACACTACCGCCGCGCCGCGCCGATAACGGACTCAGGTTAATCGACTTTGCTGAGGGGTGAAACGTTGTGGTAGCTAGAAGCAGTTCCCGCATCTCGATATATACAAGGGGACATGACAAATTCCTGGTCAATCAACCCCCAACCAGATTAACCACACTGCGATAGACGCAAAGGAGGAATACAAGTTTCTAAGAAGGAAAAAGAAAGAGCATGAGAAGCGCGCATTCGAGGAAATAGAGGAATGCCATTGCAAGTTTTACCAAAAAGTAAATAGAACCTCCAGGGGTTACAAAGCCCGAGCCAAAGCCTGCAAGGATAATCAGGGGAACATCGTGGTAGAATTTCATAGTCGGTGCTGAGATATGGATATGGAAAAACTATTTCTGCAAATTGTATAACGGCAATGACGAACCGAATTCTGCTTACATGCAGATTGTACCATTCGACCAGGACGTCGCGTCGTTGGCCAACAATTCCTTCCACCTGACCTCGACGAAGTAAAGACAGCTGTATCAAAACTGAAGTCCAATAAAGCGGCTCGAGCTGATGGAATTGCGGCTGAGCAATTCAAAGTGGCTGGCGATGAATTGGTTAGGAGTACGTACGTAGGACGTAGCTCATCTGCAAAATATGGTCTGAGGAAAGCATGCCCGATGAACGAAACTTCAGCATTGTTTGTCCGATCCTGAAGAAAGGCAATCCTCTGCACTGCTCCAACTACAGAGGCATCAGTCTCCTTAACATCGCATGCATAACTTGTGAACGCCTGAAGCCATTCATCAACAACCTGATAGGTCCATATCAATATGGCTCTAGCTCTAGGCCAGGAAAGTCCACCGTCGACCAAATATTCGCACTATGGTAGATCTTGGAAAAAACCCAGGAGTTTCAAATCGATACCCACCACGACTTTTTCATCGATTTTAAGGCTGTGTATGACAGAATCTATAGAGACGAGCTACATAGAGCGATATCTAGTTTTGGCATCCCTCCCAAACTCGACCATTTGTGCCGGATGGCGATGGAGAATGTAGAGTGCTCCATCATGGTCGGTAAGGACTTCACCGATACCTTCAAAAAAGGTTTTAGACAAGGCGATGCGCTGTCATGCGACTTCTTTAACATCGTTCTTGAAAAAATAGTTCTCTCACGTCAACACTTGAGGCATGGTCTTTCAAAAGTCCGTCTAATTACTCGCTTACGCCGCCGACGATATTGCCATAATCAAACGAACAAAGCGTGCTGTCAGTGGTGCTATCGTGAGTTTTGAGAAGGAAGTCAAGAAAATGATTTAACGGTGAATGAAAGCAAAACACAATATATGCTGTCAATATAGGTTTACCAGATTCAAAATGACGAAAAGGGGGAAATTGGGAGCTTTCTAGGGGGAACACGTGTTCAAAAAATGGGGACAAAATTTGTTTTTGAAAAATATAACACTATCAGAGTTTTTCTTTTTACTTAATAAGGGGGACAGATGTTTGAATAGAAGGGACAAACAGCATTTTGGTATAAAAAATGGGGACGTCTATGTCAATAGGAAAAGACACCCAACATCGACGTCTTGGACAGAATATCACTACAGATAGCTATGTATAATGTTGACATAGTCAGAGACTTTTTCTACCTCGACTTCGCTATCAACTCAGCGAACGATATCAGTGCTAAGATTAGCTAAGTAGCGCCACCTTGTAAGTAAATGAATGAGCTTCATCAAGACGAAAAGCGAGTGATAACGAATTCATTTAATACTTTTTTATGAACCACCCGATGTATCTCACCCGGAGTATTTTGTCACTTTCTTGGATGCGTCTTAGCAATTTCAGTTTTATTGAACTGGATGATGAAGATTGGAGAGAAACCATAAATCGACTTACTGCAGTCACTGCCGAAAAGAAGTAAGATGGAAACTCTACACCTAAGGATAGTTGTCTTTGGCCATTTTCGCAAACGTCAAGTCAACGTCAATTTGATTGTCAAATGATCATCATTTTTGACGCGAATATTGCTGTTGTCAAATATGCAATCGTTCTCTTTGCACAAAATCTTTTTGATAAACTTCAGTCAAATGTCTTGCAAGTGCATTTGACGTTTACGAACAAGTTCTCAAGTTCTCTGATTTCTCAATATTTTTGTCGTCGACTCGATTTGCTTACGGCAGAATTGCACACGATATGATGTTTTCAAACATGTGCTTTTAACAAACTGCATTATCGAACACAATGCTTATGCAGTAAAACAGCTTTCGAATAGAAAACTCAAGTACATACAAAACATTTTCCAAATGCATTTATGACACAGATGAAAACGGCCTTTAATTGGCAAGGCCATTGGCAAAATTATCTTGTCCCAGCTAAAGAAGAACTTTCACTCAAACTCAAATGTCATACTTCGATAAGCCATTATGCTTTTCAAAATTCGAGGTAATATTACGAAGATCTAGTTGGAACTCGAAACGTTATAAGGACACCATGTTACATTCATAAACTGCATAACTTCATTTCGCGAAGTTCCAAAGTACTTGCTGCTTGAGACACTATGGCAGTTATGAAAGAAGTTATTGCTTAATTCCAATCTGAAACTCATTCAGTCACATAGCTCTGTGTGACCAGGTGTGTAGAACAGTATGAAGATGTACTCCAATTTTCTGTAAACCTCATCAAGGTCTTGAAACAATTTAGCTGTGACTTGACCCGAGCACAGCTAGCAAGGCTAGGGGGATATTGACCCCCTGAACGAAATCCTGATGGATCCACGCCTTTCACCACCCAGTTTTGAAAAGACACGCATTCAAAAACTTAAGAACAATAAGTCTGCAAGTTCTGATAACTACCAGAAAAAAAGTATGCTCGATGAGTAGACTATCAGCTCCATATACCTTATCTACAAAAAGGCGATCCCAATTTTCTGCTTAAACTATCTAGGAGTATCCTATAGCGTAAGAGCACGATATGAGCGTATACCTGTCATTTCAATCGGACGGACGGGCTTAACTTTGGTATACTAATGGCCTTTTCGATCGGGGCAGAATGACATTTCTTGTTCTGAAAAGAAGAGAAGATGCTTCTGAATTTGATTTCAGGCCAAAATGAAACTAATTTAACTTTTAAGAAGAGTTGGCACGGTGGCAACACTGTCAGATGGAAGATAGGAGGGTTGCCATTTACAAGGTTAAAACCTCGAAATGCTAAATACTACATTAGCATTTAAATCGAGAACCAGATATCGGACGATGATATCTACGAGATTATTGGTAAAGTACACTTCAAACCATAAGACTGCTTTATTAATAATTTTCCTCTGTATTATTACAAGGTCGTATTATATAAAAATATCAAACAAATCAAAAAACATTTTGCATAGGTTTGCGTTTCGGATGAATCGGTTTTCCAAGTTTTGCTGAAGAGACAAAATTTGTGCGTAGAAGGCCAAGCGAGCAGTGCATTTTTTTCAATAATCGAGCATCCTCAATCCATATAATGGTTTGGTCTGTTATTTTAGGAAAAGGATAATTAATATTGTGAAAAACACTATGATATGAGGCAGAACTAATAAAAAAATTGCTTGAGACCATTTTGATTCCAAAAAATTCGGAAGTGGTTTTTGAGACATGAAGCTCTCATGTTCATGCACAAGAGTACTCATTCATGGAGCCAAGGGTGTAATGGCCTTTCTCAATCAAGTACTGGACTAGCCAAAGGAATTCTTCGGATATGAATCTCATAGAGAACGCTTGGAAGTTTTTTAAGCAAAAACCTATATCAGAAAACCCCATAACAACCAAAAGTGAGCTGGTCTGGTGGAGAAGAGCCAAATACTGAGTGATGGAATAATAAGAAGCTCAAAAATACCATTCGATCATGGTAACATTACAAATCATTTGTGTTACTTATTGATGTGATCGAACCCTCAAAACAGATATATATTAAAAGGTCTAAAATATTCTATGTATATGCCCGGCTGTCAAAGTTTGTAAAGTAAATGATGACACTCACTAACTTAATTGTTCACCGACTTCCGCTGACACCTGCTCGCTATTTAATTTAAGTTATTAAAATTGTATATTAAGATAAGTCTTTCATAAATTCTTGAATTCTATTGGAACTCATTTTTCAACTCTATTGGATCATATCACTTATTGTATCCCAACCTTCTCCTATTTAAAAATCGACGAATTACCCTATGCTAAGCTTTGAAGGGGTGATTGAATAGGTTGTATGCGCTGATGAATGAATAAGTGAATAGAGCAAACAAACGACTGAAGAATATACATACCCCCTTATGGCATTTATTCATAATTAACCCCTTTGACCTGTGATTCTGAATTAATGAAGAGACCTGAATGGAGAGCAGCATCATCGTGCGATATGGGTCAGCGAAAGTTGACTTTTTTTTTCTGTCATTTAGGCACAAATATCTTTAATTAACCACTAACTATTATTTTGTTATTTCTTTTGTTTGATAATAAAATGGAAAAAAATATTCAGCCTTTGATAAAAATAACATTGTAAAACTGAGAAATTAAACAAGTGGAAGAATCAGCTTTGAGATAACCTTGCACACAATTTCACAGGGAGATGTAGTACGAAACTTGAAAAAGAAAAAAAGGAACAATCATTGACGAATAAATCAAATATACCTACTTGGACTTAATTGTATGGTTCAAGATTTCTGCTTAAGTTTCTGCATACAAAATCGAAATATTAACATTAACACCGACATAAGAAGGTTCTATGTGAGCAACTCTAATAGCTATTCGAATAGTGTAACAAACGTTGGATAGTTTCGTAAACAACACGTTTAAAATAAATACATAAGTTATTCTTTTCTTAGCCCTCTCCATCAGCTCAAGGTTTTGCAAAACTAGCAAAAGGCTTCCTATTTTTTTTTCGATTCTGTAACTCTGAGAGTATTGGTAAACTCTATAAGAATATAATGTATTGTTTACAAGAAAGGAAGGTTATTCAATTTTTAGACTCAATCAACTTTTTTGTGCGATTATAAATTCTTGAGGAATTTGTTGGAAGTCACTACTTTTTAACACTGATTTTGATCATAAAACTTGATCTTATATATGTATGTACTGTACAGTACATGGTATGTATTTGTACATTATCAAATTTGTTTTTGTTCCGAATGACTGTACTATCTGTGGAATAGGAAAAAAGGGTTCGCTCATGGTTTTATTGTTGCATTTGTTGCTCGCGTTGCGGTCGTTAATGTAGCTAGTGATGCATGAAAAGTAAAATTGTTTGGCGAAGCTATAAAAGTATTCTGAAAAAAGTCACACATTTTCTTAACTCTCCTTTACATCATGGGGTCCATTTAGACCCTAGAGTATGTTTAAATACTCATAGCTTTTGTTTTTCATTTTTTCGCCTTGGGATTAATACTCAGTGAACAAAATTCAATTTCCTATTCTTTGCTTATGTTTTAATGGTCACTGAATTTTTCAGAATTCTCTTCGATTTTTTTCTGACATGGGGTCCATTTGGACCCCACTGTACTGAAACTTTTACAAAAATCATATTTTTTCTAGTCAATTAGGTATTTTTTCAATAAGAACATAGTATTACCAATTTAGCTTGAAGTTTGTGGGAATTCCGGGAGACATTTAATGCATACGTTAGTAGTGTGACAAAGGCAAAAATATCTAACCAACAATCGCTTTGATTATTTTTTTTTTTTTTGAAGTTACAAAATTTTTTGGTGATCTGATATGACTTTTCTAGTTAAATTTCAACTTCAGTGTTTTGAAAAATGTTTGAAAATCAATCATACATTTAGTTAGAAAAATTGTAATTGAATTATTATTTATTAGTAGTAGTAGTAGTAGTAGTAGTAAATTGTTTATTTCATTTTTCATTTTAACAGAGATTAGACTTAGGGCCTGTTTCACATTCTCTGAGTAAAGTTCTGATTAGTTATTCGACACATAAATTCTGAGGCAGGGTCATATGTTCACAAATAAAAAATTGCGTATGAATTCATAACTTAATCAGGTGGGTCATAAGACAATAATTGAGATTTTTTCTTCTGTGGACTTATTACCCTGTGCCAATATTTATGTGTCGGATATCTAATCAGAACTTTATTCAAACATTGTGAAACCGGCCCTTAATATATATTACATATATAAATATTAGAATAAAAGCTTTCAACAATAAGTAGCAGCTATGACTTTCGTCGTCTGTTGCGATCTAATAAACTTTTCTTTAATTCTAGTTCAGTGTTGTTCATGTTATGTATCTAGATATTATTTTTTTTTTTTCATATATTTTTCCTCGTATTTTGTACATATCAATCATATCTTTTCTATTTTATACTATCCGTTGTACTCTCTTATAAGATTTGCTCGGTATTCAACAGCTAGGGGTAAGTATTTCAACATCGGAATCCATCCTTCACCATCCAAAATTGAGACCATATTTACTGTGCTTAGAATCCTCATTCCGAAGCATTGAAACCGTATTTCTTTTAAAACTGGACAAGTACCGAAGAAGTGTTGGAAGGTTTCGTTTTCTCCTAAATTGCACATCGTACAGCGGCTAGTCCTTTCAGATAGTGAGAATGTCCCATTCAAAAATATTAGACCTCCTCTGGCTTTGAAGATCCACCTTATATCGGAAAGTTTTTGGAATTCATTAATGTATTTACTTCCTTCTTCATAATTTAAATTATTGTAGAGACCATGGGACGTTGAGCTTATCGCTCTTTGTTGAGGTGTTTCCAAGTCTCGGTTCGTTATTTGTGAGCACACATTTCGGGCTATGACTTCAAAGTTTGTCCTTATAGGATTTTCAAGATTCATCCTTTCTACATTTTCAAATTCCATCCAGGATCTATGCCAATAAATATTTTTGCGGATAACAATTTTAGCTAAAGCTTTAGGAAGCCTGTTTTCTGGATATAATGTTAAGACCTTTTTAATGTACATCATGTGGCATTTCATGGTGTATGCATAAAGAGGTTCCATTTTGCCCTCCAAGGTAAGCATATAATTCGGAGATGTGGAAGACCTATCACTTTTTTAAGAAAATAGCGTTGCACTTTCTCCATCTCATCATATGGTTGATGTCCCCACACCTGTGCTCCATATCCCAGGATCGATCGAGCTACAGCATTGAACAGTTCTGCTTTGGTTGAAATGTCAACATTATTTTTGGCTATGAAACTATGCCGTGTAAGGTTTAAGCTCATTTTTGCTTGTTGTACTCTTTCCTTAAAGTGTTCCTTCAAACATAGACCCGGGGACAGCCAGACACCCAAGTATTTGTACTTGTTAACCACCTCTATAGGAGTATTGCCTAATATCCATTGCTCTGATCTGCTTCTCCTGCCTCCACCTTTTCTAAAGATAATTATTTTCGATTTGTCCAGGTTGATGGCTAGGTTCCACTTTCTACAGTATTCTTCTATGCTGTTGATCATACCTTGGAGTTGTTGTGGCGTTTCTGCGAAAATAACTATATCATCCGCATATAGTAGCAAGCGAATAACAAATCCTTCTAATAAAATCCCTCCTCCAATGAATTCGTGAATGTCATTAACGAAGAGAGCAAAGAGAAGAGGACTTAAAAGGCATCCCTGCTTTACACCCATTTCATTGTTAAAGAAGTCTGATAGTTTTGTTCCGTCCCAAACTGCACTTGTGGTATTTTTGTAAAGATCTTGCAAAACATTTAAGAATTTTGTTGAGACTCCCATATGTTTGAGTTTAAAAAACAGGGCTTTGCGGCTTATACTATCAAACGCTGCCCTGAAATCGATAAAAAAGCAGTATGTTTTTTTTCCTTCATTCATTCTTAGATTCAAAATATTGAACAAATTAAAAAGATTGTCAATTGTGATATAACCTTCTCTGAACCCTGCTTGGTATTCATTTAAGATGTTATTATGACTTTCCGAATTTTGTAGCCTTTTTAGAAGTACACCGGTGAAAATTTTTGCAATGGCATCCATAAACGATATTCCTCTATAGTTATCAGCAAGATTCGGATAACCTTTTTTATGAATTGGGAATATTATCGACCTTTTGAATGACGATTCGACAACTCCTGTGTTAAAAATTCGGTTAAAAATGTTGACAAGGCGATCGATAAGAATTTGCGGTGCATTTATGAAAAACTCATAAGGTACACGATCATATCCCGGTGCTTTGCTAATTTTAGCTTTATTATTATTTATTATAGATATCAAAAAAAAAAAAAACTATTTATGTTGTAAAGGAAGCTGGATACTTTTCTTTTAATAGACAGAAAAAGTTAGTTACTATTAGTGTACTAAGGCTCAGCCCGTCAGGTCGAAATGAAAGGTATGCCCTAATATCGTACACTAACACCCCTACTAATACTAAGTTCGATTTTTCAACTAAGAATTATACACATGTTTTTACTTATACATTAGACGCTCGATATAGTGAAGGTATAAAAACCAGCCCTTTTCATTGTTTCGAGATTGTTCACTTTTTCGAGCGGGAGTTTGCTAAGGCTTTCTAAAGGCGAATTTGATCCAAAATGCACATTGCGTTCGATGTGAATGTCTTAAATTTTAATTAAGCATTAAGCAAGGCATTCACTCATTTACAGGCTGTCGGCCATTCCAAAAAAAATTAACACCGCTATCTATTCCCCATCTGAGTCTGGCGGTAACGTGGGTATAGGCTTTGCTATACCATCTAATTTAGCAATGTCAATTATTGACACATTAAAAAGTGGCAACAAAATAAAACATGGTTGGCTTGGTGTGCAAGTTCAGCCTATAACGAAAGAATTTGCTGAGTCTTTGGGTTTAAAAGATACAAAAAGTGCATTGAGGGGCTGCACAGACATTAACATTAGAGTTTACCAAAAATGTTAGATGCGAAATTCTACTTGTTGTTGTAAAATATATATATATAAATTGGGTGGCGCAACAGCTCGTGTAGAACCAGGGCCTAGTGACTTACAACTCTCAACCATTCCTGTGTGCGTGTTGTTGGCAGGAATGGAAGGGACTTACAGTTTTTTTCCGAGTCCGAACGGCTAAGTGAGAAGCACTTTTTCATGACAGGTATACTCTTGGAGGATTTGTCAGTTCCTCGCAAGAAGCAGTACCTCGATAAAACATTGCTGATTTTAGTCATACGGCTGGGATTCAAACCCACACCTTCGGCATGAAAGTCCTACGCACTAACCATCATGCCACGTGGTTGTTGTAAAATAGGCAAGTGATCAAAAAAGCTCATACGTTATTTTCCGTACCTGCGCATTTTTCGGATTTTTTGCCGCTATCAGTTCTATATGAATTGTGAGGCAAATGGCGATGTGCACTGGGGTTTTTATATTTATTACTTTCAATTTCAATACACTACCTATTTCCGGGACTACTTTCTTGATTGGAGTGCTGAAAAAATAGAAATACGTGTCAAAATGACTGAAAATTTCATATTTTCTACGTTACCGCAAAATGACAAAAGTTGATGTTAGTGGTGAACTATATTACTATTTGTTTTTGTAAGATTATTCCGCATACAAAGCAAGACTTGAAAAAGGGTTATCCTGGATTTCTTGTAAATTTTAATATCATGTTTATAACTGTCTAAAATATGGGTAACGGAGAAGACAAAATTGCATGTTTCTCACCCAAATTTAAATTGCTCAGGCACTTTTTTTAAGGCTTGAATTTCTTTGACTCAAAATTGGCACACCAAATTTTTTTTGAAAAATACTAAACAAATTTTATATATAAAAAATTAACGATTTAAAATTTTTTTTTTTGCATATATTCATATTTTTTCAAGTAATCAAATGGCATACTTTTTTTGAGCTCTAAGTTATTTATCAAACTGCTTATACAATTAAAAGAACGATTTAAATGCTTTTTATACTTTTTCTATAATTATTTGAATATTTTTTAAAGTTTTTAAGTCCTACACAACTTGAACATTATGTAAGAGCAAGTACGTGCGATCCAGTCGTGAATTTTATTTTTTTTTTATAGTAAAATGAAACTTGGCATTAAACCAAGTATAATTTTTGTATATGATGGCAATATAAAAGCTTGCAAAAAAAATCAACTTCTTATCTTGATGGACCGCGCGGAATTTTAAACTTGAAATTTCAAATCAAAAATCTCTCAATTATACCTACGTGTCATGCCCGTCACCATCTTTTTCTTTGTAGAAACTTACGAAATTGCATTAGTTCTTGGTGAAACTTATGTGTTGTGTACTTTGTCGTGAATTTTTAAAAACCACTAGGTTTGATGAAAAAATATTACCTACGTACTTTCGTTACGAGAAACAACTCACTATGATTATAAACATTTTATAAAATCTTTTGTTTAATGTTGGCATTTCAAAAATGGAGTGAAACTTAAAATGACACTCAATCCATTGAAAACAGAACTGGTTCTCTTCACTAACAGAAGAAAAATACCAATGTTAAGACTTAGCAGTACCATCAATCAAAGGGACACCACTCAAAATCTTGGATCAGGCCAGATACCTGGGTGTGATCCTTGATAAGAAACTGAACTGGAGTCTCTAATGAAAGAGCAAAGAAAGCTCTGGTCTCATTCTATTCCTGCAACAGGATTTTTGGAGAATCCTGAGGACCCAACCCAAAAACTATAAGGTGGATGTATGTGCACGGTAATAGTTAGACCCATACGAACCTACGGTAATTTAGTTTGGTGCAACGCGACTGGGAAAGCAACAAACCTGAAAACCCTAACAAAAGTTCAAAGATTAGCATGCGTAGGTATTACAGAGGCGTTGAGAACCACTCCCACTGCGAGACTGGTGGCAATACTCAACTTGAGACCCCAAGACTCAAGCACAACGGGCCAATACTCAGATTCTGCCAAAATATGTGGGAATTAATGTTTGCACAGCCTACATAACACCCCATATAAACTTCAACAGACCATTACCTCAATAACCGGACAAAATTGAAAAAATCAAACTATTGTGAAAGTCTCCCAATTTGGTTTTGCTTGTAGCTGATTAACCGTATTATCATAAACCAGTCTTAAAGTTGACCCCCACCACGCCACCTCTTCGGGCAGCTAGTCAAAAACTAGACCAATTTTGTAGTCACGCCTGCATGTGCAATGCGCTATATTTTCACCAATTTGAAGTTGGTGTTTTATGTTTTTTGAAGTGACTTGAAAAAAAGTTTATCAATGAATGTTTGAGACCATGGTGTATACTTAATTTCAACGATTGAATTATTTGATTTCATCGACTAATTTCTATGTTCTTGGGAAAACATTGATTCATCAAAATGTCGAGAAATGTATGTATTTTTTTTACAGTTAAGTGTTTTTGTTGTATTGCCGGGTGCTGTCGGGTTGTAAATTTATTTTTAAAGCAAACAATAAGGTCTCAGTGTTTTGTACAATCTAAAACATTTTCCTCATATTTCCTCCTTTTTGAGAAAAAAATTATTTAAAATCGCAGTTTTTTCCATAGGTACTATTTTTGAACAAGTTTTTACTTTTTATTATTCGAAGTTATTCGAAAGTATTTTGGATGCAATATGGAAAACCAAACCTTCAACCTTCGATTTAAAAAAAAGTTATTTGATTATTACCTTTTTTGGTCAAAAATGAAATTATAGTTACACACATATCTAAGCCCATGGGTGGAAAAAAATTAAAAAAAAACCCACTATTGTTAATTTATGTTTTAAAAAATGGAAATGCTTTAAAACGGTATAAATTTAAGTTTTAGATGAATATTAGGTCATTAAGACAAAAAAATAATTTTGACCAATTTTTTCATGCAAATGCTCCTATGTGCAACGGTTCAGTAAAGAATCTACAATCACTGATGTTTCTAAGATAGATACTTGGAGTTGGTGTAAGAATTTTCTCCTTCAGACTTCCAGACTTTTGCAGCGTCTTCCAAGCTGAGGTCTTGGCTGTGACAAAAGCAGCTACGCAAATATCAATGATGGCGATACCACGAGCTGATATCACGCTCTTTATTGATAGCCAAGCCACAATAAAAGCAATTTCTGCCACCGAGATACATTCGAAGCTTGTAACTTGCTGTCGCGAAGAGCTTAAGGTTGTTGGCACGCAGCATAACATTAGACTCTGCTTGGTTCCTGGTCACAGTAATGTACAGGGAAACGAGAGAGCTGATGAGTTATCCATTATTTGCTCGATTATATGGAGGAAATTTCTTTATATATATACGTACAATGTACATACATACATACCTAAATTCTGATTCAAAAACTTTCGATTTCAGCTACAAGTTTACCAATAAACTTATAGGAGTTGTTATAGGTAGCGCATTTTTATTGTGTTATATGATTTAATATGTGTTGGCTGAAATTCATTCACTCAATGCATGGAGTAGCAAATGCTATAGTAAGTCTCGAAACTATGCGAAATATTTAAGAAATAAATATAGTAGGTAATTTTTAAAATGTTTTGAAATTCAAATTGATTAGAGCCATTTGTCTGGCAAATAAACCAAAGGAAAATAAACTTATTTCTAGGTAAACATGTATGAAGGTACACTAATCGAATTTATATTTTTTGTTTTATTATGTTGATTGAAAAAAACTGAAGCTTTTTTATATGTACCTAACCAACCTACATACATATATATACAAATACATATGTACAGTACATTATGCTTACATCGTGTGCCTTCTCACATTTTGTATACCTCAATGCATATTCTACATAACAGAATAAAAAAACATGTGAGTCAGATTAAATTTTGTTTATTATTTAAAAAGTATTTATCGAACCATAAATTAAATAATGTGTGCTAAAAAAAAAGGAACTTTAATTTTTAATAAAAATACTTGTACATTTACATTCCATGTTCTGAAATGCAGCTAATTAATATTCTAATCAGATCACGCTCATCATATTATATCCTTCTTGATTTATTTTGATTCATTAATAATAACGTGCTAATTAATTAATTGAATGCGAGCTATTGGTATTATTGATAGCTTATAAATCATGTCGGAGAAATATTTATTTTTGTTTGTTTTTCTTCTTAAAATAAAAATATTGATTGATGGATAGATTTGTAAATTGTATTTAAGCTTTGAATCGATTTCTTCTTCGATCAAATTTGTCATATGTATACAATACATATTAATACATATTCAAGAACACGCACAATAAGATTCAATAGTATTTATTATGTATAACACAAATATGGTGAAACGAACTTAGGGATTCAAAAAATAAAAAAAAATTGATTTTCCATATTTGTCAATTTCTTTTATAAATTAGCTTTTCTGTTTTCATTTACAAATTAAAATTAAAAATCAATCCATAAAACTATATACATACATTCAGAACACGGAACACAGAACGGATTTGATTTAAAACGTCCAAAAATTAACAAATTTTAATAAAATTCTTAATTTAATAAAGTTATTGAAGCATTCAAATCACTCTATAGGTCTTCACCGCCTGAAGTATTAGAATTAGTTTTAAAAAAATATCACGTCCCTTATCTTGGAGGACACTTTTTGGCGGAGTCAAAAAATTTTGATATCTGAATTTGTAGCTAATTAAATGCTAATTTTTTGCCAAACCAAAAATTTGTAGCTCGAGTACTTTTCGAGTTATTCAATTTTCCGCTAAAATAAGTCTAAAGCAAGCGTCAAAAATTAAAAATAATACTAGTTTTACTCTTTATTTGCAATCAGAATTTGAAGCCAATTAAATGCTAATTTGTTGCTCAAACACCGTTTTTGTTGCTGTAACGGGTTTTTAAATATTCAAAATTCCGCTAAAATAAGGCTGAAGTTAGCGGACGAAAATTTGAAAATCATAATTCTGTTAATGCCCAAAACTGTAGCTTTTTGAGTGCTAATTAGTTGCGCAAAAACTAATTTTGTGTCTTTTATGGATAAATTTTTAATTACAACTCATGTTTAAAAAAGTGCATTTCCGTTTACATTACCATAGAACCGGAAAAAGGCCAGGGAAAACGAAAAAAAAATAGTTTTTCAATTTTGTTTTGCAAAGATGTGTAGCATATCCTATGCTAATTTGTTGCTCAAACTAAAAATTTGGTACCTACTCAATTTCCCGCTAGCTAAAAAGTTAGCTAAAAATAAAGCCTTTAAAATCTAAAAAAAAAATGACAAAATCCACAACTTTTGTTTGCCACAATTTGAAGACGATAAGTCACCAAAGCGCGATTCGGTAGCTCGATTGTTTTTCTTTGCATTCAGTTTCCCGCTTAAATACGACATTACCCCCTGTGTAACGGACAAAATTTAAATTGTAGCCTTTTAAATTAAAATCTGTTGCTCAAAAATTAATTTTGTACCTTGAATAGTTCGTTTTTTATTTGAAATTCAAACTCAAAAATGAGCATTTCCGGTTTCACTAACATAGGCTCGGAAAAAGGCGAACGGAATCTTAAAAATAGATTTTCAAATTTTTTTTCGCAAAACTATGTAGCATGTCCTATGCTACATAGTTTGCTTGTCAAACTAAAAATTTGTTTTTTTGTACTCAATTTCCAGCTAGCTAAAAAGTTAGCTAAAAATCAAACCCTTGAAATCTAAAAAATTGACAAAATCCATAATTTTTTTTTGCCACAATTTGAAGACTCATCTAACTAGATAAATCACCAAACCACAATTTTGTAGCTCGCTTGGTTTTCTTCGTATTCAAATTCCCGCTTAATAGTCCGGGAAAAATTTTCAATTTATAATTGATATGATGTGGTCGGAAAGTGTAAAAACAATTCGAACATGTTTGCCTCATGAATTCAGCCCAGGAAAAATGTACAAATAAATTGCCAATCTGCGGAAAAATCCCAAGTGAAGATTTTTGAATGCGATTATCTTTATTTGTGCATAAGGAATACGCATGCGAAAGTCTACAAACGAAACTGGCTTGCGTTAAAAGTTATTCAAGGTTAAATGTCGAGAATACTGGTTTTCCACGTATAACTTTGAAACGGTACATGGTACTAAAAAGTAATGCAGATAAAACTTGTAGATAATGTGATTATCTACAAGAAATGTTACAACACTTTTTTTTCTCTGACTGATGGTTAAGAAGATATCGGCGTTTCAAAAAACGTAAATTGACGAAAATATCCCTTTTTTGAGTATAACTCAGAAATGGCGAGTGTTATTGAAAGCATTTATAGGCAAAGTTTTTACACTATGTTGCCTTCTATTAAAAAACTAAATTTAATTTTTTCTAAGAGTGATAATTATAAAGATATAATTATCTGAAAAATTTCGTCAAAAACCCGAAATTCCAGACTTTTGCTTTTAAATCTTAAATAACGAAATTGTCATAAAATAATTTATGTTCAGCTTATAGATTATAATGTAATCTACAAAAATATTAACACACTTTTTTCGACACGAGTGACCAGTAACAAGACATTGCTACTTCAAAAAGGTTAAGTACCTATTGAAAATAAAGAAGGGTATATGTTATAAATTTTATTTTTACACAGTTTGTAGGTTATTTATCCTTCTACAAGAAAATAAAAAAATCTTTTTTTTTCTGCGCTTATTTAAAAGATATAATATTTTATATAAAATGCATAAAAGTAAAAAATAACGGTATTTTGCGGTTTTCTCTTAAATGGTGAAGTTTTTGAAAAATAATTTATACTTTTTGTATATACAATAATATTCTCTATAAGAACTCTTATGAAGGCTTTTTCGATATAAGGCCCCAATAAAATGATATTGAGACTTCAAACAGCATGAATTTTCGAAAATGCTGGTTTTTCCGGCCCAAAATGATTCGCCCAGTGACATAAAATAATAATAGGGTTTTTTAGAGAGACATAGTACAAACATTTTATAATAATGAGGGGGGGTCTATCTCCCCCAAATCAACCGGGGGGAGCAATTTTCTGAAAAAAAGTACTAATATTTAAAAAAATACATTTAAAACAAATGGCAACACTTAAAAAAAAGTACTATATTTTTTTTGGAAATTTGCAAGTTTGTTCTTTAATTATTTTTTCAAAATAAGTTATTCCTGCCAATAGTTTTCGAAAAAAATGCCTTCAAACCCAACATTAAAAAAAAAAAAACAGAAAAGCATAATATAGGTACCGTTCTTTTTTCAAAATATGAAATCAGGAATTATATTAGTTAATATTATACACTTTTCCTGTAATTTTTAAATGAACACTGAAAACCAGATGGTTTTATGCCATAAATATAAATAAGACATTAACGGAAAAAATAAAAAAAAATAATTAAATTTTGTTTTACATATGTCAGAATTTGTAGCTTTTTGAAAGAAAATTTGTTGCCCAAAAATTAATTTTTTAGCTTGCACAGGTCGTTTTTTGTTTGAAACTCTAATTCAAAAACCGTTAGAACTACAAATTTTTAATTGCTACACATTTTTGCAAAAAAAAAATGAAAATCTTTTTTTTTAAGATTGCTGGCTTTTTTCCGAGCCTATGATTAATGAAATAGACGACTGGATAGCACATACTTGCTCTTATGTTAAAGTTGTGTGGGACTTAAAAAAAAAAGTATGCCATTTGATTACTTGAAAAATATATGAGTATATGCAAAAAAAAAAATTTAAGATCGTTGGAGCCGTTTTCTTAAAAATTAATTTTTATACATAAAATACTTTGTAACATTTTTAAAAAAAAAATGTTGGTATGCCAATTTTTAGTATATATGAATATACATTCAAAACTGAAATTTCAAAATAATTCATCAACCCGTTTTTGAAATATTGAATTTTCAAAAAAAAAAAATTGAATCTTTTTTAAAAATCCAAAATTTATTTTTTCCAAAAATTTGATGACAGTTGTATGACAAGTACCGTTATATTTGGAGCTGAAAAAAAAATTAATTTTCCCCTCTGGAGAGTTACAAGAAACTTTAAGTTCAAAATTTGAAGAAAATCGCATCATCGGCTTAGGCTGTAGATCCAGATACAAACAGACAGACAGAATTGTGCCACCCACTTTTTTCGTGTTCTCTATTATCGTTATGTTATGTTTCATTGTTATCTCAATTTTTTTTTTTCACACGAATCCAAAACTTGTCCTATAGTACTTTTATCGCAAGTAAAAATTAACTATTGAAGGTTCAAAATTAATTTTTGCGCAACAAATTAGCATTCAAAGAGCTACAATTTTGGATATTAACAGAATTATGATTTTCAAATTTTCGTCCGCTAACTTCAATCTTATTTTAGAGGAATTTTGAATATTTGAAAACCCGTTAGAGCTATAAAATCGGGGATTGAGCAACAAATTATCATTTAATTAGCTACAAATTCTGGTTACAAATAAAAAGTAAAATTAGTATTATTTTTAATTTTGACCGCTTACTTCAGACTTTTTTAAGCGGAAAATTAAATAACTAGAAAAGTACTCGAGCTACAAATTTTTGGATTGAGCAACAAATTATCATTTAATTAGCTACAAATTCAGATATCCAAAATTATTTGATTCCGCCAAAAAGTGTCCACCAATATAAGGGACGTAATAATATCATCATCAGCATTAATAAGACAGCTTGAGTACTTAAAAACTGACGGAAGATCGTTTATAAATAATATAAATAAAAAGAATCGGACACAGATGGCTGCCCTGGGGAACTCCAGTATTAGGTATAATTTTTTAATGACATCCATTAAAATTAAAAGAATACTATCTTTCAAGCAAATAAGATTTGAGCCAAGTAATAAATACATTTTACGCTTAACTCAAGATTGCACATTTTTTGTAACAAAACTTGATGTGAAAGTTTGTCGAACGAACCCCTTATTAAAATTTCTAAATTAATCTACACAGGGCTCTACAAGCTCTTGAGAAAAGTTATAGTTGAATGGTCTTTTGAGAAAACATGCAGATGACTCTGATGAGGAACGATAAATGATTTTGTATAGAAGCTTACAGCCAATTTCTTCACAGAGTACTAATGATTATACCGGTACTAGTCCTAAAGTTGATACTCAAATCAGTATCTCTCATTTATTCATACTTGAGTATTTGAAGAAGTGAGAAATACTGATTTGAGTACTAACTTTAGGACTAATATCGGTACTAACGTTAGGACTCTGTGAAGAAATTGGCCGTTAATGTTTTGCAAATAATTGCTTCGAATAGTTTAGGAATATCCAACAACTTAGCTTTTAGGTTATGTGTGTGATGATTATAAATTGTATCTTTCCTTCCTTTTGTATGTATAGAAATTATGAAAAATTGTTTCCATTCCACCTATAAGGAAACTTTCACGGAAAGACAGTGAATAGCTAAAAAGAACGTCAAGTGGCATCGACAAAATCACTAACAATTTTTCAAAAACATGAACTGGTATCCCATCTGCATCAGATGTGATGTCTTTATCTTTTAAGTTAGTTATAAACTTCATAATGTTAAACTTATGTTGAAATTTATATCAGCCAAGTCCCAAGTGAGAATATGATTTCAAATGACCAAATCACTGATCACTTTCTTCGACATTATCACAGTTTGGAGTATCACAGGCACTTTAAAAACAAGTTGTGTTATGGTACGGAGATCATTTAGTGAGATATTATTATCATTGTATATCCAATCTATAGTATTCTCATGAAACACGATTTTGTAGGTAGACATTTGGTCGATAGGTTCGCTGTGATCGCCTTACCGAGATCCCTTAACAAAAATTAGTATGACATTTGGACGCATAGATGGCCACGAGCTTTTTTTCTTCATGAGAATACTATAGAATTTATATACAATGTTATTATGATCAAAAGCGGACGGCTATGGACTAGAATTTCGTTTGCTATTTATGAAAATCCAAAAGGACTTTGGATTCGTTTTAAAATTGCTCTGAACCTTTTGTAGGTACATTTATGTAACTTAATAAAAAAAATAATAATAAAATAAAATCAGTTTGTATTCCGGTTTGCTTTTACTTGGACCACTTAATCTAAATTGTGAAGTTTAGAAAAAACAACGTGCCGGTAGTGGCCGGTGTGGTGGGCGGCTTTCACACCTTTAGTCACAAGTTGGTATGAACCGAAATTTATTTGTTTTGAATTTTTAATTAGCTTGAAGATATTCAAGTCAGAAAAAGTTATATGATTCAAACATCAAATAGCTTTATCCATACCAATTATATGGCTTATGACATCATCAGCCATATATGACCCCTAACAGAAATAAAAAGTTATTTATTTTTGGTCATCACATACTATAAAACCCGAAAAGTAATTTCGTAATGCAAAAAAGGACCTGTAAACAAAATTCTTAAACTCATGAAGTTTAGTAAGAACTTTTGATTCACCATAAGAATGACGAATCCAAGGATTCCAAGAGTATTTTTTATGGGAAAAAAAATTGGAAGGATCCAACATCCAAGCAGATGAATTATAACTTAAGGCCACTTTTAATTCTAGACTATACGACTAGCCTAAGACAAGTTTTGTACATAGTCCTTTTATGTAAGGATGTTTGTATTTACAGTAAAAGGCTCTTTCAAAATAATGGTAAATTTGATGAAACTTGAGATAATTGTTTCATATGTCCGGATAAACAAGAATCAAAACAGTCCATCAAACTGCTTAATGGGGGCTAAGTGTGGAACTATCACAAGAAAAATGCCCCAAAAGTTGATAAAAATTGTTTTAAATAAAATTCAAGAAGCAACGAGAAACTATACAAATATTAAAGGTCACTTTAAAAAAAAATATTAATGAGACACTTGATACTTCCAGATTTTTTAAAAATTGAGAATAATCAACTTCCACCAAGGGGCTAATTATCGCTCATTAAGCATGTTAAATATTTCGAATAAAGCTAAGTTGCCAGTGACACAATCAAACAAGAAAAATGAAACAACAACAGCAAAAGGAGCAAAGGACTGTAATCCTGCCTCTAGCAGGGGTTGCCATAAGGTTCATGAGGTGTTTCCGGAATACCTCATGGCTTCTACTGACTCTGAGGACGGTACTATTAGAGCTGGCGATGGGGAGATGGCGTCTGATGAAGAAAATCGCATTTTCAATGACGACGATTCTTCACCAGTTCGTACAGCTCAGACGCAGACGTCGCTATTCGGCTGAAAACCATGCAGAAGGACGAAGTAGAGAACACCCTCAAGGTGAGTCTGTGACCACCTGTTTGGAAATTCCAGGAGCAAAAATTACTTCTGCTCCCAATAAGAGGTCTTGTGAAAGTGATCCCACCACCAAAGTGGCCAAGTAACCTTTTTCGAAAATCGAAGCCCGTCAGTCGATGGCCCAAAACCGATTCAGGGACGACTGGTACATCCGAAGAAACAGAATAAGTGGTATCTGGATCCAGATCCAGGAATGGCCAAGGTGACACCAAGAGCTTTGTCACAGGGACTGAAAGCGTCAGAGCTGGACTCATAAACTTCTTGCCAAGACAGGGAATAGAGATAAGTTAGCAGTCGAGCCCAAATCAAAGACAAAACTGTTGAACAGAGTGCCTCTTCCTCCGAATAGACTGGGCAGTAACGCCAAAAGTAAATAGTGGTGGTCCTACGAACTCGACGTCGTTCAAACTACAGGTAGTAAAAGAAAGAGGACGAAGTATATTGACTCGAAACCCTCTACAATGTCTGTCAAAAAACGCTTAAGATGCCTTATAATGCAGGTACACACAGACAGTGGCGGACTAAGGGGGGGGCGGTGGGGGCGGTCCGCCCTGGGTGGCAGACTAATAGGGGGTGCCATCAGTAACAGAAAAATTACTTTGCACACTACAAAAAATAAAAACACAAATAAAACAATAAATTTGTTTCCCAAATACCTACCTATATATATGTAGGCTTGAATTTCGTTACTGGCCTATTCTCTTAATATAAGTAATATGGAAATAAAATATTTATCGCCCAAGAGCAACAACCAAGCATTTACCAAGCGTCGCAGTTCTGTGTTCAGTTCTGACGATTTGAGAGTTGATTAAGTGAAAAAGGGTAGTACTCATTTTCAAAATAAAGATGGTTCTTTTAATACAACAGAAGTTCAAAGGTCAGGCGATAAAACCGGGACGAGTAGGTATCTTAATACGGGCTGGTTTTACAGTACCCTCCCAAATGGTGAAAGTGTATTGCGGAAATGGATGGTATACTCCAAGCTAACAAACAGCTTGTTTTATTTTTGCTGTCGGTTATTTGCTTGCAATGAATCACAATATTTCGTCACTGGGTTCAATTTGTGGTGGAAGCTTAATCCTAAGGTATTCGAGCACGAGGCATCTGATTGCCACCTAACTGCATTAGAAAATTGGAAAACTTTGGAAATGGGCTTAAAGATGCAAAACACAATCGACAACAATTTGCAAATGTCAATGGGTGCAGAAAAAAAGAAATGGCGCGATATTCTAACACGGCTTTTGGACGTTGTTTTGTTTCTTGCTCGTCAAAACCTTTCTTTTCGAGGCCACAGAGAGGACTTGTCATCAGAAAATAGAGGCAATTTCTTGGAATTGGTGAAACTTATATCCAAATATGACCCAGTTTTAAAGGAGCATTTGTTGAGAATCGAGCATTCAATAGGTGATAAGACACGAGTCGGCTCGTATTTGTCCAAGAATATTCAAAATGAATTTATAAGCCTTTTGGGTAAAGAAGTGAGGACAAAAATTGTGAAAGACATCCACCAGGCGAAGTACTTTGGCATTATATTCGACAGCACACCCGATGAATCACATATCGACCAAATGAGCGAGGTCATTAGATACGTTCACATTCAGGACGGCAAAGTTGAGGTTAGGGAATCTTTTCTAGGGTTTTTTCCTACATCTGGAAAGACTGCCAAAGAACTTACCGACGATATCTTAAAGCAACTCAATGAAGATAGTCTTGACATTAATCTTTGTCGGGCTCAGGGATATGACGATGCTGCGACTATGGCGGGTATTCATGGAGGAGTTCAAAAATTAATTCGGCAAATTAATCCAAAAGCTTTGTTTACGCCATGTGCAAACCATTCTTTAAACCTTTGTGGAGTTCACTCTTTGGGAAGCACTCCTTCAAGTACAACGTTTTTTGGGACTGTGGAAAGACTTTACACATTTTTCTCAGCATCTACGCATCGTTGGGATATTCTCATAAAAAATGTAGGTGTGTCAGTCAAGCGACTTGTAGACACTAGATGGAGCGCTCATCACGAGGCTGTTAAGCCATTGAAGGAAAATTTTGTGAAGATAGTTTCAACTCTTGAACTCCTTTGTGATCCTGAAAAGGAAAATTTAGATACAAGAGGTGCTGCAACCATACTCTTATCTGCTGTATGCGACTTTACGTTTTTATGTTATCTTTCATTCTGGTTCGATATTTTGGAAGAAGTTGATTCAGCACAGAAATACTTGCAAAAATCCGGGCTCACTCTAGAAAAAAGTGTAATAAAACTTAAACTCGTGATGAATCCGTGAAAAAGGCCGTAATATACGCAAGAGAACAATGCACCGAGCTAGAAATTTCAATTGAAAGGCGGGGAAGAAGAAAAAAAGAAGAAAATTATGCCAGGCGAAAAGGCTCAAGATGCTGGTTTGACGTTGGAAGAGGAAACACGAAGAGCCATGTTAGAATGTCAGGATACATTTTATACTGAACTTGTGCATCGATCTAAGGCCATGGAAGATATTGCGTCAGTTTTCTCAGCTCTTCAACCGAAAATATTGCTGTATGGAACGGAAGAAGAACTGCGGGCTGTGGTTCCAATGCTTACCTCGACATTTACAGAACTTACAGACAACAGTATCATATTGGAAATCCAGCGAATTCGGCGTCACATGGTAGCTTCAAAGATAAATTTAAAAGATGCAGAAATTTGGACAGCCTTTGAATTTTTGAGCTTCATTGTTAAGTGGGATTTTTCAGACTCTTTACCGAGTCTGTCATTGGCGATGAGAATTTATTTAACAATTTGCGTCTCAGTGGCATCGTGTGAACGAAGCTTTTCCAAATTAAAATTAATAAAGACTTATGTATCTAAGATCAACGATGAGCCAAAATAGGTTGACTAATTTGGCTATACTTTCAATCGAAACGGAGCACACAAAAAATATAGATTTTAATGATATAATCGAAACATTCAGTACAATAAAAGCTCGTAAGCACCTTTAAATAAAATCTTTGTTCGTGTTTTTTTCTTAAATTTTTCAAGGGGTGTAAGCTTGCTTTACCGCCCCGGGTGTCACTGCCTCTTAGTCCGCCACTGCACACAGAGCCTTTAAAAGTCCGTATTCATGTGCCGGGCACATGAACTTATCGACTAATAACTTTTTGTCGACTTATCGCTATGGAGCAAGATTTTTTAAAACTATTTTTGGAAGAGAATTATATCACTCTGATGAGTGTTCGTATTGAGTTGAAACAAATAACATTCCTTAGCTGCATGTTTTTTGTTTTGAAATTCGTCTGCAAATAATTTTTACGGTACCAATATTGCGCAACCTTTTTTTTTTGAGTCTATCAAATGTATTGCCCAGATAACTTGTTTGTACAATCTTCCAGCAATCCGAGAGGCTCTTCCACTTAATCATGCCAACAGATATGTCCCTTCCTTGCAAAAGCCAATATCTACCCCTGGAACACACACATTTTAGGTGGGACGCACTGGATTCGAGCCCGAACCTCTGGCGTAATCTCAGATTCACTTTAACAAATGAGTGATTCCATAGAAAACGACCCTAAACGAAAAATCACAAAATATGATTTCAAATTGAGAAAAAGGACCGTCCGTTATTTTCAACCACCTAACTCTAAGTACCAAGTTTTGATAAAATCGTTCGGCTGTAGCCGAACAGACAGACAGAATTATGAGACCCACTTTTTTCGTCTTCCCTATCATCTGGCGTTTTTCTTTTTTAACTCAGAGCAGATCACGGAACTGTCAAACAAAAATTATGTGTTTCTTTTTTAGCTCAGACATATCAGAGCATAAAAAGAGCTTGCTCAATTTGCTCAATTAGCTCAGGATTAAATGACCGAGCGAATCGAGCGAAACGCTGAGCGCAGCCAACTTCACTTATTTTTTTAGTGATATATGTATAATTTAAAATGGATTCCGTGGAAAGTCATCGGACAGTCGCCCGTCGATTGTAAAAAAATTGCAAGACATTTCACGAACTTCCAAAAACACCTATGAAATGACAGTTCAGTGCGCAAGTGTGTTTCATAATTAAATCAGAGGAATCTGATTATAATCTGCTCGGAGCTCTGCTCTGATCGCTCAGCCTCTGCTCAGAGCTTTGCTCAGAGCCAAAAAGAAAAATGCCAATCGTAATGACAAGTCTGATCAAAATCTCGAGCTTAATTTTTTTACCAATGCATATAGGCCGTATAGGACCTATAAATCGCAAGTAAAAAGGAACTGATGTACATATATGTATTTGTATACCGTTATTTTCTATTAACCTATTTTCAACCGTCAATCTCAAGGTATCAATTTTCAGGTAAAACCTGTATGCGAACCACGCAATTAAACAGGTAAATAAATCGTCATTAAAATTACCGAATTATTAAAACATCATTTTATATGTAAAATGGCCACACCTTCAAAAACCAGCATCTGTTGATAAAATGAGTAATTTGCAAAGACAAGCTGTCTGAAGTCGCACATAAAATATTTTAAGTATTTTAAATAAAGGGAGAAATAAAGCTGCGAGATAAGATGACAAAAATGAGCTACTAGCTCTAATGGTAACTGTTCAAGTAAATCAAAAAAGTAGTTAAGTACCTATACTTATGTTGAAAATTATATCTACAGTTCAAATTATTTCCCTCAGGTATAGACCTTGCAACAATAATCAGCAGCAAAAATCACAACACATCTTCAACTAGTGACCCAATTTATAGGTAACCCAAGTAAAACAACATTGGAATGTGGTACAAACGATGAAAGTAGATATATGTACGTACATACGTAGGTATCGCAAACATCTAGAAATGGTAATTCGAGTTCTATATGTTGACATTGGTATTTCGAAGAGAAAGCATTCATTCCGTTCCGAACACCGAACCGTGTATCTATCGCACTTTTATTTTGAGAATTTTTAAGGCTGCACCTTTAAAAAACTCATAACACCGGAAAGCTATCGGAAAAACGCATTCCCTAGCGTCTTCGTTGACGTAAAAAAAATAAACAAAATAACCTTCATAATGCTAACAACCTATAGCATGCTAACACTGAAATGCTTTTAAAATAAACAATGACATAGAAAAAGATTGTTCGGCACACGTTTTTAAAAGTTCATTATTTACCGCAAAAAACAATGATCTTATCTCGTTTCTAACCAAACTGGATTTAAAAAGGGGAACAAAGCAAGGAATCCCAAAAGACTCACCAAAACAACTTTTCCTTTGACATCCTTTTCCTTTGATCCGAATAAGTAATCCAAAAGATGTTTCAATGCAACGGCAAATAAAATTATTGGTAAAAATAGGAGACACAAAATTATCTTCAAATTGAAGATCAATCTTTGGCGTTTCTCACTAGCTTCTGCTTCAACCATTATTGTTGATCTTTTTTTGTTTTAATCTAGACACTCGGTACCGAAAAAAAAATAATAATATCTTTCAAGATATTTTATTATATTCACACAGGTGTTTATTTTACGATTTGTTCATCAATGCACACGGAAACCAACTGAATAGCGATCATCGAAGAAAATGCTGACTTGATCGATGTTAGATACTTTGGAAACGCGCACTTCCAACAAAACTGCGGCTGCTGCTGCTGCTTTTGCTTGGCTAGTTCATAGCTTCAACGAAGTAAAAAACCAGGGAGTAGCCACAGCCAGTTTTTGTGCGACGACAACGACGAAGATGATAATGATGACGAGTAGACGACGTAAGGTATGGAGGGCATCAGACAAATGCTTGAATGGAGGTAGAATTTCTAAATGAAAATATTCACATTCACAGCACGCAACGGAACCAGCTTTATAAAAAGTATAAAGGGTGAGGGGTGCACCTGTACTGTAGCCTTGTAGGCTTTCGAGACTCGAAGTCATATTATTTATTATCTTTGGATCGAAGATAAAATAATGTGTTCTCATGATAATTCATTTATTTATCCACGGGAGCTTTTGAAGTGCTTGTGCTTTTGTTCTCTCTCAGATAATTTAATAGTGAAGCTATCAATTGACGAAATTTGGATATTGACATTGAAAGCACATCATAGAAACATGACGTTGGATGCTTAATGTGTATTTTTGATGATCTCCTGTGAATAAATTTGAAGACTAAATTAATTGAAAATGATTTCAACAGTTTTGAATTAATATGGGCTTGGTTCATAAATGTGATTACGTCAGAGATATCTTTTTGGTGAGAGGTTGATTAACAAACAGTTGTTTGAATGGGTTGATGTTATTTATAAAGTTTTAGGGGTAGGTTGGGTATTTAAGGTAAACAACCTAAAGCTGTTGTGCTTACCTTTTCCGGCCTTGGCAGGGTGCGAAACAAATTGATTACATATATGCGTATGCCTGTGTTCATTTTAAACGTCGATATACCTACACATACGCCGGCAATAATGAATTATATTTTCAAACTGAGTAGAATTTACAATATAGAAACATAACAGCCACAGGAAAAAAAGGTTTTAAAAAAATTATCTTATATAGTCCGGTCAAGAGACCCGAAGACCGTGCGTTTTTGGAACCTTTTTTTAATGTAATGAACTTTAACCCGAAAGTCATTTTTGTAATCCTATCGCTCCATTTTGACTTGCTAATGATGAAATTTAGCCTGGGAATCATTTTTTTTAAAGCTGTCGTTTGGACGCTATTTTGAAAACTGGCGCCCAATTGGGGCGAAACGGTTTAACAAAGAGAAACTCGTTAATTACTTAGGAAATTTCCATGGCTTGAATAACGATTGATGTCTTAAAAGGTAAGTTTCGATTATGCGCACCTTCTGGTAAAATATCAGTGTTGCCACTTTTCGGGTACATACTTTTTTATGTCTAAGGGCGGACTCCACTTTTTGGTACTTTTAAATATTTTAAACTGAAAAAAGTTGTGGAAATGCCTCAAGATGCCAAACGCGTGTTGAGAAAATAACGGAACATAACATAAAAGATACGTGCTGACTTGTCTCACCTTCGGGTAAAATCTTAGTGTTGCCACTTTTCGGGGACTTTTTTACGTCAAAAGGGTGGAATCTCCACATAAAAAAGGAGCGGAAACGTGTCCACATACCAAACGCGTGGAGGAAAAATAATGAAATATGTCTTAAAAGATGTGTGTTGAGTAGAACAACCTTTTGGTAAAATTTCAGTGTTGCCACTTTTCAGGAACAAGCTTTTTTTATGTCAAAGGCTGGGACTTCCACTTTTTTGTTAGTTTTTAATATTTTAAACGTGAGGAACGCGTATTGGGAAAATAAGGGTTGATGTCTTAAAGGAAAGGTGTTTATTAGATGCACCTTCGGTTAATTTTTAGCTTTACCGCTTTTAGAGAACGTATATTTTTTTTATCAAAGGGGGGAATTTCTTCCAGACTTCAAGCGTGGCTTGCAAAAATAACGGTTAATGTCTTAAAAGGTATATGTTGAGTAGAAGCACCTTCGGTTTAAATTCCAGTGTTGCCGCTTTTGAAAAACATACTTTTTTTGATGTCATAGCGTGGGATATCCACATTTTTGGTAATTTTTAATATTTATAACGTGAGAAAAGATGCAGAAATAAGATGCCAAGCGCATGTTGGGACAGAAAAGTTGCAAGTTTTTCGTGTTTTCGTGTATTCAAAATTTAGGTACAAAATCATGAAAATCCCACCTTTTTAATTTAAAAAAGTATGTTCTCGAAAAGTGGCAACAATGACATTATAACTAAAGTTGCTTCTACGCAACACCTATTCTTTAAGACATCAAATGTTATTTTCCCAATTTAGGTACAAAATCATGAAAACCCCACCTTTTTAATTTAAAAAAGTATGTTCTCGAAAAGTGGCAACAATGACATTCTAACTAAAGTTGCTTCTACGCAACACCTATTCTTTAAGACATCAAATGTTATTTTCCCAATACGCGTTTGGCATCTGGAGGTGTTTCCACAGCTGTTTTTATGTTCAAAATATTAAAAACTACCAAAAAAGCGGAAGTCTCAACCTTAGACATAAAAAAGTATGTTCTCGAAAAGTGGCAACACTGACATTTTACCCATAGGGCGTCTATCTAACACCTATCTCTCAAGACACCAACCGTTAATTTCCAAGACACGTTTGACGTCCAGATGTGTTTCCGGAACTTTTTATTCACGTTAAAAACAACCAATAAAAGGGAAGTCCCACTTTTTCACATTTAAAAAAAATATGTTCCTGAAAAGTGGCAACATTGAAATTTTAGCAGAAGGTGTATTTTACAACTATTTTTCAAAATATCAATTTTTATTTTCCAACACAAGAGGCGTTTCCGCAACTTTTTTCATGTTTACAATATTAAAAATGGCCAAAAAATTCTCTTTATTTTACCATTTGGCCCAGATTGGGTGCCAATTTTCAAAATAGTGTTCAAACGACAGGATTAAAAAAATGATTCCCAGGCTTAATTTCATCCTTACCATGTCAAAATAAATCCCCCCCCCCCCCACAGCGACTATAGATTATGAAAACAAAAGTTTGAAAAAATTAAGGATTTTTTTTTCTTCATTTCGAGCTGATTTAGCCATATAAGGACCACCCTTACAAACGTTGACTGACCCTACTTAAAACTAATACAAAATAAGAAAAAAACGAAGTTTAATCAACTTTCAATATCAGATATAAGGTTTGGTAAGGTAGAAAGTGGCTGCCAGAAAAAAGTACTGACACCGAATTTGGTCCATTGCGATACAACACGAATATATGAAACTCTTTCTTCATGCGAGAAAACTATTATGCGAGAAAACCATTTTACGAGAAAACTATCATGAGAGAAAAGTATCATGCGAGAAAACTATCATGTGAATAAAATATTATACAAAATCTGGAATGGACAAATCCCAAATGGACAAAATCCCGAATACCAGAATCCCGAATTCCAAAATCCCGAATTCCAAAATCCCGAATGAAAACAGTACCATTGTATATAAATTCTATAGTATTCTCATGAAGAAAAAAAGCTCATGGCCATCTATGCGTCCAAATGTAGTCCTAATTTTTGTTAAGGGATCTCGGTAAGGCGATCACAGCGAACCTATCGACCAAATGTCAACCTACAAAATCGTGTTTCATTAGAATACTATAGAGTGGATATACAATGAGAGTACTAAGCTATTCGAGATTCTTGTCATTTGAGATTGAAAAATACATGGTTGTTGTTGAAGTTAAGCCCAAAATAGCAGTTTCGGTTTCTTTGAAATTACTCAAAATAGTTCTAAAAAAGTATTAAAATTCGGTATTTTATCTCGAACGGATTATGAGATTCGGGATTCTGTTTTTTTTTTTTTTTTTTTGCAATATGGGATTTTGTACCCTTCGTATCAGGCGCAGATACAAGGGGGGGCAATGGGTGCAATTGCCCCCTCCCCCCTGGGCAAGAACGAACGAAGCATAAAATATGACTTCAATAAAATTTAATCAAAAAGAAAGGTTATTTAGTTATACGTTTATAAAAATTTTTCTTTGCAGCGCAGTGTTGCAGCAATCAGTGGTTGTTCTTTGGCCGCTGGCTGACCAGGTTAAGTTAAGAACAGTTCCGCCTTTGATCTCGATCTTAAAAGTTGAGGTCTTTGATTAAAAGATCAATGTCAGGCTACATTACTATATGTATAACATTTTGTGAGAAAAGTCAATTTATTTCATACTAGGGAGCAGGTTGAATCCCAAATCGATTTCATTTTCACTTTTCAATATATTTTGAATGAAAAATTTCACAATTTGAAAAATAGTGTTTATAAAAAGATATTGCTCCACTCCCAACATTCCTCTACAAATCAGTAAGTGGTTTTTTATACTTAAATGCAACGGGAGAGGTGAAAGGATCTTATAAAAATACTTCGATTTACGAGTAATTAGCTTCTAAAATTTTTAATTTTGTTTCAAATGCTCGGATCTACAGGATAAAGATATCTTATTAAAGTTAAAATATTAAACTACATTTTTGTATAAGAGTTATTGAGAAATATCAACAAATCTTATACTAAATGTGTGATAGAGTTCTTTTTGTGATAAATATTAAAATGTGCGTTTCCATTGAGGGAGAACTTTCACTAGAAAACTCTTGAAAGCGACTCTCGGATATCTGTCTTGCCCTCTGGTGAGCTTATTTCATGACTGTGTCTGTTTCCACTTTCGAGTTTTATTCTCGAGAACTTCTTCAGAGCTGCTCACCGTCTTTCTACTCTGAAATGGATACGCACCTTAAGAGTATGCACATGTGTTTTGAGTTAGTCGCTGTACGCAGCGATGCGTGCAGAGGCGCTGTACATCTATTTTAGCCATAAGATACGTTTTTGATGTGAGAATTTTATCACTTTTATGGATGTGTTTTAGGAACTTCCGTGTTCCATATTATTAAACTAGCGAATCCAACGAAGAAGATGGGAGAGAAACCAGGAAACGACTACAGCCAGTCACTGCCGAAGAGAAGTTGGATGGAACTTTTATACCTAAGAAAAGTATAGTTGTTTCGTCAATTCGATTGTCAAATTATTGCCTTTTTTCGACGCATATATAGCTATTGTATCGAACTGCATGAGTCTGGCAACTGTGTAGTCGTAGTTTTGAGCAGAGAATATCAAATAAAGAAGCCAATCCTCAGCTGTCAATTGGATTTGCCTACAAGCTGAAACGAACAGCTGTGATGATTAGATTTGCAGTGAAAAACACACACATATGAAACATTTATATTAAAACTTAACGAAGGTTAAGTTAATGAAATGTATAGGTATACCTAACGAAAGTTAGTCACAATCGAGAAGGTCGGGCGGAAAGTTTTAATAAAGAGTGGTGTTTTCTTTGTATTTTCCACAATAATCATTGTGTTTTATTTCAATCTCGGAGAGTTTGGTTTTGTATAGATGCATGAATTCATCTGAACAAACCATACGGTTCATCTCGGTTTTGATCTATAATTCTAGTTTAGCTGAAATGAAAGATATTGTCTAATTAATGCAATGGTTTTTGTTTACACAAAACGCAAAACGCATTTTTGACGCTGATGACGTTCTCGAAAACGGCCTTTTACCAGCAAGGTTAGGTATGGTTTCCAGCTAAAGAAGAGGCTGGCAATTTCGCTCGAACTCGAACGTCAAAGGTCTGAATAGGAACATACCACTGTACAATTATGTTTTCCGCGCATAATTGAAGAGTTACGCAGATCCAGAGGGAACTCAAAAACGATGTTAAGACACCATGTTATAGCTACAAACCGCAAAACTTCATTTCACAAAGTTCAAAGTACCCTCATTCCAGAACTGTGGCAGTTATGAAAGAGTTTATTGCTTTCTTCAAATTTCAAACTCATCAACTCACATTGCTTTGTGTGACCAGGCGTGTAGAGCGGTATGAAGTGTACTCAAATCTTCTGTAGACCTCATCAAGACTTTGGAAACGAAAATTGCCCCCCCCCCCCTGAACGAAATCCTGGATCCGCGCCTGCTTCGCATATCGATCAACTCCAAAATAGACAGTATGGGCTGAATAATTCTATTGTATTTTGCTGAATTGTTTAACTTCTTTTTATTTCAAATAATTCTCGACGGAAGATCCAAAGAAGACTACAGTGAAGAATTTACATTATTTTAATTCAGCTTTAGTTTGTCTTTTTTTAGTTAGATCATACATTTTCATAAATTTGGTTAGTCTTGACTCTTTTTTTTTTTTTTGCATTGTATAATTTATTTGGCATTCACAATAGTATTCCTTCCGTTGGTATAAAATTCAATTTCAATTCAGCATTCATCTGGGAAAAAGAGTAGTATATGTATTACTTGTATATTTTGTTGACGAATCATTTGTTTTAAAGTTTTTCCAGGGTTGTATCTAGCTATGGTTGATCTCTAGTCAATTGTTGTTCTTTTATTGTATTTAAGTTTTTGTTGTAAATAAATTATCATTTTTGTATCTTAGAGAATTATTTGTTCGCGTTTTCTTCAGCATTTTCTGTATGTTCATCTTCGGCATTTTCAGCTTGTTGGTCTTCAGATTCTGTTTCTTCTTCGGCATCTTGCAGCCATAGCCATTCAACAAGTTTCTTCATCTATTCTAAGAAATGCATTTTCCCTTTAGAAGAATGTGCATCTTTGTACCACTTCAGAGTTATTTCTTCAGATGGTACTTCGGTTTTGTAGAACAATAACATTATTTTCTGGAACGCTTTCATGAAGTTCATGTTTTCATAGCAGAATTCTTGAACTTTTAGTATCAATGCCAACTCAGAACGATTAGGTGAAGCAAATGCCTTTAATAATGGACAGTAACCTTTTAAGTGTCTTACTGCCTGATCAGTAACTTGTTCTTCTTTTTTGTTCCATTTGCCGAGCGACATAACTGTGGACCATATAATATTAATAATTTCATGTTCGGGAATGTTTGATTTGAGTGCAAACTCTTTAATGTCAGCAGCAATTTCTGTGTGTGGTTTATCATCATTTATATCATCAAGAAGGGACTGTTGTAGTTCCCGTTTGGCTTCTTGACTAGCCTGAGCTTTATGTAGTTTGATTACTTCAGCAAGTTCCTTTTCAAGAAAAACTTGTTTTAAATATTCTTCCATTAATTCCATTAACTTGCTTTCTAGTCCACCTTTTTTAAGAGCTTGAACAAGATATGTCATTCCCTTCTCTTGTTTGAATGTTAAACAGTTCTACGAGAAAATCTAGCGCGATGCCATCTTTAATCAGATGCTCGTTATTTAATACCAACAAAACAGTTGGAGGTATTGCGCCGTTAATCAGCCAAAGTGCCGTCATACGAGCCAATTTGATACGCTCGCTAGGAGTAAAGCCTTTAATGAAAACCAAGACTTTCTTCATTTCCACTTCAAACATCTTCTCCAAGTACTTATATCTACGCATGAGCTTGATGAATACCTGCTCATGGTTTCGCATTGCCTCCATATCTTCAGATGCCTCGAAAATACAATAATTTGTACGAGGTTTTTCGCCATCCTGAGAAATTGATCCACCAGGAACCAGTAAACCACCAGCAATTAAAATATCAAAAAGCACTTCGCCGTAACGACGATAGTCAAGTTTGTTACCAGCAAGATCTAGATATTTAGAAATTTGTTCCAGGTCGCCTTCAGTTTTGTCGAGACCAGCATCTCTTTTTCTAGTCTTGATGCGCTGACCTGATAGTACTGGCCGTTCTATTTTTTGACTCATACAACAAATTGAATTAAAACAAAAAAATAGTAGCTCGACCCCAAATTTAGTAAAAATAACTTCTAGCACAGCAACCACACCACGTAAAATTAGAATGAGTACCATATTCGCTATATATTTCTTAGCGGCCCTGTGCATGGAATGTTAAAATTAAAGCCCTGATGTCGGTGCTGACCAAGAGCCGACAGCAAATTTTTGGAGTGGTGGTATAACCAAAATCGGAGTATGAGGGATTATAGGTACCTATGTACATGTATTGTGATATGGAATACAAAAGTCTGGAAGGTTTTTTTTCAGCTTTTGGTGGGGGTGGGGGGCTAAAATCAGCTTGGTTTCCTATTTATATGGTAGGGTCATTAACACTTCAATTCACTTTTAAAAAATAGGATATGATGCTCTGTCATTTTCCCTAAGTCTCAAGACTTTTATCTTGATAATCCGATAAATGGGACCCACGATTTTACCTTTTTAAGCAAACTTTATTGACGTTTTTGTGGAGACTTTATTTGTTGATTTATTTGTTTTGCTGAAAATCTCCAAAAAAAAAGGTATGATAAGGTTCACGTAAAATGGTTAAAAATGGTTATATCTTGAGCTTTATAAATCGGACCGTGGAGATTGTGGTGTTTATGCTTAGAAAAAATGACAGGATATCATGGCTCCCTGAAATTACGCCATAGGAAATTTCGCCAAAAAGAGTTTTGGAAAAAAAGCCCAAAAATTTTTGGCATAAAATTTTTGGAAAAAGTGCCCAAAACTGAAAAGGAAAATTCGCCAAAAAACGTGGAAATTACGCCACACTTTTGGAAAAAGAGCCAAAAACTTTAAATGGAAATAACGCCAAAAAAAGATCAACTTTTTGGTTAAATTTCCAAATTTATTTTGGAAATAAGACCAGAAATTGTGGCAGATGTCCTTCAGGTTTACATTAAATATTACAAAATGTATGCTCTGTTAACATAAATTGACAAATTGAAATAAACAAAGTTATAAGAAGATGTGTTGTATTAAATGTGTTCTACAAATCAAATGCACAAGTATGATATAATAAACGGCGGGGGGGAGCGCGTTCGCGTTCGCGCCGCGTGCCGGCTGGGCCGCAGCGCACGCGCTAGCGTTCACTGTTGCCGCGGCGTGCGGGGCGCGCTGGCTATACCGCGCCGGCCGCACCGCGCCGCGGCAACGGCGAACGCTAGCGCGTGCGTTGCGACCCGGCCGGCGCGTGCCGGCAACGGCGAACGGTAGCGGGAACGCGAACGCGCCCCCCCCCCCCTCCGTTTATTATATCATACTTGTGCATTTGATTTGTAGAACACATTTAAAACAACACATCTTATAACTTTGTTTATTTCAATTTGTCAATTTATGTTAACGGAGCATACATTTTGTAATAGTTAATGTAAACCTGAAGAACATCTGCCACAATTTCTGGTCTTATAAAAAGGCCAAAAGCAAGTTTTTGGCGTTTTTTCCAAAAGAACAAATTTTGGTCTTTTTTCAATATTCTTAAAAGAAAAAAGGCCAAGAAAATTTTGGAAAAAATAACCTAAAATTCCGGAATTTACGCCAAACTTTTTGGGTTCCTTTTCCTAGGAAAAAAAGCCATAACATTGTATGGAGAATTTTGGGCTTTTTTTCCATTTTTATTTTTTGGCGTAATTTCCTATGGCGTAATTTCAGGGAGCCGATATCATATCCGATTTCAAAAAAATTAATTAAAGATGTTATAACCCTGAAAATAAATGAAGGGATCTAGCACTTTTTAACCCCCCGCCCCACCCAAAGGCTGAAAACAAAACCGGCCAGAATTTGGTATTTGATATCACGATACATGTACCTATAATCCTTCATACTTCGATTTTGGTTATGCCTCCACTCCCAAAATTTTCTGTCGGATCTTAGACTATTAGGGGATACACCTTGAAAGCTCCAAATGATGATAGCGAAACTTGAAAAGTACTGCAAATTGTTAAGTCTAAAACCAAACAATAAATCACATGAAATTGCAAATAATTATTTTTGCAGAGGGAAGAGAGAACGTCGTGGAAACTTAGAGACACAAAAGAGAGAAAAATTACAGGTTGCCTAAAATTAACTCCTCATCATAAGTCAGAACAGCATGAAGGTTCGTTGTGAAGAAAAACTTAAAAAAGCTAAGGCTGCAATAAACTCTACTTGGAGGCATTGTATGCAGGGTTCCCAGATTGAGGGGAAAAGCACCACTTTTGCTGATCTTAAAATGAAAAAGGGGAAATTGAGGGACAAGCTTAAAAAAGGGGAAAAAAATCATAAAGTACAAACTTATTAAATGAAGCATTTTAAATAAATTTTTTATAAAAATTAAATACTCAAACGTATTCTCATTATAAAATATTTTCAAACTTCATTCAAAAAGAAAAAATTCAATCTAAACATTCTCTTCTAAATTTAAATCTCGCAAGTTAATAACCCATGTAATGTCCCATTTACAAGATATGAGTTTCTGAAGGTTTTCCTTCATTTCTAAAGTAAAAATCCTGAAATAGATATTTGAAGCAATGGGAATTATTGCCTGAATTCAAAGACTTGCTATGTCAGGAGGAAAAAGAAATTGCAGCATCAACTTCAGCTGTTCGAGCATTTTGTAAATGAAGATATTAAGTTGGTTTTTTACTATTTTTTTTTATAAAAAAGTAAATTATTTCTATTAGGTACCTACATATACAAATGTACAAATATTACTAATGTTTCTATGTTACTTTAAGGTTATTACTTAAATTAAAAGTATTAAGAAATATCTAATTTTATTTTTGTTTCTATGCCATAGGTATTCATGAAAATTTTATTTAGGGGAAAAAAAGGGGAATTTTTTTGGAGATTAGGGGAACAAAATTGGGTTTGCTGATAAATACAGGGGAAAAAGACTATGAAAGTCTGGGGACACTGATTGTATGTACATTGCTTTGCACTATACCAAGATAAGTCTCCTATAGTCTGTCCAGCAAAAATTTTTAGTACAGGGCTTATGGGCGAGCTTTTTTCAAAACAGTGGTGCCTGTGTTCACCATTAAATAACAAATCTGCCTCTGATAAGGATACTAAACCTTCGATGTGCGAAATAAAACAAAAAATTCACATTCCAACAGAGTTGCCTTTGCCAAGTCGCAACAATGCAAAAGAGTTTTTTCAGTGGTTTTTATGAAAGAATTTTCAGTTTTGAAGCTTTTGAGAACAAAATTGTAAAGGTGAGAGCCAAAAGTGTTGTCATTTTGACTGTCCTCTTATTATTAGTTTGTATATCTGCTTACAGTTCCGATGCGAAAAAAAAATCAAAATTTTCAAAACGATTTTTTACCTATTCTGCGCACCAAGTTGAATAATATTCAAGGCGAAAAACGTTTGCTTTGGCTGGCCTAAACCACCCATTGAGTCATTAATTTACCCTTAATCGACAAACTATAGGCCTAAAAATGGAAAATAATTATTTTTGGATGCGAAAACCATTTGCATGCAAATAATGCCTTGAGGTGAATATATTTTTTTTTTTCGGAAGTATAAACCGACCATCAAAAAAAAAAATATTTTACTCACCACACTTTTTTTCGCATGCAAATCAATTGCTGGTCCATTGTTTTGCATGACATTCCATGACAGCATATTTTTTTTTTTGCATGAAACTGTAAACCAATCATGCAAACAATTAATTTTACATTTCACCTCAATTATTTTTGACATGCGAGAATATTTGCATAGATTTTTTTTTGCGCACGGGAACTTTAAACTAGGCTGAAGAAGAAAAAAGTTATTTGCGCTTAGTTTTGAAATATTCACAAAGCGTTACATGATCAAATTCATTTGAAAAGGTGTGGTGTGGTAAAAAAAGATAAATGGATCTTTTTTTAAATATGTTTGAAACGGTATCCATGGTAACCATATGCACATTGTTCTTCGATTTGTGGCAATTTTCAAAGTACGGAAACCCTGTGAGAGCTTTAACTTGAGACAGATGTATGCAAGCCAATGCAACCAGACTGAGAGGCAAACGTCCTATCTTCCCTGCACTGACAATTTTTGTTGGATAGAGTATAGAAGCACGGACTTCCATATACAGAACTTATCCACCCCATTAGTTTTATCGCATGATGCGAGTTTTCTTGCATAAGAGTTTTCTCGAATAATATTTTATAGTTTCTTCATCACGTGATATTTTTATTAGGTACATGATAATTTTCTCACATGATAATTTTTTCACATGATAGTTTTTTCGCGTAATAGTTATATCGCATGATAGTTTTCTGGAATAATAGTTTTCTCATATGATAGTTTTTCGCATGGTACTTTTCTCGCATAATAGTCTTCTTGCATAATAGTTTTATCCTATGATAGTTTTCTCCAATGATAGTTTTCTCCAATGATATTTTCCTCGAATTATAGTTTTTTAAATGATATTTTTCTGGCATGATAGATTTTTTCGAATGATAGTTTTCTCTCATAATAGGGTGTTTCAACGCATGATATTTATCTTTTATAATAGTTTTTTTTACATGATTGCATCGGCAGGGATAAAAAGAAGAATAAATGCGAGTTCAATCAATGCAAAAATAATTTTTAATTCAAGAATTCTCTCATCACATCCGCGTTAGCAAAAGTGTTATAGAAATAAATCGGAAATGAAAGCAAAAAAAACAATTTTAATTTATTGTACCGTCAGCATATTTGCATCCATTAACCTTATTGCTAATAGCCTCAGTGATGTTGCGAAAAAGAAACAACAAGGAACATCTCAACACGTGTTCTCTGTGTAATCTTATTAATATGATATCTCACCAGTGATGCCAGACTTTGGAGGCAGGTTATCCCACGGTAATACCCAACAAATCCCTATTATCCCTCGCCAAAATTAAAAAAAACCCACATTTATCCCACGAAATAAAAATCAAAAACCATTTATTTCATTAAATTCAGTCTTTTTTATTACGAACAAATACAAATTAAATTGATTATTCAACTAGGTATACAAATAAATAGAAATTAATATTACGATAGGTTTGTATATAATACAAAAAAGAAATGTTAGCATGTACATCTTATACATTTAAAAACGTTAAAAAAAGGAACATAAAATTCAACATACGATTTATTTGAAAATGACTGCAAAAAACTTTATCTCGGTCTCAAGTCTCATTATTCTCGATATTTCATACAAAAATGACACAGCAAAGAGATTTAAGACTGAAGTAAAGCTTTTTGCATGCCTTCCAATGTTTTCAAAATATTTAATTTTTTATTTTTAAAATATTCCACATTGATTTGTAATAAAATAATAGGTAAATAAATACTCGCGAATTCATCTAATTAATTATATTCATTTTTCGAATTGTGTAGGGAGAAATGCTCTTGCTTCACAACTAAATTGAAACAAGTAATACCTTTTGATTGAAAACAGGACCTCAACAAACAAATTGAATTTATCATTTCTTTTCCCAACCGATTCCTTTTTTTCGATTTAACATCGGTTATAATCGAAAATATTCTTTTTTTTTTCTTATGCCCTTGTTCTGATATTAATCTGGAACAAATATTTTATAAATTCAATTTTTAATTCTAAAAACAATCAAAATAAATTACCTTAATTAATACAAACCACACACATAAATTCACGAAATCGAGTAGTGTCAAATTGTTGTTATCGAATTTGAAATTTCATCTCATCAGTATGGTGAGTTGAGATTTTCACTACAGATATGTCAGTTTGTGAAGCAGTTTAGGGTAATAAAAAAAGAAAATGAACACATTCAGATAAGTTAGAATGATTTTTTTCTAAACATGAAAAAATTTTATTTGATCGTAGGTTGACAAATTTTTTTTATTCTTAATGAAACTAACAAATTTAGAACAAAAAGTGACCAAATAGTAAAATCCCATTTTTTTGCACTATGAAGTTTGAAAAATCCCTTTAACCCTTTTAGCTTATTTTATGTGAGAAAATCCCACAAAAAGGGATAAATCCCTCGATCTGGCACCACTGTATCTCACCCGTGATTTTTATTCCCATTTGCATTTTCAGAACTTTTGTGTACGTGCATCCATTCCATATGGGTATACTAAAACACTGTACCAGGATCTGGATAACATCTTGTCGAAGCAAGAGTCTCACAATTTTACCCCGTTTGTTCGCTGCTCTGCGTCCGGATCGGTGTGGAATAATGCATCCAGATCTCGCTCTAGATATCGCGCGAATGACACAAGAGACGTTGTTGGAGCGCAAGATGTTCGTCATTGAGGCAGGGCATGGATATGGAGTGGATATTTTTTTGTGTACAACTTGCTGTTTGTACATATCTTCGGGTGACATTCTGCACAACATGGTCCAGGGATTTATATATGGATGTGGTACCAGAAGCCCAGAAGCAATCGACCGCAGAGATGAGAGTCGAACTTTGCATAGTCTCTGTGCAGTCGCAACATCTGGTGTTTTTGCGGGATGACGTTGATGGGCACAATATGCGCATAACGCATATGTAAATTGGTTTTCTCGTAGCCACTTTTTTGCGTGACGCGCTTGCGTCTTGACTTCTCTGTCTGTATTTATGGAATTTTATTTTTATTTTTTTTTTGCGGTCCAGAATCCCGCGGGAATCTATTATAAATGGGTTCATTGACTGGAGCGCATGTGCGAATTGCTTTCGCATGGCATTAGATTCTATGTGTGGCAGAAACCATGACATGTTATCATTCTGTTGAAGCATAAGCTATTGGTGGGTAATGCATTTAGTTAACATCTGCATCTGGCAGGAAAGTGCCAACTATCTTGTTGGCGATGCAGTCAAGCAGCGAGGTCATTAACATCAGCATAAAGATTTTGAGTGGAATTTTGGAGGAATTTGAATTGAAATAAAAAAAAAATACCTTCCTGCTGTTATATACATGTATGTTAGAGCATTCCTGGATTCTGTGCCTAGCTTCGCCATTGGCTCTCTTCCTTCACAGTCCAAATTATACTAGACTCCAGAAGAACAGATTCCCCTTTTTATATTAATTATAAATGACACTTCATACAAATCTAGTTCTACGATCTATCGATCACATTTACAGTGATCAAAGTATTAAAGTATTTTCAACTACATATAACACGGCCATCCTGCAAATGTTCATCGTTCTCGATGAAACCTTGTAATTTTTCATTCTATAACATCCTTTTTACTTTTGATACTTTAAAAGATATTTATTCAATACAGTCCGGAGGCTTTTTGTTTAGCTTCTAGATGTTTGTATTCGAACACATAAGACCAAACAAAATAAGCTCAGAGGTTTAGCTCTCAAGCATAAACTTGTCTTATACCATTAACAACCAATATTTGTTTTCCTAGCTCAGAGGCATTCAGCTTGTCTACATTTATTCGAAAACAATATAACATCAAACAGTAATAAGCTCAGAGGTTAAGCTCGCAAGCCTTAACGTTAACCACAAATTCTAGTATTTCAGAGGCAATCAGCTTGTCTACTTTTACTCGAAAACAATACAATTTCAAATAGTAATAAGCTCAGAGGTTTAGCTCGCAAGCATCAACTTGTCTTTTACTATTAACAACCAACATGCAACTTATAACTTCAATGAAATAATCAGAGGAGAAACCGAGCTTAAGTCAACTATCTACACTATAGTCACTTCAAAAAAACTTAAGAGAACACAAATATTTACTACTTAAGCCTAAATTGCTTCTCCCCATTACTTTTTTTGATTATTTCATTCGTATCAGTCAAAAACTATTTTAAATTTTTGGAAAATTCATTTAATCGCAAATAATAGGCGTTTCACCTATAACATACACAGTTCTGAACCACTTGTAAATCTCTTCCATAGAAACCAAAATCACTTCATATGTCACTCTCAATATAATTTAAAAGTACAAAGCCTTCAAAAATATTTCGAAAACCTTTTATTACAAAATATTTCCAACTCAACATTTTACAAATCCTATAACTGTGTCAAACCTAAAACACAATACTATTTAAGAATTCTATGTTTTTCTTGCTTATAATTTGTAGATCCTAGTGCCGAAATATGTTGATCTCGTGCAAACAACAACTAAAAGTTTTTTTTTTCTCGGAATCAATAATTGGAGACCAAACAAAACACCTATAATTAAAACTACAACACACTATTTGGCATAGTAACATTTGAATAAACCGATCCGTTTTTCTCATCCGATGCATGCTTCAAAGCTGATTGAAAACTCACGACATTCAACCAATAGTAGCAGTAAACTTGATTTTAAGTCTAGTCAGTTCCACCCGACACAAATAAACTGCAATACGAACGAGTATCTATCTATCTACCAAACGAGTGATTTGCAGTCCTTGAAGTTCCCAAACGAATAACGACTTTCTCAACCATTCCCCACTCGGAAAAGGGTTTAACACATATAAAAACTTTCGGCTTAAGTTCATAATATAAAGTGGATGAACTAACATGATTGCTCTCCTTCGCGTGAACTTTGTTTGTTTTCTCATTTTTGGACTTTAACCTGATCTGCAACAACAACTCTAGCCAATTAGAAAAAAAACATTGTCATCTTCTATGAAAAAAGTTAAACTCCGACACCTTCTGATGTTGAATAATTAATTCATTGATGAACTTCAATTTATGTAATTCAATTTATTCTCAGTTGACTCCTAAAAAAAGCGTTCATAAAAAAAAGCTTCAAGTACACTCCATGGCCAAATCACATCGACCGTCCTGACAATTGTTTCGAAAATGTTTCGATTTCAGCATTAGGAAGAATAGAAACTGGTTAGAATTGTTTTTAAAAAAATGTCCATTCCAAAGTGCAACATTTCTTTAAAAATCCAACCACATAAACAATTAATGACAGATAAAGAAGCCAATAACCGTTGAGCAAATCAAAAATCACATTCCTTTACACTATACGACCCATAAGAAAAGAAAAATAAAGCTTTACAAAAATAATGCTGACAATGAAATCATTTAACTCATTCTATCCCAGTAATAATATTTTACCAGGAATTTCTTTTCAAGCTTATCTCAAAAGGAGCGGACAGACAATAAATTAGATCTTCGGGTTAAATACTTAATTCACCAACCATCAGGTTGTCAACAACACAATAAAAATAAAACTTAGATGCTGTTACTTATCTGTGAATCTTGAGGAAATACTTTGATCCATTGATCCAACCTATTCTTAGTTCAAACTGTATGTCAACAAACAAAATAAAACATCAAACTTCAGTTGACTCATAGGCACCGAACCATCAATTAAAATTCTTTTCTTTCTTGCAATCAGCACATCCGATATAAGAAATATGTAGTTTTTCATTCACTATATAAGCTTTCAGGATATTTTCGCCATGTAGATATATTGCACAGTTCTATCCCACTTCTGATGTTAGAGCATTCCTGGATTCTGTGCCTAGCTTCGCCATTGGCTCTCTTCCTTCACAGTCCAAATTATACTAGACTCCAGAAGAACAGATTCCCCTTTTTATATTAATTATAAATGACACTTCATACAAATCTAGTTCTACGATCTATCGATCACATTTACAGTGATCAAAGTATTAAAGTATTTTCAACTACATATAACATGTATGTACGTACATGTTCATATCTACGTCCTACCTAATTGTCTGATTTATATGTACATAGGTACAACAGTGTTTTCGATCAAACGTTTAATTTGGCAAAAATCCATGTAAGATTAACTGAACAAAGCAAACAATTTCGTATTGACAAAATCCCCATTTGTCAAGTGATATAATTCTTATTGGTTATATTCTTTAAAGATTTAAGAATATCCTTATTAGTGAAACAAGTCCTTATCGAAACAAGATTTTATTGAGTCTGAAGAACTAAAACTTGAAAATTAATGATATTTGATAAACTGATAAAATGACAACAAATTTATATATGTATAAGCTAAGTGATAAGAACAAAGTGTTTCATTATTAAATGTAAAGCTAGATGAATGTTATATTTAACAATTCTTAGAAATTAAATTCCAATTTGTTTTAGCACCAATACCCCAGTTTCAAATTTACCCTGAAAGTCAACAAGTCAATGATTTCAAGGGGGGTACAATACTGGTTGAGAACTAATTATTATTAAATTATTATTAAATTTTCTTTATTTCCTAAGACATTACAAATGATATAGGTTTACAAGGAATCTATGGACATGGCCGTCTGCCAGATGTTGACATTTTTGAGTTGGTTGAGTTGAGTTTTGGTTGAGGACTATCACGCTACTTTTTACTTAAAGAGGTTGAATTACAGGTAACAATTTAGTAATTGAATATGAAGAAAATTTAAAAAGAAATTCTTCTGTTTAAGTGGAGTGACCGAATATATAATTCAAAGTTAAAAGACCTTTTATGACCATTTAGTGACCTTCCATTGGTACCTACTTGTGTTTTTAAGATAATATATTTACATAAATGAGGTACCAACAATTTTTTAAATGACCTTGAGTGGCCTTGAAAAAAAAAAACTTTTTAAATTCAATACAAAATAATACATCATTAACTGATTAATGAATTAAATTTCCCAAATCATGCGTGACATTTTAAAAGATGAAGATTCGTCTTCGAGTTGGATTTTTTTTTTCAGCTCGAAACTCGGAGCGAATGTTAATGGAATTGTGATATTTGGGATTTTTAGTTTTGAGATTATTGAAAAATGCGAGACTTCCTCATTCAAGATATTGGTTTGCGGTATTGTGTAAGGCTCCTGGCTTTCCAGTTTTTACAAATTTTTGAAGTATATCACACTAGTAAGAAGCCAAAAATCATGGGTAACATTAAAAAGCAAATAATTGCAGTAGTGAATTCATTTCTCGATTGCAATTGCCAGTTACCACCGCATTTTGCTTTGATTTACCGGAGGATTTGATTGCTTGCACTCGCCCACTTAGCACCTTGGAAGAAACTATTGTTTAATTTGTTTTTCAAGAAAAGGATCACATAAAATTTTGAAGTCCTTGCATAGAAAAAATGTCATACTGTACTGCTAACTACACTGAAGGTAGCATAAAAGTCCTTTTCTCAGCAACGGAGCTAGTAAGAAACATTGAGTTCTTATTTGAAAAAAAAAATCGAATACATTTATTTTTCACTGTTAACGTTACTGTGAACTTAGCAGTACATGTACGTTTCCCACTAACGGTGCTAGATAAAAAAATTTGCTGTTTCTATGCATTTCAAGAAAAAAACTCAGTAAAAATTTTGAAGTCCAAATTTAACAAAAAAAACGGGAAATTAATTTTCCATGTTAGCTTCACTGTAAAGTTAGCAGTAAAGCTCTTTTTTCAGCAACGGAGCTAGATTAAAATTTGCAGTTACCCCGTGGACAAAAATCTGGATCCGGCTTTGATGTTTGGGCCATTATCCTGCGGAAACGTCAAAGTGGCATATTCATCATATTATGATGTTGTCATCATAAATTTGTGCGTCTATTATATCCTTAATCCAAAATAAGGGCCCAGTTTCGTAGTATGAAAAACAACCACAAACATTTATGAGTCGTATAAAGGGTTTAAATATATACCTACAGTGGTGGTCCAGTGTAACAAATGCCGATATAACGAATGATCGAATGAGTGTTAAGTAAGCAAGGCAACTTTGACGAATCGCAAAATGAGCTGGTGGATAATTTGCTGTTAATTAGTCGTTAATTAGTTGTGATAGTTTAGAATTTGTCGTTCAATGTTTTCTATGATTTTTTGGGTGACTTGCTAACTTGATATCAAGTTAACAAAGCACCCTGTCGAAAATCGGTAAAGATTCTTATTCCTGATGGTTTATGGCTTAGTAATTTGCTGTTAATTAGTTGTGACAAATTCAAATTGATAGTGCAATGTTTTCTGTTTTGTTGGATGTTTTGCTTACTTGATATTGATAAAATGGGTTGGTGGATAATTTGTCGTTAATTATTCTTATTTAGCTTATGGTCGAATGAGTGTCAAGTAAGCAAGGCAACTTTGACGAATCGAAAAATGAGCTGGTGGATAATTTGCCGTTAATTAGTTGTCAATTAGTTGTGACAATTTGGAATTTGTCGTTCAATGTTTTCAATGTTTTTTTTGAAAAGTGATACAAATTTATAAAACTCAATATTTTATTGATTAATAAATTGCCGTTAATTAGTTGTGATAAATTAAACTTTATCGTGCGATGTTTTCTATGTATTTTTGGGTGATTTGTTTTCTACTAGTGTCATGTTAGCAAAGCAACTTTCACAAATCGAAAAATGTGTAGTTGGATAGTTTGCCGTTAATTAGTTGTGACAATTTCGAATTTGTCGTTCAAAGTTATCTATGTTTTTTTGGTGCTTTGCTAACTTGACACAACTCGAAAAGCGTGAAAAACTTCTTATACTTAATGTCTCAGGGCTTATTAATTTGCCGTTAATTTATCATTAATTAGTTGTGAAAAATTGAGTTCAATCGTGCGATGTTTTCTGTTTTTTTTTGTTCTTCGTTAGCTTCATATCAAGCTGGCAAAGCACGACCTTAAAAAGGGATTGACTGCTAACACCGAAATATTTATGGCTTAATAGTTTGCCACTAACTAGTCTTCAATTGGTTGTGACAATTTTGAATTTGTCCTGCAATGTTTTCTATGTTTTTTGGGGTCTTTGGTAGCTTGACATCAATTTGGTAAAGTACTCCCTGAAAACTATTTATACCGGATGGTTTATGGCTTAATAATTGTACCATTAACTAGACGTTAATTATTTGTGATAATTTTTAATTTTTCGTTTTATGTTTTCTACGTTTTTTTTCAAGAAATGGTAAAAACTTATAAATCTTGACATTTTATAGCTTAGTAATTTGCCATTAATTAGTCGTAAGTAAATTGTGACTAATTCAATTTTTTCGTGCGATGTTTTCTTTGTATTTTTCAACGAAATTACCTCATTTGGCGCACTGAAAACGTAATAAAGTAATAAGCAGTTAAATATAATCAACATTAAACTCTTTTTGAATGTTACTTCATTATGAATCAAGTCAAGGTAGTAAAATAAAAAATATAGAACACATTGCACGACAGTGTAAAAATTGTCACATACAATCAATGGCTAGTTACAAATTATTAATCAATTGAAATTTCATTATAATAGGTTATAAGAACTAAGTTTTTGACTGAAAAAACATTATTTTTTGTTCAATTTTACCTACAATTTTAAATTAAATGAAGTTTGTTCATTTTATTTGGCCTATATTTCTTTTATATCCACATAATTGTTAAATATACAGGGTGTCCTGTAAATAATGGATAACCTTGCAACTGGTTATAGAAGGCATTATGACCTTCCCAGAAAAAATATTTTCCCAGTGGTTACTATGTTATGATGTTTTTTTTCCAAAAGTTGTTAACAAGTACTACTTTCCTCAAATACGTGTAGCGTTCACGTTCAACTTATAGCAAATTCAATTCTCTTCAATTTAAGTAAAACACTTTTTACCCTTAAGCTGTAAATATAAAGTTATAATCGAAAACATATGAATTTTTTTTAATGTTTAAATTTTGATTATAAAAGAAAAAGTTTGTTAACATAAATTGAAGAGAATTGTATTTGGTACAAATTTGTAGAAAAGTTTTTTTTCTAAGACTAATAAAATTTAAGTTGCCACGGAAAAATTTTTAGAGCTCGTGTTTCAATATGGTGGCCAAATGGTGGGGCTTTCATTCTTTCAATCGAGTTTTATACTTGCAATGAACCCCCTTACACATCAAAAGAGAAAATCTTTGTCCAACCTAGATTGGGAGGCTATTGTTATATTTTAATAGTTTTTTTGCGGAAATGTTAAAAGCTGCTTTATTAGATAATTGACAAATTTTCTTGGTTATTTTGTTTATATGTACATAAGCATGTGTTATAGCATTTTGGAAAGTGCATTAAATAGACAACTTTTTTAAGTAACTGGCCATTCATGTTCTTATACAATTTTAATTTATTAGAGGTGGTAAAACTTTTTTGAAAATAAATGTTTGTACTGAAAAAATATTTTAAAAAATTATAATAAAAAAAAATACAATAACTACTATTAAATTTTACCACCCATCTATTACAACAGTTATTCTAGAATATTACAAAAAAAAAAAAATAGTAGAAATTGTTCATCCATATTCGTAGCATTCATGTATTTGAGGGAAGAAGTTCTTGTTAACAACTTTTGGAAAAAAAACATCACAACTTAGTAAACACTGGGAAAATATTTTTTTAATATTTTTTTTCTGGAAATGTCATAATGCTCCTATAACCGTTGCAAGGTTATCCATTTTTTACCGGACACCATGTATATTTAAACAATTATGTAGATATAAAAGGAATATAATTCAAATAAAATGAACAAACTTTATTTAATTTAAAATTGTAGGTAAAATTGAACAAAAAATGATGTTTTTTCAGTCAAAATCGAATTGTAAGTTTTGTTGACTTTATAAATTTTACAAACTGTAATTTAACTAAAAAAATACATATTTGATCAATTAACATCAATTTATAATCGAAACATATCAAATATATCAAGATTTGTATCGTTTATTTTAGGCTTGTAAGCAAATTTTTAAAATCGAAAATCTTTCCTATTTGACCTAATCTCGAAAAACTAAGGACGTCATCTTGTTCAGCATATCCGAATTATCTTTAGTAGATGTGTGCGCCATCTGTCGGTTTTTTGAACTAGCACAGTGATAAGCAATAAACCATCCGGTATAAACAGTCTTCATCCCATTTTCAGTTAGAACTTTGCCAACTTGAAGTAAAGCTACCAAAGAACCCAAAAAGCCTAGAAAACATTGCACGACAAATTCAAAATTGCCACAACTAATTGAAGACTAGTTAGTGGCAAACTATTAAGCCATAAACAGTTCAGTGTTAGCAGTTTTAATCCTTCTTTAATATGGTGCTTTGCTATGAAGCAAACGAAGAATAGAAAAAAACATAGAAAACATTGCACGATTGAATTCAATTTTTCACAACTAACTGATGATTAATTAATGACAAATTAATAAGCCGTAAAACATCAAGTATAAGAAGTTTTTCACACTTTCCGAGTTGTGTCAAGTTAGCAAAGCATCCAAGAAAAACATAGAAAACACTGAACGACGAATTCGAAATTTTCACGACTAAACTAATGGCAAATTACCCACCTACACATTTTTCGATTTGTGAAAGTTGCTTTGCTAACTTGACACTAGCAGAAAACAAATCATCCAAAAATACATAGAAAACATCGCACAACAAGTTTAATTTATCACAACTAATTAACGACTTACTAACCGCAAATTCTTAATGAATGAAATATTGAGTTTAATAAGTTTTTACCACTTTTCGAAAAAACATAGAAAACATATAACGAAAAAAATAACGAATTTCACAAAATAAAACTAATTTTTTTTTAAATTGTTAATTTTTCTGTTACGGACACAAATTTACAAAAGAATTTGTGCAAACCAATTCTGTATTTGTATCCTTGTACCTATCATTATTAAAACTTTGTTTTATTTTGCTCAATGTATTCTCTCATTTTTGGATTGTATTGAAAAATGCTACCAGATAAAGTGTTGAAAAATTAACAATAGCTACTTTTTTTGTAGATGAGACGTGGTCAATATAACGAAATTTCGTTATAACGAATGGACCTTGGACATTATATCATTCGTTATACTGGACCACCACTGTTTAATGTATTTCTACTGTCTTTGACCAGTTGAACCGAAAAGAACAACCATCGATTCAGCACAAAACACTTCGCCATTTCGTTCCTGGTCAATGTAAAAGTTCCCTGGCAAAACTGACTCTATTCGTTTCCTTTGCTTTGCGAAGGACTGCACACACTGCGGTATACCTATAACTAGAACTGAATAAATAAATAAATAACTTTAAAGTTGCATTTTTAATTATTATCGTTTTATAACTGAAAATACCCAAAAGTGGGGCACTTTAACTTTCCATGGATCCCCTACACACAAAAAGTACAACATCATCTCATATTAGTTTAGGTAATCTTTTCTTTAAACAAAATACAAAGTAAGTAACCGTTAATACCTACCAGATAGGTACCCATTTGGCCCTTTTAGTCAATAAATGAATTATGTATTATGCATGAATGTATAATGTAAAGTTGGTAGGTTATGCCAGGAAGTAGCTTCTAGTATTTTTGCGGAAGTTTCATTCAAATAGTTTTTTACTTGAAACAGCTGCTGTATTTTTGTTTAAACATTACTTAAGGTAGGTACATATACGTTGTGTGTCTTCATTCAATATGAATCTTTATTAGGTAGAATAAGTTAATACCCCATTACCTTATTTGTTTTATGATTACCAAAGCCAAAACAAGAATTTAAAATAATAATTAAGTATTGACCATGCATAACACAGCCATATTCTCTACAATTCTTTTTGATTTTATCAATTGGATAATAATGATCGTGTTGGGTTTTGGCTTTTGGCCACGAAGTTGATTTGTTGAATACAAAATCAATCAATTCAATTATTACTTTTTATAGCGATATACCCCATAAACCATAAACTAAATATTATGCAATTAGTAGCTTAGCTTTATTTTATTTGAATTTCTATTATGTTTGTTGATTTTATTTTTAGATATGCATAGGCACGATCTATTCTTATTTATCTTTCTTAAATTGGTAAAGAAATCCCCGTTTAGATTGTGATTTTTCATTATCTGAATTCTAAAGGCTCAGTCACACAGTGATTTTGATGAAATAATTTTTGTGTCAAAATTATATTACTTACCTACTTACTTTGGGCGGCGGCGCGGCCGGCGCTTCAGTTCGGGGTGGACCAGGGCCTCAACCAACAAGCTTCTTCCAGCCGGTTTCTCCTCCACTTTGCGTGCCGGCCCACGGGGTTAGATTCAAAGACTTTCCGGAGCATTGATGTCCATTCGGGGGATGATAAGCGTCTTATACACAGACACCTTAGTTGCTCGGGAGAGGGCTTTGCTTCTCAATATATCAATTGCCTTCTAAGCCCAAAGAAACAGCGATTGGAAAGAGTAATTAATTCTTCGTTTGATCTCAGCACTGATATCGTTCGCTGAGTTTATAGCGGAGCCTAGAGGTACACAAAGTCTCAGACCACCTCAAAATTATAGCTCTCTTAAAGTGACGTTGTATCCGAGATGTCGGTGTTGGGTATCCTTTCTTGATAACAATCTACATATATTTCGTCTTGCCTTCATTCACCGTTAAACCCATCTTCGCACCACTGACATCACACTTTGTTCGTCCGATTATGTCAGTATCGTCGGCGTAAGCGAGTAATTAGACGGACTTTTGAAGGATTGTGCCTGTAGTATTGACGTAAGAGCTGTGCACTATTCTTTCAAGAACGATGTTAGTTAAGTCGCGTGACAGCGCGTCACCTTGTTTAAAACGTTTTTTGACATATCAAAGGTATCGATGAGGTCTTTGCCGACCTTGATGGACCAGCGTGCATTTTCCATCGTCACTCTGCACAATTGGACGAGTTTGGGAGCGATGCCAAAACTAGACATTGCTGTAGTTGGTGCAGTCCAGAAAATCACCTTTCTTCAGGATCGGGCAAACAATGCTGAGGTTCCATGCTTCGGCAGCCGCTTTGACTAGCTCGGCTTCATTACCTACATATGTATGTACCAGCGGCTCAAGTAGTTTTTATAGAACTTAATGGGGTTTTCTTTTGGTAACAAAAATTGATTGTTGTCCCCTTCAGATCTGTCAAAACACAGATTTTGTCAACTAAAACCTTCCAATGGGCAAAAAAATCAATTTTTTTTTTATCGAAAATCAATTTTGCAGATCTGGATTTTTCGGCAGATTTACCCCTCTTTTACTAACACCATTACACACCAGAACAATTGAAAGCCATCAGTTTGACATGTCTGGATCGCTATAGCTTCATAGACACAAATTATTAACCAATACAATGAAAAAGAAAAATCAATCTGAAATCGTATACCATTCGCGACGAAAAAAATCAATTTTTAGATCAAAATCTGAGTTTACCAAAAGAAAACCCCATAAGTTTAGATATAGCTTTCTTCATTTCATCGAGATTAAGTTGTCGGAATTGTTGGCCTTCGTGTCGTCCAGGTTGAATAGTGCAATCTACAGGGCAGCGGAACTCAGTTAGTCATAGCCGATATACAATTTGCAGAAATGATTTTTCCATATTCTTAGCACCGACTGTGATTCTACTACAATGTTCAATGATTGAAAAAAATAAAGACTTCTATCTATCTATCTATCTATCTATCTACAATGTTCTCTATGATCGTCCTTGCAGAGGCTTCGGTTCAGGCCTTGTAACCCTGGGAGATTCTTTTTACTTTTTGGTAAAACTTCCGAACCTCATTCCTGCAATGGTAAGTGAGTTTTTTTTAAGGCCTAGTAAGCTGCTGATTCGAAACGAAAAATCCCATACAAAAATGACACAACGAAATGATAAACGAAAAATTTAGTTTTACTTCTCGGCAATAATGAAAATTAGTGTATTCTGAGAAAAAAAACAGTATGTTTCGTTTTAAATTGTATACTTTTGTATACATTTAAATTTTTTATTATTTTACTATCTCATAAAAATGAATGATCATCTTTTATCAAAGAATTTAATTTAAGAAACATAGCTTTTGTTTAATATACTTATAAAAACTAGAAAAAATGGTAATTGTTGCTTTTCAATATAACAAACTGTCATCGTGTGAGTTAAAGTGATTCCCCTAATATTTAATGTGTATTTTCTTCAAGTATTAAATACAATTTAAAATTTTGTTTTATATTTTTTTTTCAAAATTAAATCTTAACATTTTATGAAGGCACATGATTTTATATTTTAAATTTATACTACTTGAGATATTGTTAATATTTAATTGTTTTTTTTTTTTTGTTCTTATAAACGATAGTTTACAAAATTTGTACTTGTAGAAACGATGGCCAACCAAAAACGTGCACTCGGTAGGGAAACAAATTGAAAAGCAAACACGGAATGAGTTTTTTTTCTCGTTATAACAAACAAATGATGTTTATGAATACATATGTACGTATTATATTAATAAATTCATAAGTAAATGAAATCAAAATAAAAAAAAATACAAACAAAACCTAAAATGGCTGTACGCGCTTCATCTAAAAAACTACAATGCACCGAATTTTAATTGACCATCGGTTATTATTTTTTATTAAGTATAGCATTTTTGTGTTACTTAAAAAAGACGCGCACGTTCTCTGCCAACAAAAGAAAAATATAATATTTTGTACTTAAATAAACAGTAAATAAGTCTTACATATCTAAAAAAGAAAAAAAAGTGGTATTTATAACTGCAAAATAAGAACGTTCTTATTATAATAGTTATGATATCAATAAAAGTGTTTCACCAGGAAACTAAAAAAAAAATTAAAACAAAAATCATATTAATTGTTAATAAATGTCAAAATAAATTAACAACTAGACTTATACTCTATGGAAGCTGATACAAATTGCGCCTTTTAAGGCTTATTTATATTATTAAATAAAGTAAACAATAAACAATAATCGTAATTAAGGTACTAATTTATTTTATGTCTGATTTCATAGGGTCGTCATTCTTATTTTGGCTGATCATTCATTAGACGTTTTGATTTTGCTGTAAATAAAAATAAAATATTAAGTTAAGGAATAATTAAGATATTGTGCCATAATATAAGCCATACTTCTTGAAAAATTGTAAAACTTAGCAAATGTGTTTTTTACATTTTCTATATTAATTCCACATTTGACTACGGTCTATTTTTCATTCTTATACTAACACTTGCACAGACAAAAATAAAGCTATTGGACGATTGAATAAGTGCAATAGTTAACCTACTTAATAGTTTTTTCATTGATAGTATAGTTGAAATTAACCAGTCCATAACCGTATGTTTCATTTGTGTTAAATGAACCACCAATTGAAATTGTTTTCCGTTTTAAGAATTTAAATATAAACTTAAGAATTTTAAATAGAACTTAAAAACATTAAAAAAGTAATGAACGGTAAAAAAAAACACATACGGCTTTAACTCAAAAATAATTTTAGATCATTTTGAATATAATTGGAAATGAAATAGTGGAAATCATTAATAGTTCTTTAAACGCTGGAGTTTTCCCTAATAAATATCGACTGCTGAGCCAGTACCACAAGTTGACAATTCAATCCAACCAAAAGACTTTCGACCAATAAATAACTTTCCAATGCTGAAGAAAATTTTAGAGAAAGTAGTGAGCATACAGTTAGTGCAATACTTGACTGAAAATGATTTAATAATAAGGGAGCAATCGGGATTTAGAAAGGAACACTCGTGTGAGACAGCATTAGTATGGACTATAAATGGATGGAAAAAACAAGTAGATGAAGGCAAATGTATCATAGTTGTATTTCTGGATTTCAAAAGAGGGCTTTCGAGACAAAGCTAATAGTCCAGTAACCTTGTAGTTTCATAGTACTGAGACCTTGCGTCAGGTCCGGTAGTTCTGATTTTTTGCTGAGTTGTTTATGATGTTGGCCTAGTATTAAATCTGATTTTTCGACCTCGAGCGCCGAACGCAACATTGGTAAAAATCCAAAAAACCGCGAATTTTTCGCGGTTTTTTCACTTATTGGCTATTTTAACCATTACGCCTTAACTTCCGAATAAAACATTGCTCTACGATTTCAACCTTACTAAATTTGCTTCAATTTGAGTCCAAAGCCGGTTCTGTAGACATAACGGTTTCCAAGGGACGGCATTTCAAAATATAGCAATAAAAAATTTAAAACAACAAGTAGTATAAAAAACAGTATAATAACAAAAATATGGTCTTTGACATATGCTGCATCAAAGCAATAGAGCGTGTAGATTGGGCCAAAAGAAGAAAACAATAGTACCAGATGGGGGGTATATATCCCCCCGTTTAGGCGGGAGGGGCAATTTTAAGAAAAGTTGACTTCAAATAGAAAAATAACCATAAAAATACAATGGTAATATCTGGACGAAAATCCATTCCTCATCTCAAAGCCAGAAATCCATTCTTTAATTTTTTTTTTAAATAAAGTTTTTTTAGCTGATAGTTTTTGAAAAATTTACTTTCAAATTCAAAATTTTGAGAAAAAGACGATTTTTTTTTGTTAATCTATTTTTTTTTTTTATTTTATGGTATTAAGTACTATTTTTGATTTTGATTTTCAATGCCCTTATTAATTCTTAGTTAAAAACTGAAAACCAAATGCTAAAATGACTTCTAGTTTTTGAGAAAACTTAAATTAACATGATCAACTTCACTGTTTTCAGTCTAGTATCCTTTTTCTTCGGGGTGGGAGGGCTCTGCCTCAGATGCGGTAGTTCTGATTTTTAGATGAGTTGTTTATAATGTTGGCCTTAGCAATAATCCAAGTTTTCGACCTCGAGCGCCGAACGCAACTTTGTGAAATACGCAAAAAACCGAGAAATTTTCGCGGTTTTTTCAGTTATTGGCTATTTTAACCTTTAAGGCCTGGTTTTCCGATTATAACTTTGCTTTACTATTTCAAAATAATTAAATGGGCTTCAATTTGAACTAAAAATCAATTCAAATTGTGAATTTTTTCATCAACTTTTGAATTTAGAATGCTGCAAATCGAATTGAAGGGGGCTTATTCACCCCTTGTGTGAAATCGTTTTCCCTTTTCAATGATTTTTTTTAACCTGTGTAGCGTGTCATGTTGGCTTTATTTTAAGATCTTAATCATGAACATCGGATGAGTGGAAACGGAGTTATGATTTTTTAAAGTCAACCATATAAAACTCGAACTAAAACAGTACTCAGTTCAGTACCCACCAGTGAGTTATCTGAAGCGAATGTTTTAGTTCGAGTTTTATATGGTTGACTTTAAAAAATCATAACTCCGTTTCTACTCATCCGATGTTCATGATTAAGATCTTAAAATAAAGCCAACATGACACGCTACACAGGTTAAAAAAAATCATTGAAAAGGGAAAACGATTTCACACAAGGGGTGAATAAGCCCCCTTCAATTCGATTTGCAGCATTCTAAATTCAAAAGTTGATGAAAAAATTCACAATTTGAATTGATTTTTAGTTCAAATTGAAGAATTGAAGCAAAGTTATAATCGGAAAACCAGGCCTTAAAGGTTAAAATAGCCAATAACTGAAAAAACCGCGAAAATTTCTCGGTTTTTTGCGTATTTCACAAAGTTGCGTTCGGCGCTCGAGGTCGAAAACTTGGATTATTGCTAAGGCCAACATCATAAACAACTCATCTAAAAATCAGAACTACCGCATCTGAGGCAGAGCCCTCCCACCCCGAAGAAAAAGGATACTAGACTGAAAACAGTGAAGTTGATCATGTTAATTTAAGTTTTCTCAAAAACTAGAAGTCATTTTAGCATTTGGTTTTCAGTTTTTAACTAAGAATTAATAAGGGCATTGAAAATCAAAATCAAAAATAGTACTTAATACCATAAAATAAAAAAAAAAAAAAAGATTAACAAAAAAAAATCGTCTTTTTCTCAAAATTTTGAATTTGAAAGTAAATTTTTCAAAAACTATCAGCTAAAAAAACTTTATTTAAAAAAAAATTAAAGAATGGATTTCTGGCTTTGAGATGAGGAATGGATTTTCGTCCAGATATTACCATTGTATTTTTATGGTTATTTTTCTATTTGAAGTCAACTTTTCTTAAAATTGCCCCTCCCGCCTAAACGGGGGGATATATACCCCCCATCTGGTACTATTGTTTTCTTCTTTTGGCCCAATCTACACGCTCTATTGCTTTGATGCAGCATATGTCAAAGACCATATTTTTGTTATTATACTGTTTTTTATACTACTTGTTGTTTTAAATTTTTTATTGCTATATTTTGAAATGCCGTCCCTTGGAAACCGTTATGTCTACAGAACCGGCTTTGGACTCAAATTGAAGCAAATTTAGTAAGGTTGAAATCGTAGAGCAATGTTTTATTCGGAAGTTAAGGCGTAATGGTTAAAATAGCCAATAAGTGAAAAAACCGCGAAAAATTCGCGGTTTTTTGGATTTTTACCAATGTTGCGTTCGGCGCTCGAGGTCGAAAAATCAGATTTAATACTAGGCCAACATCATAAACAACTCAGCAAAAAATCAGAACTACCGGACCTGACGCAAGGTCTAATGTATATAGTTACTGGACTATAAAAGCATATGGAGTAACTGGAAGAGAGCTGAAGTGGTTTGAGACGTACCTATCTGCCAGACTTCAAAAAACAAAAATAATGGATAAAGAATCATCAGCATTGAATATTAACCTTGGTGCTCGCCGAGGATGCGCAAGGTACGCAATGAACATCTTGGACGTGCGAACTTTCCGAGGTGCAAACGTGGACTCTGACCACTTTCTTGTTGTGACAAAGTTCAGAGCCCGACTGTCCAACGAAAAGAAAACGAAGACCGCCCAAACAAAGAAATTCAACATCGCATGCCTTAGCACATCTGAGAAAGCCAGAGACTACTAGTCCGGGAGCCGACCGTAAGATTACCTATCTCATCGCGGCCACGCAAAAATTGGATGCCAACCGAAAGCTTTAGTCCAAACATTTACAAAACTGTTGGTCGGACAAGATTTATCTGGTCGCAATAGTTAGAAAATGCACTTTTCAGGATGCACTTTTCAGGTTGCATTTTCCGCTAAATGTACCTAGAATACAAGCAACTTAAATAAATGGGGTATAAAATGAAAGCTAAGGCTGTCCTCTACACGATACCATTGGTCGGACAGACTTTTTTGGTTGTTGCGACGAGTCCGACAATTTTTTTAAAAAATGGTCTTTTCTTAACACTGCGTCTTACATCAGGGAAAACTGAGTAAAATCATATCAAATGGTTAGCAAAGTGGCCTTAGCCACTTTTTTTTCATTTTCATCCAAGGATGCACAAAATCCCTAATTTTAGAAAAGTGGTCGGACTCGTGGCAACAGGCAAAAAAAAGTCTGTCCGACCATTGGTATCGTGTAGAGGACAGTCCTAGCTTTCATTTGATACCCCATTTATAGCAGTTGCTTGTATTCTAGGTACATTTAGCGGAAAATGCAACCTGAAAAGTGCATTTACTAACCATTGCGACCAGATAAAGCTTGTCCGACCAGCAGTTTTGAAAATGTTTGGACTTAAGTTATCGGTTGGCATCCAATTTTTCCGTGGCCGCGATGAGATAGGCAATCTTACGGTGGGCTCCCGGACTATACAGTGAGAAATTGACCGGGAAACTCTTTGCCGTACACCCAGCCACAAGCGTCAACAACCAGTGGAACCAGTATCGCGACATCATTAAGGAGACAGCCGAAACCACCATAGCCTATCAACCACCCAGAAAAAAGAACCCGTGGTATGATTGAAGCAGGAGACGGAAAATGCACGAATGCAAATGCTGCAACGGAAAACAAGAGCAGCAAGAGGAGTAGGTACCGTGAAAAGAGAAGGAAAGAGAAAAAAACCCTGCGCAGAAAGAAAAGAGCATCCGCAGCCTCTCAGCTCAAGTATCTCGAAGAGTCCAGCACCGCCACCAACGCCCGCCGGTTCTACAAAACAGCCAAGCAACTGGCATCTGGTTATAGGACTGACACGCAAACTCTTCGAAACAGCGAAGGGAACCTAGTCACCGAAGCACAGGGAATTGTAGACGTGTTTAAGCAGCATTTTCATTAGCTGCTTAGTGGGCATTATGTAGAGGAGGCGACAGGGGAACAAAGAAGCATTAGACCAGTCAATGAAGATCCAGTCCCAGCACCCAGTACTGAAGAGGTTAAGAAAGCCATCCACAAGCTTAAGAACAACAAATCCGCCTGCTCGGATGGCCTACCTGCGGAACTCTTCAAGTATGGAGATGTTCAGGTAGGGTGCATGCACCAGCTCATCAACCAAGTTTGGGAGGAGGAAAGTATGCCCGACGACTGGTCAAATAGCTCCATATGCCCAATGTACAAAAAAGGCGATCCTATGTCCTGCAAGAACTACAGAAGCATATATCTGCTTAATGTTGCTTACAAGGTCCTATCCAACGTACTATGTGAGCGTCTAAAACCTTTCTGCAACACTATGATCGGCACGTACCAGTATTGCTTCAGGCCAGGCAGATCAATGATAGACCAAATCTTCACATTGAGGCAAATCCTGGAAAAGACCAACGAATTTCAAGTCGAGACCCACCACCTATTGATCGACTTCAAAGCAGCATATGATAGCATAAGTCGCCAAGAGCTTCTATTGGCAATGTCGGAACTCGGGATCCGAGAAAACTGATCCAGCTACGCCGCATGACGTTACAAAATACGCGGTGCAATGTGCAAATGGGTAACAGCTCATCCGAGTTATTCCAGACGTGTACAGGGTTCAGACAAGGAGATGCGCTATCATGATTTCTTCAACCTAGTCCTGGAGCAGATAGTGCGCAAGAGTAGGGTAAACATGGAAGGCACTATCTTCAACAGGTCTTCTCAACTACTTGGCTATGCGGACGACATCGACATCATCGGCCGCTCCAAGAGATGTTCTTGAAGCATTCACAGCTATTGGTGAACAGGCGAAACGCGTTGGTCTTGAAGTGAATGAGGACAAAACAAAGTATATGCCAACAACAAACAAAGCCTCATCTGTCCATCGCCTAGGACAAAACGTCACTGTTGGTAGCAGTAATTTCGAGGTAGTCAAGGAGTTCACCTACCTCGGAACAAACATCAATTCCACAAACGACACCTTAGTGGAAATCCGACGAAGAATTACCCTAGCGAACCGCTGCTACTTCGGTTTGGCCAAACAAATGGGTTCAAAACTTCTTTCTCGAAAGACAAAGTGCACGCTATAAAAAACACTAATTTTACCAGTTCTTCTCTACGACGCCGAGTGCTGGACGATAAGTAAAAAAGGGGAATTGATACTGGGCACTTTCGAGAGAAAAATTCTTCGGCGGATATTTGGTCCTATATGCGAAGAGGGCGATGGGAGGAGAAGATTCAATCGTGAATTGTACGAGCTGTACCAAGATGTGGATGTAGTCCAAAGAGCCAAAACACGTCGACTAAACTGGCTCGGCCACATCGAGCGAATGGACAACAACGCTCCAGCCAAGAAAATCTTTGAATCCCAGCCCCCAGGTTCGAGACGACCAGGAAGACCGAACCTCCGCTATAGGGATCAGGCGGTCACAGACACAAGAGCGCTTGGTCTCGACGACTGGAGGGAGCGTGCGAGGGACCGCAACCGATGGAAGACCGAAATATCTCAGGCAGAGACCCTTCATGGATCGGATAAACATTGAACAAAATAAATTCATGGTAATAAAATCACGGCAACAGAACATTGAACTATGCAAATATGAATAATGCAAATTTCATTTACTCAAAAATAAGCAAAAAAGTAGGATTCTTCGGGCGAATAAGAAAAAGTTTAAATTTTCAAAACGCTGTCATGATATTATAATACAATAATTATTCTTCCTCATTTTGACTATTGTGCCACCTTTATTTATTTGTAATGAAGAGACAAAATCTCTCAAAACAGTGCCATGCGCTCTTTACTCAAATGTAATATTTATACAAGAACTGCATTTATGTTGGAGGCATTGCCTTAATGTGAGACAACGTCTTGTTTACAAATTCTTATTTTTATTTTCAAGGTCAAACACAACAGGTTCCCGGAATATTTGACTGAAAACCTCCAATAGTCAATGAAGTGCAACCATACAACCTACGGTCTGCAGCTGATTTCAGACTAGAGAGATTTAAACTAAGCAGCACACAGAACTCAGTGATTTACCGTGGACTACAACTCTTTAACAACCTGCCAACGAACATAAAATATGAGAATTTCTACAGTTTTAAAAAACTTGTAACAAAACTTATAAAAACCTAAAATTATTTTGCCAACTACATTTCTTATCTGAAAAATAATATTTTTAAACACTGGAAAGTTTAAAGTTATTTTATAACTAAAATAAAGATAATAATAATAATAATTTCCTTCATCAAACCTACTTACCACAACTCTTCTTGAGAGCCTTTAGCTTTCCAGAATAGAATATGGCATTTTCTGGTTTCGTAGCCATTTGTCCGGCGACCTTATTATAAGCACATTCATAGACATGATTTGCAGCTTCCATATCTGTTAGTTCCATGGTAACTATGACGCCAGTAGGCGTGGAGACTATATCCCTTACTTCAGTTGCGCTAGAAAATGAATCTTCTTCTTCATCTTCTTCCTGTTCTGGCTCGACTTTTATGTCACTATCAAGTTTTAATATCTTTTTTCCTACTGGACATTCATCTATGAAGATAAAATAAAAACAAATAAAGAGAAGAAACTTTATCGTAACTCATTTACCTTTCCGTGATCTCTTTTTTGGCATTTGTGAGTCTTCATCTTTACGCATATCACGTTTTGGACAACTGCATATCTTTACATTTGTGATTCTCTTTCCCAGAATCTCACCACTTGAAAATAAATTCAAATTAATAAATATACACTCGAAAAATAATCAACTTATATTTTAAAATCTTACTTGGCATTTTCTAGATAAAAAATGATGGAAGTTTCTCTACGGCCGACACAAGAATTCTGACAAACAAACTTTAAAGCTACAGTTTGCTTCACAAAATCATCATCATTTGGCTGAACACAGCCCAATGGAATACGCACAGATAATCTGTCGCTTATGTTCTTGCCCTCTACAGTTCCTTGATATTCGATATTAGGATTCACACATCGTAGTACACTATGTTTCACGTTTTTCTCTACACCTACGACGATGAAATATATTAAAAATAAATTATTACAAAAGGATCTGATTTTAAATTTAGATTTAAATCTTACTTAGATCCTTGCTGCTATGATTCTCACAACGAACAACTGGTTCACTAACTTCAGAGTTAAAAACCATCATGGAGCGTATGAAGATTTTTTCATTGGATGATCTTGGTCTATAGACGACTTCAACATTAAAAATCTCATTAAGTTTTATATAGACTTTATTTGAGTCTTTCGAATAGAACCAATTGACTTTGCCTTTTTGTTGTGGCATCAAATTCAATTCAAACTTCATTCCACCTTTATCGTGTTCCTCCAAATCTGGAAGAACTTGATTGATCTAAAATAAAATGAGAGATTAATTTAGTCAAAACGAAATGTTCTTAGAAATTATTTTTTTTTTACGTTTGGATTTTCGGCAGCACACCCTTCTTCGATAAATTGACTAAGTGATTGAGACTAAAAATAAATAAATACAGTTATTTAGTTAAATGGAGCTATTGAATATACACAATTTTATATTTCCCTACTCTTCGACTTATCACCATGATGACTACTTTAATACTGTCAATGTTTGCATTTAGAAATTTTTAGTTAAGGGATGTATGACAGCGTGATCGATGCATTTCACAATGTGAATCATATAAACCTAGTCTGATTAGCAGATAGAAAAGGGGGTGAAATAAATATAACAACTTTGACTATCCAAGGCATGTTTTAACACGTTAAAAAAATATATGGTTTGGTGGATAAGATGGATGAGTCATAGTATCAAGGTCATACGAACTGACATGAGTCATTATTTTAAGTTAATTAGCGACATGGCAACCCTAGTTACATCTTACGCTTTTATCTCTAAAGCCTAGTACGCTGCTGATCTTACGAAAGCGCAGCGAAAAAATATTCATTGAAAGTTACAATTCAAAAAATCAAAACAATGCAAATGAAAAAAAAAAAAAACACAAAAAGCCGCACAATAAATGGCCTGGGTATTTAATTGTGTGCGAAAAAAGAGTGTAGACTCCTCAAAAAAATATGCAACAATTATACTTTTTTGTTCATCGAACAGCGTACTGCAGAACGAAAAGTAAAACTAAATTTTTCGTTTATGATTTCGTTGTGTCATTTTTGTATGGGATTTTTCGTTTCGCATTAGCAGGGTACTAGGCTTAAACAGAAAATAACGAATTCGGAACAAAAAAAGCATGCAGTGATTATTGTAATCAATTTTATGTAAGTACAAATGTATGTACATACAGTAGGGAGCAAAAATGAGTACATGTTTGTAACTCGCGCACTTATTGATGCATAACAACAGAAATAATAAAGCAAATTGAAAATTTTTTTTTGCTCTGTATTTTGTGTTCAATTCTCAACAAAATGGTATATAATACATAACGGAAAGGAGCGAGTTCTAATAAAAAAACAAGTAAAACTAAAATAAATCGCATGTACTCAATTTTGCACCAAGCGTTAATCAGCAAAAATATCGAAGTTTACTGTTAGATTTGCAAGTTTTTGGTTTGTTTATGACTTCCTTTATCTTTTGTAGTTTGAGATATGTTTAATTGCGTATGGTTAGAACTTTCACCAGCGTATTTTAATAAATGAAATAAATAATTATAAAAATGTCATTGCTCTTAAAAATTATGAGGAAACTATCACGACAGATTGAGGACAGTATTGTAGTCATGACAGAGAGTGGCTTCTCGACGCAAATGATAGCTAAGAAGCTTAAAATAAGCCAATCGGTGGTCATAAAAGTCCAGAAAAGGCGAGTTATTGTTCCTAAAGCACAAGTCAAAGGCCGCAAAAATTTTTTGACGGATGCGGATGGCCCTCGCAGGATATTAGAAATGAAAAGGAACAAGTGTTGAACACCAAATCATGCTTCTTTAGCAATAAATAAGCCCCTTAGCCGATGGACTGCAAGAAGAACCCTCAACGACATTGGTTATATCTCAGCGGTTAAAAGAACAAAAGCCTGAACTGTCGAAAAAAATGCTAAGGTGTGGTTAAAGTTCGACAGAGAACATAGAAATTGGACATATGACCACACTACACGTTTCCAAATACTTGCTGTCCAATTTCTGTGTTCTCTGTCGAACTTTAACCACACCTAAGCATTTTTTCCGACAGTTCAGGCTTTTGTTCTTTTAACCGCTGAGATATAACCAATGTCGTTGAGGGTTCTTCTTGCAGTCCATCGGCTAAGGGGCTTATTTATTGCTAAAGAAGCATGATTTGGTGTTCAACACTTGTTCCTTTTCATTTCTAATATCCTGCGAGGGCCATCCGCATCCGTCAAAAAATTTTTGCGGCCTTTGACTTGTGCTTTAGGAACAATAACTCGCCTTTTCTGGACTTTTATGACCACCGATTGGCTTATTTTAAGCTTATTAGCTATCATTTGCGTCGAGAAGCCACTCTTTGTCATGACTACAATACTGTCCTCAATCTGTCGTGATAGTTTCCTCATAATTTTTAAGAGCAATGACATTTTTATAATTATTTATTTCATTTATTAAAATACGCTGGTGAAAGTTCTAACCATACGCAATTAAACATATCTCAAACTACAAAAGATAAAGGAAGTCATAAACAAACCAAAAACTTGCAAATCTAACAGTAAACTTCGATATTTTTGCTGATTAACGCTTGGTGCAAAATTGAGTACATGCGATTTATTTTAGTTTTACTTGTTTTTTTCTTAGAACTCGCTCCTTTCCGTTATGTATTATATACCATTTTGTTGAGAATTGAACACAAAATACAGAGCAAAAAAAATTTTTCAATTTGCTTTATTATTTCTGTTGTTATGCATCAATAAGTGCGCGAGTTACAAACATGTACTCATTTTTGCTCCCTACTGTACATACATACATATGCATATATCGATATTCATAGAGACAACCACCCAATTTTGATAAAAGTGAATATGATACCTAAATAGACTATATCATATATCCCACCTCAGAATGGACAGTCCCGCTTTCGAGGTTCGTGTTCCGCTGTCCCAGAAGAATTTTTTGCTTGAATAACAGCTCTGAATTATAGCTATTTATCTGGATGCACAGGAAACTGGTCCTGTTAAAAAACGTAAAAACTGCTATGATTTGTCGAGTTATACATGGGATAGGGCAGTTAGTTCAGCATGTAATCATGGAATTCCTTGAAAAGTACTTTAAAATTGACTTGTAATTGAAAATTACTTGACAATGTACTGGGCAGCATTACAGTACCCAGTTAATGTGCTTGGAAAGGTAGGCACTTGACTGGTACGAGGTGCCTGCTCTAATGAACATCAGCTTTAAACTCAGCATCTTCAAAAAGTACCTACTGCAAAAAAATCCTCATATTTTAATTTTGAAGGATTTTCAATACCCAGGCATATGTAGGTATTGAAAATCCTTCATTTATGAACCGTCTTGTCTGTTCCATTAAAAAATATGCCAACGAAAGGCAAACCTGTTCATAAATTATTTAAAAACATTTAATTTGTTTTAATATGAAGGAGTAGGTATGTATGTAATTAAATTATGTATATATTTTTGCTAGCACCAACACTTTCGAAGATAATAATCGTGAACAGAAAAAATTGAAATTTTTCTCGTCTTCGAGCTCACTTTTGACCTATCAGGGAGTTTTTATAATTCATAACTTGACTTCTCCTAACTTTGTGTTAAGTTTCAAATCTATTAAAAATACACTTGAATGTCATTCTTGTTTGTGTTTATTTCTTTTATTGCACTTGTATCGTACGAAGTTAATCCTCAACTGAAAAAGTGTTTCTGAGTATTGTTTATTTAAAAAAAGGTTACCCAATCTTTCTGTGAAATTCTTGTTTTTCTGATTTGAATGCTAATGTGGAAAACGGTTCTTGATTAGTAAATAAATACGTAAGGCACTACTAATATATTTGAAACCCAACGAAAAGATATTTCTTTCCTAAAAGTTCATAACAAAAACTTCCTTCCAATTAAACTAACCAATTAAATACACATATCACAATCATTAATCGGGGTTTCTTTGTTATCTGATCTCGTCCTATTTCGAGCATTTAATTTACTCCCTCAATTTTTAGTCTTCAACAAAAATTCCATCGAAATGGATGTAGTATTCAACGCTATAAAAATTATAATTTCAACTATTGTTTTATTTGGATTGGGTGCATATGGCTACTCAGCCAAGAACGATAAATTTGAACAATTTACACTGGCTACAATTTATACTATAGCTGTGATTTGTACATTTTGCACTATTTATCTGAGAGACATAATTAATCAAGTAGTCACAGGTGATTTCGATATTAATAACGTTGGTAAACTATACTCCAATTTGAACATAATGGCCGGTATACTTTCGTTTGTTGTCCATATCTTTTATGTTCGGCGACATATTGACTTCATAAATTTTGGTAGGCAACATTTGTTTAAACTTATAGACTTTTTAGACGATAACGATGGACGAGTAGAAAAAGGGGTTCTTAAGGTGGCAATTAAAATATTTCTATTTCCTATTGTACTTGAGATAGTTTTGGTTCTACGGTCTTTACACTTCGAGCCGGACAGAAGTTTACTATGGACAATTTACACGTTGATTCCATATGTAGTTCGAACGGTACCAGCTACAAGTGTTTATGGCATGGCACTATTATGTGAGGGATTTATAGAAGTCATGAACTTGCGCGTGAAGTTAATTGTTGATGAAGTGAATCGAATGAATACGCACAAGGAGTGGCTTTGTAAGACTCCGTTTCATCGTATGCAACGTTATTGTGAATTGAGCGATAAAATTGATAAGCTAAACGATGTCTATAACGTAATTCTTGATATAAGTAATGAACTTATGGATTTTTCATCATTGCCATGGCTATGTTCGTTACTGTGTAATGTTGTTGGAATAATGTCAGGTTGTTTTACACAATACATGAGCATTGCGGATGCGGTCTTCAATGGCAAGGAATATGACTATTACAATGTTATGACAGATTCAGCGTTTATGCTGATTTCTCTAATGGAAATTCAAACGCAATCGGGATCATGTGCGGCAACAGTGGAGCAAGTAGGTTAAAGTGATGCATTTTTCAATATTACCTTTCGTTGCTTTTTAATTTAATTTTTCTGTAGGTTCGCCAAACGGGAGTAATTCTAGGCCAGGCTGACACAACACAGGCAGATGTAAGGCTACGAGAAGCTTTTGAGTTTTTCAATTTACGAATACTTGAGCGAGATTATAAAATAAAACCGTTGGGTTTGATTTTAGTTGATTTGTCTCTTCTTCATGGGGTAAGTTTCAATTTATATTAAGCTTCATGGTGATGATTTGGTTATTCTGGATAACATCAACCGAATTAAAGAATAATCTCGACAACCAAATCATCAAAAAGTAAAGACAAACTTTTGTAAATTATTTTTCTTTTTTTTGGTTTTCAGGTATTTGCAACAGTCACTAGCTTCCTATTGATACTTATTCAAGCTGATTTATCAAGAAGATTTCTGCAGTAAATTAATTTCAAATGCACAAATAAAGCTTGCTAGAGTTAACTCAAAGAAATAAATAAAAAGAGATCTCTTAAACTCTACTGAAAAAAGTCAAAAACTTTCTTTGCTCTACTGAAAATAGTCAAAACCCGATCTGAAGTGATATGTATTTAAATAAAAGCAATATCGCCCGCTTCCTGTCAAAACCTCGTAAGTCCTTTAATGACATCTTTAATGTATTTCCATTGTATATAAATTCTATAGTATTCTCATGAAGAAAAAAAGCTCGTGGCCATCTATGCGTCCAAATGTAATACTAATTTTTGCTAAGGGATCTCGGTAAGGCGATCACAGCGAACCTATCGACCAAATGTCTACCTACAAAATCGTGTTTCATGAGAATACTATAGATTGGATATACAATGGTATTTCAGATAAAAAAAATCACAATTCAAATATCAATGTCTCGTAACTGTATTATGATTCCTTTTGGCTCTATCAACCATTTTTAAAAACTGTTATGATCTAAAAATTCCATTTAATATCCTTTTAAATCTGATTTGTGCAATTTTTTAAAATTGGACTTAAGAGGTTTTGACAGAAATCCGACGATATTGTCCTCGTATAGATGTACAAAAAAAAAATCTTTAGGCTTTAAAAAATATTTTCGAAAAATATGCAGTCCGAAATTGGATTCAAATCCATATACATAAATGTATGAACCCCTTCTTCCCGAAGAGGGATGACAAAAAGTTACATTATGTACTTTATTATTTTTTCAACAACAACAAAAAAACGACTGACTAGAGAGCTTTTGAGAGCTATCGTGCAAGATCGCAAAAAATACAAATTGCACACTAAAAGACAAACCAAAATGGGAGATAAGAAAAATGGAAATAAAGTCAAAGACACACGTCATTTTTACTGTCGCCGAAAACATAACCTCATCATAATCATAGACTGGTCATCATATTATGCTTTATTGTTTTCTTTTGTATGAACGTTACTACCATCTACTTGTCCAGTCAAACAACAAGGCAAAGAATTGGGGTAAATCGCAATATCTTAACAGGTTAGACTTTTCATTTTATTGTTCCTACAAGCCTAAAGCATACACTGGCGTATTCCCCCCACCAGAAACATCGATGTCATCATGTTTTAAACAGTGGTTTTAAGAATTTTTCAAGTCTCTATCGTTTTAGGCACTGATTACAGAAAATTGGAGCTTTTGCAACAAATATTTAAAATTGCAAGCTACTTATTTTTTGCATGATGATTTGCGTCCGGCTGTCAACATTTCCCTTAAAAGTTTCGATTTTTTGAGTACTTGTAAAATATTTACTTCAATATAATCATAGACAATCTTGGTAATTTCGAAATACTTCGATTCTATCAAAACGAGGAACCGAAGAACAAGCCTGGAATTGTAGAAACCAAGCTCACATGTAACCAGCACTGCGATTATCGCATATCAAAAACTTGTAAATTCCATTTCGTTAAGGGAATAAATAATAATAAATAACCATGGGAACGCGAGGAATAAGAAATTTTCTACTCCAAACTGGTTACTGTTATTCATTGTTAAATTATTCAGTTTAAAACAGGAATTTTTGGGCATACTTTTGAGCAAAAACAGCTCAGAATAGATTTGTGAAAAGTTTCAAAATCAGCTGAATCTCTGTATAGCTTTTCTGAAAGAGTATATTGATTGATTTTGACTCTATTAAAATTAAATTATGTTGGTTTTAAAAAGCAGCACATTTGGTGTCTTCACCATAAAAACGACTAGCCTTAGTGTTTCGCCCGGAAAATATTTCAGTCGAAAAATGTTTGTTCGCCCGGAATTTTACCAGCCCAATATTCTCTTGCCAGAACATTTTTTCTGTCCTCCACCACCAAAAGATAAGTAAAGATTCTAGCTCTTAATTACGATACTTTTTACAAAGGTACTCACAGTAAGGTAAATTTCCGAACATTGAACATTTTTCGGGTGAAACTCACAATTATAGGCGAAAAGTGAAAATTGAATTTTTCCCGGATGGAATGTTGTTCGGGTGAAACTTACAAGTCTAGTTGTTTTGTATTATTAAGTTACCTACCAATTTTTGTTTTCAACTAGTTTGTTATTAAAAAATAAGTAGGTATTAGATACTTACCACTTCTCCACCCGATAGAAGTGGCACTAAGTCTTCAGTCTGAAAATTAAAACAATTAGAAACAAATAATTCTTACAAAAATAATATATGTATGACGAAATTACCCGAATTTCACTCAAGTCAGGAAACTCATGTTGATGTCTGAGAAAAAAATGTAAGTTAAGAAAATCGTCTTTTAATTGCTTTAAGAGAAGAGTACCTATACTAAGATCTAAATATAGGTATATCTTTAGGTTCATAAGTCATAACTTAAACAAATTATTTATTACATCATAATTTAAAACCTCTAGTTTAAGAAAGGTAAAGGTGGAGGGAAGTTACTTACTCCGGAAAGTCAAAATATTCGATAGCTGGAACTTGTTCATAGGAAGGTGGACTTCCATTCTTGGAACTATAAAATAAAAAAGACAAAAATATCAATTAAAAAAAATCAGTACTCAAAAATCTCCGGGGGCTTACTCTGGTAGGGAAGACATTAAAGGATCCCGGAGCATGTTCTAAAAGGATTTACTGGCAACCCACTTGTTGGGAGATCTTTCAAAACTCGTATAAATATTGCCTTTACTATGAAATTATTCAGAAGAGGTATTGGTTTAAAGGTTATGACAAACGGATTATAATGTAGAATTTAATCACTTCAATATCAAATTATAGACGAAAATTATTTTTAGTTTATTGAAAACTAACTTTTCACTGATTTATTTGCGAGTTTTTGTTTTCTTTTTCTCTTTTTTTGTGTAAAATGATTGTGCAAAAATCCTTCAGGAATATTATTGGTGAAATTCGGTGAGTCTGGTCGTACTACATTTATGTGGATGCTTTTGGGATACACTTCTATTTCATCCAGCAATATCATATAATTAATTTAGATACAAAAACACTTAACTAATTAGCAAAATACGAACAAAAAAACAAATTTCGTTGGCAGTAAAATTATTTATAAGAACAGCACCGGGCTTTGCATCTGTACGTATGAATTGTTCCCAACGTTTAGAAAATTAAACAAAAAAAAACACAGAAACATAAAAGAATCGCGCTGAAAAAGTGGCGCTGGTGTCGTATTAGAGAACTAATACAGGGTGTAGCTATTTTGATGAATGTTTAGACGGTGCTTAGACTGGGAACATTGAGACCGGTCTCACAGCAGTTTCTGGACAAGAGAAGTGGGGGGATCTAGGGCCCAGTGCACATAGAACTGGCTTGAGGTTTTGGTGTGGTTTTGGCGTGCTGCATACATATTCCACGTTGTGGAATTCACATCCCAACTAACAATTTTGCCCCTATAATCATCCAAAGAAGCTTCCCATAATCATCTCTTGCAATCATATAAGCATTATATAATAGTCCATAGAATTGAAAGGGCGCACTTTTTAAGCTCCTATTGGACCTATATGGACTAAATTCAGTTGCCCCGAAAAACACTTACTGGACTCAATTTAGAGGTCTTATAGAAGAAGGTGGAAAAATAAAAAAAAAAATTTCACAATTGATTTATATTTATTTATTTTTATTTATTTAATTATATTTTCATTTTATTTTATTAATTTGCTGATATTCTATTTGAAAGTTTTTATCTGAAATACAATCTTAAGCCGCGTCCACATTATGTCGAATTGTGTAGATCAACATCGTTGATCAACAGTGTTGAGTAAGTGTAGACGTGTTGATCGATAAAGCCATAAAACATTTGTTGACCCGAACGTAACCCGATTCAAATGGATAGCAATCGACAAAGTTGTTCAACAAATTTCATTTTAATAAAAACATTTGTAGGGTTTTAATTTCATGAACATAATTTATTGGTTTTGTGCGTTATTAATCACATGTTTAATAGATGAAAAATGCAGTATTTGTTGTGAATAAGTATTTAATGTTAATAATATCGTTTTAACTTAATTGTTCACAAGAAAAAATAAAAAAAAGTTGGGCACCACCAGGATTCGAACCCTGAACCCTTCGGTTGCATCCTGACGCATTGATCAAAAAATTCCAAACCACACAAATGTTTGCTACGAAAGTTTTTCACGTACACACTAGCATGTTGATCGACAATAGCCCTGTTTTTTAGTGCATTTTTATCTTCGCTTGGAAAAAAGTAGCATGTTAATTACAACAACAAACTGGTATAATTCCGTATTGTTGTTGTATTTAACATGCTACTTTTTTCTAAGCGAAGATAAAAATGCACTAAAAAACAGGGCTAATGTTAACCAACAATGTTGATCGGCATAGTGTGGACCCACCTTTAGAATTTTTTAGATATTCACCCCGATTACAGAATCCGACGAATGAATTGCGGAGGGAATCAGACTCAATTTTGACATTTTTACTATGAGCCAAATGTCAAATTTGAGTCAGATTCCCTCCGCAGCTCATTCGTCGGGTTCTGTAATCGGGGTGATTATTTAAGTTATAAAAATTACAAGGTTCCTGTGAGATTCGAACCATGGTCCTCTCGCACTGAAAGTCCACCACGCTAACCGCTCGGAAATGGAAAAATATTTTTACGATCTTTGTATATGAAAACCATAGTATTCTCATGAAATTTTTTTTTTTAGTTGAACGTGGACCCTGTGGGGGCGCCACATTCGACCGCATTCGATTGCGTGGAGAATTGTGGATGCGGGGTACATAAAGAATCGAAGACAAGTAGTAAGAGCAAGAGGAAAGTATTATTTTCATGCTCATAAGAAATAAAGGGAGTAAGAGAGATAAGCAAATCAGCTGTTTTTAAAATGTCAAAGAATAGAAAAACGTGAAGAAAATAAGAAAAAAATTGTCGTCTCCTCTTTGAATAGAAGAATATTTGTGTTGGTTTACTGGCTGAACAGAATGCAAGACGCAACTGGAATAGATGTCAAAAAAGCTGCAGTAGATGTCAAAAATGCTGCAGTAAAAGTTAAAATTTGTTCAACTCTTGCAGCTCCGGCTGCAGCATTTTTGACATCTATTCCAGCTCCGTTTTGCATTCTGTTCAGCCAGTTATTTAGGAATGTATTTTGTTTGCAGGCAGAGAAGCAATGAAATTATATGAAGTGGTGAACGAGTTGATCGTGTCGCTTCTGCTTGCGTTTGTCGTCACCCGTCGTTGGTGTCTAGTTCGTAGCAACGAGTAGAAAAATTATTATTTGCAGAGATTTTCTTGTATGTGAGTGTGAAAAGACAAACGTGTGTAGGTCGTTGCTATATTTTCTTATTGAGGGTAGGTTTTGTTTTTGCTTTTTTTTTAATTGACTTGAAACTTTCTTGCAAAGTTTCGAGGATAGGCTAGGCATATATCTTTTGGTAGATATTTTGATTGAAATTTTCTTGCAAGATTTCGGTGGTAGGTATTTTGGTGTGTAGGTATTTGAATTTTTAGATGCAATCTTTATTGCGAGGATTGGTCTTTTGGTATGTAGGTAGGTAGGTACATATTTGAATTAAAGTTTTTGTGCAATTACTATTAATTTTTTGCTAGATAGTTTTTTTGTTAATAGTTTTTATTACCTACATAGGTAGGTACCTACATATTATAAATTATTTCGAGTTAGTTATGTTTAATAGGTATTTGTAGGTATTTTAATTAAATTTTGTATGCAAAATTCGGGGGTGGGTTAAGGCATAGATATTTTTGATAGATAGGTATAGGTACCTACATGTATTTTAATTAAAGTTTTTATTGCTAAATTCGGGGGTAGGTTTAGGTATAGGTACCTTCATACCTAGGTAGGTTTATCTTTTAATAAGTACCTAGGTAGGTAGGTATTTGTTTTTTTTTTTTTTTTTGCAAAATTCGAGGGTAGGTATTTCTTTGAGTAGGTAGGTAGGTACCTACTTATTTGACCTGAAATTTCTTCGAATTTTGTAAAAAGATAACCTAATATTATTCACTAGTCTGTAAGTGAGAATCCCTATGCAAGTTCCAAATACTGTCAAAACAAATTTAATTTCAAATTTTTTACCAGTGATTTTCAAAAAATTCATTCCTAGCTTTATTGGCTCCAACGTTGAAGTTCATTTCGACTCATCGGTAGGTATTTTATTTAAAGGTTTTTGTTGCAAAATTCAAGGGTAGGTAGGTACGTATGTACCTATTTCTTTGAGTACCTATTTGACCTTGAATTTAAAACTAATTTTAGGTAAGCATAGGTTGGGTAGGTATGTATGTAGGTACCTAATAAACTTTTTATCTAATGAACTTTTTACAGATTTATTTTGTATAAGTTGGTAGGCACCTAGGTATATAGCAACCATTTTTCTGCCTAATAATTTAAAATAAACAATTTAAATATGCATTATTTTGAAGGCGCGTTGAAATATTTCGAGGTAGAATATACAAATTAGTAGATAAAATTTCAATCGCAGTAAGATTTTAGTTCTCATATATGTATGTGAAATACAATAAATATAATAGTAGGGTCGCTTAGCAAGAAAATCTGTTTTTGTCGGACAAAAGCACCAAATTGTTTGTAGGTAATTCTTGGGTCCATAGCTTGAGATTTAGGGTAGGACCCATCTCGGCGGTCAGCCATCTTGGATTTTATAGCCGCCATTTTGAAATTTAGGTATATTATTAATATCTCGGCTTCTAAATCACTTAGGATCCCTAACTTGGTGTCTAGGTATACATTTTTGGGGTCAGAGAATACAACCACATACTTTTCAAATGTTAAAGTTTGCAAATATACGAAGGGGGCATGGGGGTCATGACCCCCTTGCTCCAAGACAATCATATATTATATTTAGGGTCGGATAATGTATATACACAAGTTTAAAATGTATCTGACTAAACTTATTCAAGGAGGGAAATGGGGGGTCATGACACCCCCCCCCCCCCCCCTCAGAGCCCAGGAAAAAGTGTAAATAAAAAACAAACTTCATTTAAACACACAGAAGTGCAAAAACTGACGCGAAGTACGGCTAGCCCAAATTATTTCATAACCGTAAATTTACCTTTTTACGGCTAGCCCCAAATTATTTCATAACCGTAATGCTACCTTTTATGAGACCATGGTAATATTATTCGCGAAGACTGTATGTTTTGTCGTATCGAGTTTTTCTGAAAGGAAGATTTTCATCATCTTGGACTCCATTCAACATGAAAACAGAAATAGAAAAAATCTTAAAATATCATATTATAGATGATCATAAATCAAATTTAAAATGTAATTTCTTTGTCAGCTGTTTTAAGCAATATCTATGTTTTGGTTAGTTGTCTAAAATGCGACCATTTACGCAAGATTTTTCTAAGTCCCCTATTACACGATAATTCTTTGCCTCTGACTCTTTTCGAACATAATGAAGAATGGCTGTAGTAGGTGTATGGTTCGTACTGTTGACACGGACGTGGTGGTAATCCTCATTGGCAAGTTCCATCACCTGATGAACTTGTGCACAAATTTGAAGATTTCTGTTGCCTTTGGTACGGGCAGATCATTTAATTATATAGACATCAATGCTATTAACGAGAAACTGGGCGTACAAAAATCCTTCGTCTCCCAGTATTTCACAGTTTTACGGGTTGCGATACAACATCTTAATTTTTCGGACGAGGCAAGAAATCTACGTGGGAGGCATGGAATTGTTATCATGAGCTGACACATACCTTAACATGCATAGCATTACATCCCTACACAGAGCTTGATGGTGAACATTTAAATGGCTAGAACGCTTCACGGTAATATTATATGATAAATACAGAAATTCGGACAGTGTGAATGATGTCAGCAAGGAGCTGTTTTGTCAGAAGACTAACACAATGGAGAAACTTCCACCAACAAAAGATGCACTACTTCAACACTCAAAGCGGGCTGTATTATATCAGGCAGGAATATGGTGTACCAGTGAATACATTCAACAGTGTGCTCCTAGTCCAGAAGGCTGGGGCTGGACTCAGAAAGAAGAAGGTGGATCATAGGTTCCTGTATGGAACACATTACCTATAGCTTCAAAGGCATGTACAGAATTGGTGAAATGTAATTGTAAGAGTCAAATAGGATACACTGGTAGATATGCTTGCAAAGCTGCTCGTTGTAATTGTACTGATCTTTGTAAATGTCAATGCTTGAAGACGACATAAGCAATCCATATAGGTAGATAAATGCAATTCAACATCTTTCATATGTGATTTCTCTTTTATTTAAATTTTATATATTAATATGTATGTACATTGTAAATTTTAAATTTAAATTTTAAATTTTTTAAATTTTTTAAATTGTAATAAATAAATGTAATTAAAAAAATAATAAATTGGGTGGCGCAACAGCTCGTGGAGAACCAGGGCCTAGTGACTTACAACTCACAAACATTCCTGGGTGCGTGTAGTTGGCAGGAATAGAGGGAATCTACAGGTTTTTGCCGAGTCCGAACGGCTAAATGAGAAGCACTTTTTCATGACAAGTATACTCTCGGAGGATTTTTCAGTTCCTCGCAAGAGGCAGAACCTCGGATAAAACATTTCTGTTTTTAGGTGGCACGGCTGGCAATCGAACCCACACCGTCGGCATGACAGTCGTATGCACTAACGATCATGCAACGAGGTACATGTAAATGTATGTATGTACATGTGCATATATCTTATTTAATTTTCAACCTTATATCTTAGAATTTAATATTTTTGTCACTCGATTAAATAATTGGATAGTCTGTTATTAATATATACTTATACAACCTAACTCAAATGTATTTGTATTTAACTTATTCATTTTTATTTCAGAAAAACTCGATACGACAAAACATACAGTCTTCGCGAATAATATTACCCATGGTCTCATAAAAAGTAACATTACGGTTATGAAATAATTTGGGCTAGCCGTACTTCGCGTCAGTTTTTGCACTTCTGTGTGTTTAAATGAAGTTTGTTTTTTATTTACACTTTTTCCTGGGCTCTGAGGGGGGGGGGGGTGTCATGACCCCCCATTTCCCTCCTTGAATAAGTTTAGTCAGATACATTTTAAACTTGTGTATATACATTATCCGACCCTAAATATAATATATGATTGTCTTGGAGCAAGGGGGTCATGACCCCCATGCCCCCTTCGTATATTTGCAAACTTTAACATTTGAAAAGTATGTGGTTGTATTCTCTGACCCCAAAAATGTATACCTAGACACCAAGTTTGGGATCCTAAGTGATTTAGAAGCCGAGATATTAATAATATACCTAAATTTCAAAATGGCGGCTATAAAATCCAAGATGGCTGACCGCCGAGATGGGTCCTACCCTAAATCTCAAGCTATGGACCCAAGTAGTACCTACAAAAAATTTGGTGCTTTTGTCCGGCAAAAACACATCATCTCGAAATTTGACGCTAAGCGACCCCACTATAATAATGCCACTATTAATTGAAGATAAATACTCTTACAAAAAATGTCTTTCATTACTATTATTTTGTAATATATTTTGTATTAATTTTCATGAAAAGAATCTACAAATTAAATTTCAAGTAGGTAATTAAGTATTATATTATAATACCTTTGTATTATTATAAAATATAATACAGACTTCGTATTCCTTTGTAATATCTGATATTATTAAGTTTTAATATACCTATTTTGAACTAACTTCCAAATTTTAATATTTGCCAAGTATTAAATTTCAATATATTTTTGGTGTTGTCATATACCTATGTAACCCAGAAAATATTAAAAAGTACCTACCCCAAAATTTTTAACCGTGCTTAAAGTTCTTCTTTGTAAATTGTGCCAAATAAAATTGTGAATTTTTGTACCTATCAAGTTGATTTTTTTTCAAAATTTTTGGCAATTAGGTGATATTTTTTGTATGTAAAATTCAAAGCCTTTATTATAGTAGGGGAGCCCACTAAGGGATTTTGGGATTTACTCGAGCGCGTCAGATTAGTATAAAGGGGGGGGTACCTTGCACCCTGCTGAGTACCTCCACCATATATCAGTGCTCTATGTAGGGCCGGGCGCCTAGCGCGTCAGATTAAGATAGGGTAGGTTAATTACATGCTGAAAAGTGTGTATTTCAATAATCTGACGATTAGAGTGTGACATAAGGTAGTGGGACGGCTACAAACTTGCAAAAAAAAACTGTCACCTGGACATTCTCGAGCGCGATTGATTTTTTGTTATTGTGAAGCAAATAATTCTAGGATAACGGGAAAAGTATAATCTGCCGTTTTCCTTGTCCCGTTTAGGAGGGAGAGGTGATTTTCGAAAAAAAACGACTTAAATGAAAAAATAAATATTAAAAATCAACGACAATACTTAAAATGCAAAACGATAACGGCTTTAAAAGCCAGAAATCTGTTCTTTAATCCTACATTTAAGTTGAATTATTTTTGTTAATAGTTTTCAAAATATTTGCATTTCAACTCAAAATGTTTATAAAAAAACGCAAAAAAAATGTTTGGATTAATTTTTCTCAAAATTGTGGAATAAAAAACTATATTTTCTTTTTGTGTGGTCAATGCTCGTATTAATTTTGAATCGAACACAAAAAACCAGAAGCTTTTATGTCTTCCACCTTTTAAGAAAATTGTAAATTACTGATACTACTTTTTTATGAGATTATTATATTATCATTATGTAGCTGTTTCCATTAGTAGCTATTGACATTGGAAACAGAGAATACATTCAAAGTTATAAAATGCAAACGAATTTGGCAAACACCGAACCTCGCACATAACCCAAATCCTATAGTGAGCCCAAGCAGGGCGGTTGCATACATTTATCTTACTTTTAAAACGCAGCCGTAATGCTGGCAGTGCCAGCAAATTAAAAATATCTCAAAAAACTAGTATCAGTAACTTGCAATTTTCTCAAAAACTAGAAGCCACAGAAGCTTCCGGTTTTTTGGGTTCGATTCTAAATTAATATGAGCATTGACCACAAAAAGAAAATTTAGTTTTTCACTTCACAATTTTTAGAAAATTTGACCCCAACATTTTGTTTGCGTTTTTTATCAAAATTTTGAGTTTGAATGCAAATATTTTGAAAACTATTGACATAAATAATTTAATTTAAATGTAAGATAAAAGAACAGATTTCTGACTTTTAAAACCGTTATTGTCTTGCATTTTAAGTATTGTCGCTGATTCTAAATATTTTTTTTTCCATTTAAGTAGTTTTTCTCAAAAATTGCCTCTACCTCCTAAACGGGGCGACATAGATCCCCCTCCCATAGTAAGAAATGCTTGTACATATTTGACCCTTCTAAAAAAAATCGTTTTCAATTTTTGGTGCCCAAGTTATTATACTCTCCCCAGTGATTGAAAAAATCCTGAATACAAATATTTCTTCTTTTCAAATCGTCAGATTAAGAAAACCCCTCCAGATAATTGTCAGATTAAGGTTCAGCACATGTAGGACATCGAGTTGAACCATATATATCAAAATCTGACGCGCTCGAGTATTTCAAAATGGCGATTTTTTTTTGCATTTTCAAGAAGCTGCCGCAAGCTTGCGTCACATCCGAGTCGTCAGTCTTTTGAATGTGAGCATCCTTGGGGGTCACTTAACATCCCCTATTAAAATCTGACGCGCTCGAGTAAATCCATTTCTTTTCCAATTTCTACACTTGCATACAGCCGCCCCCACCACTCAAAACGGCAGATTAACATACCACCGTTATTAGAAACACCCAGGCCATATACACTATCAATATCTGACGCGCTCGAATATGTCCACGTGACTGTTTTTTTTTAAACATTTTTGAACACCTGTAGATGCTCCCCCCACCGATGAAACGGTATACTTTACTAACATTTTTTTCTCTCTATCATCAAATCTTCAAAATCCATTAGGTCCCAACGACGCTCGAGTAAATCCACATTTAGCATCGTGGGCTCCCCTACTATTATTTCTTAGTCAAGTTCTGAAACCCGGATGTGAGAAGATTTCTTATAGATTTTAAGCTATTTAAAAAAAATTAAAGGAACTTTTTTCCATTGCTTGTTTGTTTTATGCTCATGAAGCAAAAAAATAACTAATCATAACTATAACCCTTTTTCGGGTTTTTTAGGAAAGTAGGTACCTACCTTTAATTTATTAATTTCTCAAAAATTAAGAAAGATTTTTGCATTTGGTTGTCGATTTTTAGCTGAAAATTGATAAAAGCATTGGATATCAAGAACAACATGGCACTTAACTACGCAAAACTTGAAATAAATTAACTTACAAAATATACAATTTTTTTTTTTCAAACATTTTGACTTTGAAATTTAATTTCTAAAAACCATTCTTTTAAACATCTCCATAACAAAAAAAAAAAAAGAATTAGAATATTGACTTTCAAAATAGCTATAACAGGTTATTGTATGTTTTTTCGTTGATATATTAAAATATTTTTGTTTGCATTTAAAGTCAGTTTTTTTTTTGGACCATTATTAAATAAGTTATTAATGACCAATTAAATAATTAAGTCAAAAATAAAATGAAGAAAACAACAAAAATTCCGCACTTTAAGATGTATTTTCTGATTTTAATTTTTTCTATTTGACATTTGTCGCAAGAAAATATGATTATAATGAATTTTTCCTGTGACAGCGATGAATTTTTAGCGAATGAATTCATTCGCTAACCCTAACGTACATAACATTCGCCAAATCGTTCGACTACAAGTGAACGTTCGATTCGCGAACCGTAATAAGGCCCTAAATCTTTTTTCAAAGAGCTATCGACTATTTACGTAAGTCGTCCAAAACTTTAAACGGCCGTATTTGAAAACTAGGTTTTTCGTTTAGTGCCACTTTTGTTTTCAATGCGCGATATATTAATAATTTTTAAGACAAAAAAAAATAGTAAAATGTATAAATTTAAAACATCTATAAACATTTTTGTATATCTACTTATATAATATGTAATTTTTACTATTATTATTTTAAACAAAATTCTCATCAAACTATTTTAATTCCTTTAAAAGTTTTACTAAACATCAAAGAAAACAAAAAGCTATTTTGATTAAGTGGATCAATGGAAGATTTAATTGTTATTTTAAATACATAATTTGATTATAATTTTGTAATTTTATTTTGTCAGAACGAAATATGGAGATTCGACTATATTATAATTTTTTAATTTCATTTTGTCAAAACAAAATTTCATAATTTATTGATTCGTTTCCAAACTTATTTTCTGATTTCTTTTTTATATAATAAAACAGGTACCTACCTACCCAAAGTGCATATAATTTTTATCCGTGAAATTTTCTGATATTTTAATAGTTATTCTCCTATTTGAGGCGGAGACAAATCCAACAAACCATAGATATACAATTTTAAACTTTTCTTTTCGCGGACATTGATCATTTTAACTTATTTTAACTTTTCGGAACTTACCGCGTTAATTATTAAGAATTATTTATAAATTCTTCTTCCCGACGTTTCGAAGAAATTTCACTCTTCGTGGTCACGGGATTAGACTGACGTTTGATTGATGTTGTTGGTTACTTTACTTTACCGGTACATCTTAAGAAGTAAAGTAACCAACAACATCAATCAAACGTCAGTCTAATAGTTAAAATGAATAAATCTTATTTTGAGTAAAAAAAATAATCTTTATTAAGTCGAATCTTTCTTAAGACTAACATAACATAGTTTTTCATAAAGCACTAAACCTAGCAATGCATGTGCAACGATTGCAAAAATTACGTTCTGTGGAAAAAATAATTTGTGCTGCAGAGTTGCACAAATTAAATAAAATAGTTCTGTGAAATGATATTAAATTACGTTAACTGATTCTGAGGAAAAAAAGTGCAAAGTAGGTCGGAAATGAGGAAATGAGGTTCGGTGCAAAGTGCGACGAACCTTTTTAAATAATGTTTTTATTGGAGGCACGTGTAACACCCCCACCGTTAGATTGAGGCTCCGGCGAAATTTCTACAATGGATTTACTTTGCATTTTTTTCATAAGAATTGTTATTACAATAAATGCAAATAGTATTACAAAAATGTTTGTACTTAATGATGAAACATTGAAAGTTCTATTATTTTTTGAAATGTTTTTTATTATTTCTCTATTTTCAATGTGCTTAAGGTATAATTCATCGAGATTCAAATATGGTATAGTTTTATTGTCACTTATTTTAGTAATGAAATTTGGCAATACAAATTTATCATGAATAGTTTTTACAAAGTTTTGATATGTTTTATTTTGTATGCTTAACTTACAATTTTTAAATTTAATTAAGTAGTTTCCTTTTAATCTTATATCCTGCTTATTACAATTCTGTATAATGTGGCTTTCTTTAATATTCCTTAACAAAATAATGCCTGTTGTTATTTCTTTTATTTCTGTTATGTTTGATTTGATTTTATTACAAATTGCTTCTTTAGATTGCAATATTTGCTGAATACAATGTTCATCAGATATTTCAACGAGATTTCTTTTGATATTTTCTTTAACAGGAAATTGAAAAATATTGTTATCTTCATCCATCAGGACGTCCTTAATTTTAAACATCACCGTCATGTTTTCTTTATCTGATAGTGGTTCTATACGTATTTGTGAAAATCTATGATCAGACATTTGTGGTAATAGTAATACAATAATGATCTGGTCTTTGTAGGTTGTAACTGTTAATTTAATTTCGGCTAAGTTTTCTAAATCTGGAACTAAAGCTAATTCTTCTTGACTCAGAATATTTCTCGTTAAGATTCCTAATTTACTGGAAAATAAGATTTGTTCTATGTCATCGATGTGATTTCTGAGAAGTAAAATATCATTGTTTATTTGATATAAATATTGCATGACTTCTAGTTCGGTTTCAATTGTTTGTACCTTTCCTATAAGTTCTTGATTATATGTGTTCAAATATGATTCAATGGATTGTTGTTGTTTCTTAATGTGGTTGGTAATGTTAGCAATTTGATCTGTTATTAAGTTATTTATGACAACCTGTTTATTATTTTCATTTATAAGTTTTTTACTTTCCGAACTTAATTGTTCAAGTTTCTCTTTAATTTGGATTTCATCTTCTTGATCCATGGTGCCAGCTATGTATTTTAATCCTGTACCTAAAATGTTCATGAGTGCTCTCTTGGTTTTGTAATGGGGTTTTAAGTTTTCAATCTTTGCTTCTAGTAGTAGAAGATTTTGATTGATAGTCGTAAACATGGGTCCTAACAATTCTGTCTTGTCTTCTAATTTTAAAATGTTACTATGAATATGTTGTTTAGTAATCTCAAATTCTGTTACGTTAATTATATGAAGTACTTTAATATAATTTTTAAATATTTTTGTCTGTCCTAAGTTTATTGTTACATATCCGTTATTATTATTAAGGTCAGCAAGTTGAATGTCCTGAGTTTTAGCTATCGTCAGTAATGTAAGTAATACGAGTAACATATTCCACGGTAGTGTCATCTTTATATCCTGTAAATAAATTATGCGTTACATTTCGTTCATAACTGTTGGTAAGTCTATGTTTGGTATTTTTTTCTTGATTTAATATGAGTTCTATAATATTTGTTTTGATTCTGCGAATCAATAACATGGTCTTCGTCTATTTTGTGTGTATTTAGCTTTCGATATTTTGAGTGGTTTTTCCCTCCTCTAACTTCCTTAATAAAATTCTTTCCACTTTCCAGGATGTCGTCCTTTCGGTTTTCGTTTAGTTTGTCTATGACTCTCTGTTTTTTCTTAGAAATAATGTCATGGATGTCTTTATATTCGTCTTGGTGTATTTTACCATTAACAAAATCGATGGGTTTTCGATTGGTTGTGGAATGAATCGTGTTATTGTAATACGTTATAATCTTAAAAAGTTTTTCTTCGACTGTATCGTCTTTAGTTCTTTCGTTATGTTTTAAAAGTCGAATGTGTTCGTTAATTGTGTTGTGTAGTCTTTCAATGTCAGAGTTTGATGTGTGATAACTATTAGATGTGTAATGGATTTCTACGTTACAATTTTCTAGATATTCTTTCATTGGAATTGCTTTAAAACCTAATTCGTTATCTACTATAATTGTCCTTACATTTCCAAATTGACTAAAATAGTAAGAGAGGGCTCTCTTAAATTCAATCCAAGTTCTACTTGAAATTTTACTTGCCCAAGCATGTTTTGTGAATTTATCTATTATAGTTAAAAATAATGACTTTTCTAAGCTGTAAAACACGTCTACATGTATAACTTCGTGGGGTTTTAAGGGAGTTTCTGTAATTTTATATAACGGTTTGGGAGGGTTCCTAACGTATTTTTCAATATTACATACATCGCAATTGTTTATATACTGCGTTATTCGTTTTAGTAGTTTTGGGTTGAAATAATTTAGTTTTACTTCTTTGTATACTTCTGTTATACCTCTATGGTTGTTTCTTAAATGTTCTTTCTCTATTATATCTACTAGTTTGGTTTCATCTGTTACATCTTCTAACAGTTTGAAGCACCGAATAATTCTAAATTTAATATTGTTTGAAAAATGTTCTTGAAAAACTTTTTCAATGATTTTATAAAATTGATCATCCTCGATGAGTATTGCATTCAAAGCATCAGGCTTAAAATGATTTTTTAGCAATACTATGGCTGACTGTTCGTCTAGGCTTTTTGTATGTACTGTACATCTATTCTTATCGAATACTTTTAAATTTTTCATTCGAGTAGCTCCTGATTTAGATTTTCTGATTATGAATTGGTTTTTGAAAATGTTAATACATGATTCACTTATGGGAATGCAATTGTTATCAATTAAATTTACTTCCGTTTGGGGAATACGTGACAGGGCATCGGCATTACTATTAGTGGTGCCTTTTTTATATTTAATTTCATAGTCAAATTCGGATAACTTCAATCTCCAACGGATAAGCTTCGAATTCGGTTCCTTTATTGAAAATAACCAAGTTAAAGGCTTATGGTCTGTTTCGATAATGAACTTTCTGCCAAATAAATAAGGCCTATAATACTTGGTTGCCCACACAATGGCAAGGAGTTCCTTTTCAATTGTGCTGTAATTAATTTCATGTTCGTTTAGGGTTCGACTTGCAAATGAAATCGGATGGTTTTCTTGTGATAGAACTGCGCCTATCGCAAAATTGCTTGCGTCCGTAGTCAAAGTAAAAGTTTTCGAAAAATTTGGATAAACTAAAATTGGGTCGTTTACTATGAGAGTTTTAAGTGTCTCGAATGATCTGTTATATTCAGGATCGGAAATATTTATTTTTGCATCTTTTTTAAGATATAGTAAGGGTATTCATTCAACAGCGTAAACTCGTCGTAAACATCGTAAAGTTTTAAACTTCGTAAATCTGTCAAATTTTCCATACAAATTGTGACAGAATTACGAAGTTTAAAAGTTTACAACGTTTACGACAACTTTACGCTGTTGTATGAATACCCTTAGTGTCATCGGTTTTGCGATTTTTGAGTAGTCTCTAATAAATTTTCGGTAATAACCGGTTAAACCTAAAAATTGTCTAATTTCTTTTATGGTTTTTGGAATGGGGTAATTTTGTATACATAGTATTTTTTTTGGGTCTGGTTTTATACCATCGGGTGTAACAACGTGACCAAGAAATTCGGTTTCTTTCTTGAGAAATTCCGATTTGTCAAGTTGTATTTTTAAGTTGGCTTCCCTTAATCGTTTAAAAATCTTTGTCAGAGATACGATGTGTTCTTGAAGCGAAGTCGAGAAGACGATTATGTCGTCGACATAAACGAGACAGATTTTATTAATATAATCTCCTAGAACATTGTTCATAAGCCTCTGAAATGTGGCTGGTGCTGTTTTTAGTCCGAATGGCATTCTGAGAAACTCGTAATGTCCATTCTCAATACTAAAAGCGGTTTTATGAACGTCAGCTTCGTGAATTTCAATCTGATGAAATCCCTTTGCAAGATCGAGTGTGGTAAAATATTGGCATCTGCCAAGCTTGTCTAATATATCGTCAATGTTCGGGATTGGGTATTTGTCATCAACTGTCACTTGATTGAGTTTTCTGTAGTCAATCACTAACCTCCATTTCGGTTTCCCACTGGCGTCAACCTTCTTAGGGACGATCCATATAGGAGCTGAGTAAGGGGAGTTGCTGTGACGAATGATATTATTATCTAACATTTCGTTAATCTGTCTTTTAACTTCTTCTTTATGTATAAAAGGATATCTATAACTCTTACTCTGTATGGGAACATTGTCTGTTGTTCTTATTGTATGCTTTATTTCACTTGTAAATGAAAGTTTTGTGTTTTCTTCGTAAAAAATATCATGGTATTGTTTTATTAATTTTATTAACTCTCTTTCTTCTTCACTGTTTAAATGGTTAATTCTTATTTGTTCTAATAACGATAGACCTTCTGTTTGTTCTTCTATTATGTTGAAATTATTGAAATCTACGCTTTCAATGTCCACTTTATCTTCAAAGGGGATCAAATCTGTGTTGTTTCCAACCTTTTCTGCCTTTGCAAACATGACATAATTGTCTATGTTGTAAATTCCTTCCTCTACTCTTAATCTGTTTCCTAATATTGTTTCCTTTATATATCCTATTCCTTGTTTTTGTTGTACAGGTATATCTACATCAATTAATTTAATTTCCGAATCACTATTTCTGTTAAAATGGAGTGTTATTATTTTATCTCCAGTTTTCAACAAATTATTTTCGTAATCTATGTGTGCTTTTAAAGGAGACAGAATGTTGTTTCCTATCAAACCGTCGAACTCGTTGTGAAACTGACAAATAAAGAATTCTATTCTTTCGTTACTATCACCTAATTCACTAAATAAAGGGATCTGTACTTTTTCTTTTATTGTGACATTATGACTAAGTGTTTTTAGGCTTATGGGTTCGGGTAGAGTAGTGTGCCACTTAGGATGACATATATTTGTCAATTATAAATTTCAAAGGTCTTCCCTTTGATGCCACTGTTATATAAGGTAACTTGCATCCGAGGCTACTGAGTGAAAATTTTCAGCTTCTGTCAAATAGCTTTGAGTGTAGTTGTTTGACAAATTGTTACTATTTCTATTATAACTATTATTGCCGTTCCTTCTACTTCCTTTTTGTGTTAGTCCTATTTCCATAGGCTCATAACTATTGTTATTTCTAAAAGGATTTTGATTATTTTTGTGGTTCTGATTATAAGCATGGTTATTATAATTGTTAATGTTGTTATTATTTGTACCCGTTGATCTGTAGTGATCGAATGGAGGTTTGATATACTGATTATTATAAGGTGGTCTAGATTGCGACGACGTATTGGGATAATCTGATCTATAGTGATCAAAAGGGGGTTTGATATATCGGTTGTTGTTAGGTGGTCTTGATTGCAATGGTGTACTAGTATTATTTGATCGATATTGATCGAATGAAGTTCTACCATTTGAATTGTCAGATTGCTTAGATTGCCGAAATGTATTGGAATTTAACGGTCCGTTATTGCTATGTGATTGTAAGTGTGTATGTGTAGCTTTGTTGAACGGATTGTAATGTGCGTATCCACATTCGTATAAGATGTTGATTGCGCCTTCTGAATCGGTTGGGTTCCTACAACATAGTAGTGAGCGCATGGACTCAGGTATTTTATTCTTAAAAATGACCAAAGCTGATAACTTGTTGTTTTCTATATTGGAGTTAATTAGACCTGAAGTATTTTCCGAATTTTCAAAGATTTGCTTTGTTTTGACATTGAGCCGTCTTAATATTGATTTTATGTCGTTAAAAAAGTCTATACTGTTAGTTTTAAATTTAACTGCTCTCAACTCATCGAATAATTCTTCGAGAGTTAACCTATCTCCAAAATTATTAATGAGGGCCGCTTTTATTTCGGTCCATGAAGTAATATGTACGTTAATTTCGATGACTTCCCTAGCTTTTCCTTTAAGTTTGGACTTTAAATAATCCGAGAAAATGCTTTGGGATAATTCGTCATATTTTGTTAAGATCGGATGAATTTTATCTACTAAGTCTATGAAATTTTGTAGGTCCCTAAAATCTCCATTGAAATCGGGGAGCTTAGATATATATTTAAGGGGGTCAATGTTTACAGTCAACATGTTTCCTTGGTTACTTTCTGAAAAAAAATTTCCTAATATCTCCGAAATCTGATCACTTTTCTGTTTAGCTTGTTCTAATTGTTTTGAAACATCTTCTACCGAAGAACCACTTTCAGACATATTATAACATTCTACACAAGGGTTTATTCATTATTTCAAATTAAGTATTCAAATATAAATGCACGTAAAATAATAATTAAAAAAAAAAAATTACATATATATAGTCAGACCTTAGTTATTTGTTGTTGATTAAAAGTTAAAGTTGTTTAGGATTGTCCTTCTCAAACTGTTGTGTTGCTCCTGTTGAAGTGACTTTTGCTAAAATTCGTTGTTTATTAGCTCTTAGCTCTTGTTTTTGTTTTTGTGTTTTTTTTTTTTTTTTTTATTGTTAAAAAGTTTTTAGTTTTTCTTGTTTGATTTATTTTTTTGTTTTATTTTTGATTTTTTATTTGCGTTTTTATTTTTTGTTTAACTTAGAGATTGCTTCTTGCACCCACGCACTTTTCATGTTCGGATTTAATTGTTCTTATTAGTTCATTGGGTGTCGCACACTCACTCACGAGATTTATTATGGGTACGCCCGTGTACTTAATCACTAACTGTATTTTTTTTTCGCGATTGAAACGTTGATACGTACTATTGTATTTTTCTTAAAATAACAATATATCGCGATCCTACCGACTGCGCCAGTTAAAATGAATAAATCTTATTTTGAGTAAAAAAAATAATCTTTATTAAGTCGAATCTTTCTTAAGACTAACATAACATAGTTTTTCATAAAGCACTAAACCTAGCAATGCATGTGCAACGACTGCAAAAATTACGTTCTGTGGAAAAAATAATTTGTGCTGCAGAGTTGCACAAATTAAATAAAATAGTTCTGTGAAATGATATTAAATTACGTTAACTGATTCTGAGGAAAAAAAGTGCAAAGTAGGTCGGAAATGAGGAAATGAGGTTCGGTGCAAAGTGCGACGAACCTTTTTAAATAATGTTTTTATTGGAGGCACGTGTAACATCTAATCCCGTGACCACGAAGAGTGAAATTTCTTCGAAACGTCGGGAAGAAGGATTTATAAATAATTCTTAATAATTAACGCGGTAAGTTCCGAAAAGTTAAAATAAGTTAAAAAAACCATAGATAATTAAAATTCGTTCAGCCGTTCTTCAGTTTTAACTTATAAATGGTGTAACTAACCCGACTTTGTTGTATATGGGTGTTTCCATCGTTACGGGTGTGACAGTGAGACTTAATATTTTATTAATTATTCACATACTATTCCAAATTTATAAATAATAACTTTACTATTATATAGGACACCTGAAGCCCTTTTAAAAAATTAGTATATTAAAGTATGAACAATTTGTGGTTCAGTTATAGGATGCAATTTGGTTGCGTTACGGGTGTGACCTTAGAAAACTGGTGATTTGCGATTTAGATATCTAATTTTCATGTGGTGTAAAATATTGCATGAAAAGTGTGTATCATTCTTTTGCAAATATTAGCCCAGATAGTTGATCTTCAGTTTCAGTTAAGAAATGAGAACCAAAACTACGAAAAACTATACAAAATTTTTATTTGAAAACGTTACGGGTGTGACAGGTCATCGTTACGGGTGTGACCGAGTATGATTTGTATGCCTAAAAACAATATAATATACTATATTTTGACGGGAAATTGTTGTCATCGATGTATAATCATTTCTTACATGATGTCAGAAACACTTTTTCTAGAAAAATGAAGTATTTCTCACTGAAAAATGAATAGATTTCTCACTTCAATGAGATTTTTTCCATTTTCTTTTAAAATAGGGGAAACTTTTACTAAAGCCGATTAAGCTTATATTTAAAGTAGATTTTCTTAGAATTATATCCCTACGTCATGAACTTCATATCTAAAAGCAACAAAGCTAAAATTTAGTTGAAAAAAAGAAAGATTATGATTTGAAACGCCAACCTGTTACGGGTGTGACATAGACTTAAAATTTTAAATACGGGGTCAGTATTAATTTCAAAGTCTTGAAATTTTGTCTGACAGTAGATCATAGTATTCTCCTTTTTTCCCCAAATTATCACATTGATACAAAATTTTTTCTTCTAGCAATGAAACATAATTTTTGTTTGTTACGGGCGTGACACTAACCACTTTATGAATCAACTGCCTAAAAACAAAAATTGTATTTACTATTGAATAATTAAATGAAACGAAGACGTGCTTAGAGTTCTGATAAGGGCAAATAACCACCGGTTCTCAAATTGTGAAACAATTAATTATTGAAAATAGGGTTTTGAGCTTCTGATAACAAAAAGTGACTTTTGGAGACCTATTCTACAAAGTGGTTCGAGCTGCGAAATAAGCGGCGATGAAAAAATTATTGATAATTTCACTTTTAAAATAAAACATGCAATCTTTTAAAACCGTCTAACGGTAATTTTTTCAATTCTAAGCCATATTTTGTGATTTTTCGTAAAGGGTCGTTTTCTATGGAATCACCCATATATTAAGATATCCAACTTTATCATTTTGAGATCCTTAAATAGAAGAGTATTTAAAAGCAGAGTATAGATTATACTTTAAGTGTGGGCTTAAATGCCAAATCCAAAAAGCAATAGCACCCGCGGTTCTTATTTCTTTTCTTTCGTGGGTTATTGCCATTTTAAAATGGAAAATAAACCGTGGGTATTTTTTCCTTTTATTTTGGGTAATAACGCCCACGGCCCAAGGGCTTTATTACCGCGGAAGTTATTGCACTGCACCTTAATAACCATTTTTTTGAGAATGGTATTCCACCCCAATGTAGCCTTTACTAAAATATATGTATATATATTAAGGAAAGATGCGAAAGAAAAGTTTGAAAAGTACGAAAAGTTTGCATGTACATTATTTGTAAAAAATCCTGCACACAAAACACCTACATTTGAGTAGATGAGAACGAAAACTCATCATACCTATCCACTTTTATCAAAAATTGATATTTTGATCCAGATTTGTTAAGCTGGGCATATTGAATAGTTTTTAAAGAAAATTTGACACCCTTACCCCTCTAAGCCCCTTTAATATTGATGTCAAACATCGTTATTGTTTCCAAAACTCTCGATATCCACAGTGCAATTTACATCAAAACTTTCCATATCCATTCTAAGCAGTAGGTTTGCTTAATGGGTCATTAAAGATTGGAAAGTAGGGGAGTGCTTTTATATAAGAGGGTGCAATTGTGAGAGGGGGGAAACTGGCCATATCCAATCATTTGCAACAAAACTCTTCATAACCAAATTTAATTGTTAAATATCTTTTAAACGGAACTTCCAATATTTGTTTGCTCTCAATCATAACATAGATTGAAATATCTTCTATTATAGCTTTGTATATGAAAAATTTTCATATACAAAGATTATAGGTATAAAATAAAATCTCTTATAACATCTACCATCTCACCTTAATTAGTTTTTTTTTTTCATTTGCACAAAATGAAAATTTTGGATATGACGAGTTTTGGTTCTCAACTACCCACTCAGTTGTAAAAACTAACCCACATACCTACCTACCTATATTCCAATGTATAACAACATCTTCCTCTTGCACCATAGAAACCCAAATATATTGAAGACAATACGCCTACAGCTGTGAAAAAACAAATACACCTTCACATGTATACCTAACCCTTTCCCTTGCACCATAAAAACCCCATAAGCCAAAAAGAATATCCAAAATTGTTCTTTTTGTGTCTTTCAGCTTTATCTGCATAGTAAAAAAAATGTAAACAAAACCGATAACCAAAACAAAATTGAATATTTTCTCCAAAATGCCTTCTACCTGATTCACTCTAACTCTCATAAATTCAGTATACGTCTTTCCCATGCTTATACTATTCTTCACGTCCACACTTCCACTTATTCCACAATTCTCCACGTCAAGGTACCCCTTGGAGACTTGAGATGTCGCCCTCTTCGAGTGCCACCATGATAGTACTATGGTTTTCATATACAAAGATAGAGATTGTATAATAATTTTACAGGATGACTATAGAACAAAAGCTCCGTCGTCATTTCATAAAAGCAATATAGAGAGATTAAAGAAACATTGGTATATCGCTAAGCAGTAATGCTCCAGTAAGGTATTTACTTCACGTCAGAGGGTAATAGGCGCACAATAGAAACAAATAACACTATAATGTCTGAAATGCGAAGCTATTTTGTTAGTTCAGTTGGGATGTTCTCTTATGAGATAATACACACACAGATGACGAGGCGAGGGTATGGTGTCACATGCCATCGCCACACCATATTGAAAACTCCAGTGGCCTACGTAAACGTCACGCCACAATTGAATCTCTCAGTCAAATGTCAAATTGTCAGGCATTAAAAAAATTAAATGTGATTATGAGTTCAATAAAATTTATAAAAATTGAATTTTGCAATGAAATGCAAATACATGAAGATTTATGTAATTACGGGAGGACAAAACAGGAGCGTGCAACACCAAACATGGCAAAAAATAACTCAACAATTCAAGGCAATTGTTTTTTTTCTTATATTTCATTTATTTTCTGTGTAGAAGCCATTTTCTTGTGAAGTGTTTGTTTGTGTATCTATTGCTTTTCTATCAAATAACCATTCCCTGTCACTTCTGTGTGAACAAAGCTCACCACACACACACCACACCCGTAGCAGGCCAGAACCACACCAGCACCATAAGCCCATTCTGTGTGAATCGCGCCTAGGACTAGGGTTCCCAACGCTTTTTCGACAGATTGTAGGTAGTATTTTTCAGAATCAGCTATACAAAAAATAGTACACTTCAAAAAATATAGCATTTTGTGAATAGAGTAAAAACAAATCCAAGCATTTTTTTTTCCAATAAATGAGTTTATGCTTCATAACATTTTTCTATTAAAATATTAGGCTATTGAATAGAACTTAAACAAAAACAATAACGTGCAAGGGCTTTTATTATTGAATATATTTGTTAGGCCCATGCCATAAGCATACTTAAAACCGAAAATACTACTTAATTTACTAAAGCGTTTTAGAGAATGGTCACGCTGGCCACTTTTCAACATTTTTAGGATAACTTGGAAACTTTTTATTCAAAATCAAATTTCAATTGAAATGAATATTTAAACCAAAGTTATTAAAAAGCAAAAAAAATGACAAAAACCAACATACAAAATCGAAAAATTAAAGATTTTTTGTTTTTTTTTCGTTGATAACTTTATTTCGGAGCAAAGTTCGACTAGGCATGTTCAAAAAGTGTTTTTATTCAAAATTGGCAAGGATGAAGCCTTTCAAAACTTTATCATTTCTTATCATTTTTTGGTCAAAAATCCGTTTTTCGGTACTACGTGCCAAATTAAACTATCCTTGCACCTAGTGCCAAGCCTTATAATAATCGGGCCAGCCGTTCAGGCTGTAGATATAAGCATTAAAAACAGCCGGAAAAAACAAAATTGCGGGCTTACATACTTTTTCAATATTCTCAATACTGTCATATTTCATCAAAGTCTTGAGTTTGAATTTTTTACGAACTTGATATTTGACATGTTGTACCGAAAAAGTGGGTTCCGGGCCAATAGTGCGAAAAATTAATAATCACTTTTTTTTATAAAATAAGAACTCCGATTGTCTCGCAGTTGTAGAATGGAGCATAGTTTTTCAAATTTATTTTTTAGATTTTGCATAAGCAAATAGTTTTGTTGAAATTGAACTATTTACTTACAATCACATTTTGCATGAATTTATCAACGGAAATTGTTCATTCGATTCTCTTTATTTGTATCAATTTCGTTTTTGAGATTTTTTTTTTTAGGAATTGCAGCAATTTTATGGTTTTACTAAAGAAACAGTCTTTTGACCGTTGTTTAAGTGCCCACTTTGAAATATAGTATTTTGGCATACTATATATTTCTAGTTGGAAAGCACAGCCTCCACGAAACGACAACAGACAACGGCTTCCGACTAATCGACTTTGCTGCAGCTCGTAATACGGTGATAAGTAGCACTAGGTTCCCCAGGCGAAGGATACACACAGCAACCTGGCGATCTCCAGATGGTCGAACGGCCAACCAAATCGACCACGTGCTAATTGGCGCAAGGTACGCATCGAACATCTTGGACGTGCGAACTTTCCGAGGTGCAAACGTGGACTCTGACCACTTTCTTGTTGTGACAAAGTTCAGAGCCCGACTGTCCAATGAAAGAAAACTAAGACCGCCCAAAGAAAGAAGTTCAACATCGCATGCCTTAGCACATCTGAGAAAGCCAGAGACTACAGTGAGCAATTGACCGGGAAACTCTCTGCCGTACACCCAGCCACAAGCGTCAACAACCAGTGGAACCAGTATCGCGACATTATTAAAGAGACAGCCGAGACCACCATAGGCTATCAACCACCCAGAAAAAAGAACCCGTGGTATGATGATGAATGCGCGGTATTGAAGCAGGAGACGGAAAATGCACGAATGCAAATGCTGCAACGGAAAACAAGAGCAGCAAGAGAGGAGTACCGTGAAAAGAGAAGGAAAGAGAAAAAAACCCTGCGTAGAAAGAAAAGAGCATCCGCAGCCTCTCAGCTCAAGTATCTCGAAGAGTCCAGCACCGCCACCAACACCCGCCGGTTCTACAAAACAGCCAAGCAACTGGCATCTGGTTATAGGACTGGCACGCAAGCTCTTCGAAACAGCGAAGGGAACCTAGTCACCGAAGCACAGGGAATTGTAGACGTGTTTAAGCAGCATTTCCAGCAGCTGCCTTATGGGCATTATGTAGAGGAGGCGACAGGGGAACAAAGAAGCATTAGACCAGTCAATGAAGATCCAGTCCCAGCACCCAGTACTGAAGAGGTAAAGAAAGCCATCCACAAGCTTAAGAACAACAAATCCGCCGGCTCGGATGGCCTACCAGCGGAAACTCTTCAAGTATGGAGGAGATGTTCTGGTAGGGTGCATGCACCAGCTCATCAACCAAGTTTGGGAGGAGGAAAGTATGCCCGACAACTGGTCAAATAGCTCCATATGCCCAATCTACAAAAAAGGCGATCCTATGTCCTGCAAGAAACATATCCCTGCTTAATGTTGCCTACAAGATCCTATCCAACGTACTATGTGAGCGTCTAAAACCTTTCTGCAACACTATGATCGGCACGTACCAGTGTGGCTTCAGGCCAGGCAGATCAACGATAGACCAAATCTTCACATTGAGGCAAATCCTGGAAAAGACCAACGAATTTCAAGTCGAGACCCACCACCTATTCATCGACTTCAAAGCCGCATATGATAGCATAAGTCGCCAAGAGCTTCTACTGGCGATGTCGGAACTCGGGATCCCGAAAAAACTGATCCAGCTATGCCGCATGACGTTACAAAATACGCGGTGCAACGTGCAAATGGGTAACAGCTCATCCGAGTTATTCCAGACGTGTACAGGGTTCAGACAAGGAGATGCGCTATCATGTGATTTCTTCAACCTAGTCCTGGAGCAGATAGTGCGCAAGAGTGATGTTAACATGGACGGCACTATCTTTAACAGGTCTTCTCAACTGCTTGGCTATGCGGACGACATCGACATCATCGGCCGTTCCAAGAGAGCTGTACTTGAAGCATTCACAGCTATTGATGAACAGGCGAAACGCGTTGGTCTTGAAGTGAATGAGGACAAAACAAAGTATATGCTATCAACAAACAAAGCCTCATCTGTCCATCGCCTAGGACAAAACGTCACTGTTGGTATAGCAGTAATTTCGAGGTAGTCAAGGAGCTCACCTACCTCGGAACAAACATCAATCCCACGAACGACACCTTAGTGGAAATCCGACGAAGAATTACCCTAGCGAACCGCTGCTACTTCGGTTTGGCCAAACAAATGGGTTCAAAACTCCTTTCTCGAAAGACAAAGTGCACGCTATACAAAACTCTAATTTTACCAGTTCTACTCTACGGTGCCGAGTGCTGGACGATAAGTAAAAAAGGGGAATTGATCCTGGGCACTTTCGAGAGAAAAATTCTACGACGGATATTTGGTCCTATATGCGAAGAGGGTGATTGGAGGAGAAGATTCAATCGTGAACTGTACGAGCTGTACCAAGATGTGGATGTAGTCCAAAGAGCCAAAACACGTCGACTACATTGGCTCGGCCACATCGAGCGAATGGACAACAACGCTCCAGCCAAGAAAATCTTCGAATCCCAGCCCCCAGGTTCGAGACGACCAGGAAGACCGAACCTCCGCTATAGGGACCAGGCGGTCACAGACGCAAGAGCGCTTGGTCTCGACGACTGGAGGGAGCGTGCGAGGGACCGCAGCCGATGGAAGACCGCAATATCTCAGGCAGAGACCCTTCATGGATCGGGAGCCGGATAAGTAAGTAAGTAAGTATATATTTCTTTAACAGTATATAGTACGAATAGTTGATATATAGTACAATACTATATATTATAGTACGGTTGGGAACCCTACCTAGGACCCTTCACTTCTCTTCTGCGATGGAATCGCAACAAGTTTTCAAAATATTTTAAAAATCATAAAACAAAATACTAGCCAGACCACGGGCTTTAACATCATATAGGTGTCTGAATTTAAACAAATTCCCCTAGAAAACTATATTTTACCGTACTTACGCGCTGTATATTTTATTAGTTATCGGTAACCATCAATTGAATATTATGACGTCTTAAAAAGGTACAACAGCATTTAATTGATGAGTCCAACTATTGTACCTGGGCGAAACGCATTTAAGACAGGGAGCCGGTGACATCAAAGTCCTGTCATCGCGGAAATGGACACCACACAATAGCTGCGTTTTTCTGTATGTCCATGTGGAGTTTGGCGAAAAAAACGACATCGAGACATTCCAACATTTGCCTTGGTCTGCCATTTTGTTCTGAACTATCTTACCAACAAACATTTGACATTTCTATACAAATTATCGATAACACAACGACAATGGTAGTCTGGCAATACCGTTTTTATCGGGATAAAAGCTAACTCCAGTTAATTATCTGGACTTAGCTAACTCTATATGGACATAGTTGTTGTTGTATTTAACATGTAAATTGTTTTGTTTTGTTGTCGTTTTTTTCACACAATTTTATTTGGATATGCAAAAACACACAGCTAATAGCTGCATTTTATTATTCTCATGATCTGATCCGGATCAATTTCTAACACGTGATTACAAAAAACAACATGCGATCCTGCTTTTTATCTGGATCTATTTCAATGATCCAAAAATTACTATTGTGAATGTGTCTCAATGTGAATAGTGCAAAGAAAAGAGGCAACAGACACGTGAAAAATAAACAAGCATAAGGCAAAAAGAGACGGGTATATAACTAAGATCCTCTCTGTTTTATTTATCATGATCTGATCCGGATCAGATCATAAGGATAATAAAATGCAGCTAATATATATCATTGAAATGGTAATTTTATGTTCTTTCAGAAAAACTCGGTATGACAGGCCCTAGCCTACCGAAAGTATCTGTCAAAACTGTTTGAACGATGCAACCTTTGTTTTTTATAAAATTTACTAATACTTTGTATGTATGCTATTGATTTCGAAACTACTGAATAGATTGAGCTCAAAATTGCAGGAAATATTTTGTATATAGGTTAGGTTAGGTTGGAAGGGGTGATAATACGGCAAGCCGCACCATCTCACTCGGATCTCAGTGGATCCATTGCGCTCCCCGGGGTATAAATGGTTAGTGAGGAGGGATAGGAAGGGAGTTAATAGGAAGTTTTAGGTGTGGGGGGCCTCCTTGAACCATCCTGAGTTCTGAATGAATTTCAGGATGTTCTTTAGTGGCAAGACAGAGATGTCGCCCAGTTCGTCGAAGAAGTATTCTCCAAGGGCCTCTTTTCTGGTTCTAGCTAAACTGGGGCATTCGCAAAGGAAGTGAGGGGAGCCCTCCTCTGCCTCTTCATCATGACACCCTCTACATAAGTCCGATGAGCTGATGCCCATTCTGTACATGTGGGTTCCCATTGAGTTGTGGCCCGTAAGGACACCAACCATGAGAGATAATTGAGGCCTGCTTAGCTTGAGTAAGTAATCAGTTTTTTTCTTTGAAATATTTGGCCATAGATTCCTAGAAACCCGACAAGTGTCGATGGATGACCATCTGACATTTGCAGCCTCTAAGAAACTCTGGTGTATTCTACTTTTTTCTTGCTCCAGTGGCATAAGCACCGAGAAGTCGGTTTGGCTCGGATCAAGAGACGATCCGTTTTTGGCCAGCTCATCCGCCATTTCATTCCCATATATATCACAATGTCCTGGGACCCATCTAAGGGTGACTGTGTTCGTTGCACCTAGTAAAGATAACATATACCGGCAATGCTTTATCAGCTTTGACTTTATAGTGATTGAGGAAATGGCTTTGATTGCCGCCTGGCTGTCTACAAAGATGTCAATATTTTTGTTTATTACTTCGCGTGAGGAGAGATGTTTTGCGGCTTCACAAACTGCAAGTATTTCCGCCTGGAATACGCTGCAAAAATTTGGAAGCTTTATAGATCTGCTAATTGGTGGGTTATCTGAGTAGATACCTGACCCAACCCCCTCTAAGGTCTTGGAGCCGTCAGTAAAGACCGAAACATGGTTTTCATTTATGACCCGGTTTTCATTCCAGAGTTTCCTGGTTGGGATATCTGTTATGGCTACTAGGTTGAAATCAATGTGCGGTGTAATGTAGTCTGTTTGAATGTCTATGTCAGTGAACTTCACTATAGTTCTATGACCGTAGTGGCCCTTTTTCCAGTTATTACACTGCTGAAGTCTTAAAGCACTTTTGGCCGCTAGCTCTTTCGTAAACAGATCGAGCGGGGCTAGTGAAAGGAATGTTTCTAGGGCTGCCGTTGGTGTGGTTCTAATCGCACTGGTTGTGCCAATACATGCAAGTCTTTGAATTTTAGTCATGGCTTTTAGATTGGTTTCCTTTTCCAAGGCTGGCCACCAGACCAAACATGCGTACGTTAGGATTGGCCTTATTATGGCTGTGTACATCCAATGAATGGTTCTAGGGCTGGGACCCCATCTTTTACCAAAAATTCGACTGCAAGTGTAAAATGCAATTGATGCTTTTTTCTCTCTTTCTTTTATATTCTCTTTCCAGTTCAGTTTACGGTCCAGTACAACACCAAGATATTTGGCGGTATCCGAGATTTGAAGCGGAGTTCCGTTAATGGTTGGCGGGTTTATGTTGGGAATATTATTTTTCCTTGTAAACAACACCAATTCTGTCTTAAGTGGATTAACGCTAAGTCCACAACTATTGGCCCAATTACTGAGCTTGTCGAGGGCTGTTTGTAGGAGATCGCATAGAGTTGGGACAAATTTGCCCGAGGCCATTAACACAATGTCATCGGCGTATGCAACGACCTTGATGCCACTCATACTTAGTTCAACTAATATCTGGTTAACTACAAGAAGCCAAAGCAAAGGAGATAGGACTCCACCCTGTGGAGTTCCTCTGCATGTTTTAACTTTTATCTTGGTGTTACCCATTTCTACATTTATAAGTCTTGTCTGAAGCATGGAGTCAATCCAGTTTATCAGTAACGGATCGATGCTGATGGAGTTCAGGGCTTGTCGAATTGCATCGTTATCAACGTTGTTGAAGGCCCCTTCTATATCAAGGAATGCTACCAGGGTGAATTCCTTGAATTGGATTGACTTTTCGATTGTGCCGACCACTTCATGAAGTGCTGTCTCGACAGATTTGCCCTTCATATATGCATGTTGGGCCTGTGAGAGAACACCATCATTCAGTTTTAGGCGAACATGTGTCTCCACTAGTCTTTCTAAAGTCTTGAGAAGAAAAGAGGATAGGCTTATAGGCCTAAAATCTTTCGGTTCGGTGTGGGTGGGCTTGCCAGCTTTCGGAATGAAGATGACATTGACCTCTCTCCAACTAGAAGGAACATAGGTGATGTTAAGACAACCCCTAAAAATGTCCACTAGAATTGGAACAATTATGTCTTTAGAGCTTTGGAGCATAATTGGAATTATTCCATCAGGCCCTGCAGACTTGTATGCTGAGAAGGAGTCAATGGCCCAAGCTACCTTCCTTTTATCTACAATTTGGTTACCTATGTTAGAGATTACACTTAAGTTAAGGCCTCTGTCCACAGGAGATGTATCAGTTGAACATCCTGGGAAGTGAGTGCTCAAAAGTGACTCTACAGTCTCGGAGCAGGAGTCAGTCCAGGTTTTATCAGGTCTTTTTAAAAAGCCCGGGGGAGTGTAAGCCTTAGACATGACTTTCCTTAGCCTAGCAGCGTCTGACTCAATGTCAGTGCAAAATTTTTGCCAGGCTGCTCTTTTTGCGTAGGTTGTCCGGTTTTTGTACATATTTTTGCTGATCTTGAAAAGATCCCAGTCAGCAGGTTCATTACTGTGTTTTGCTCTATTGAAAAGCCGCCTTGAGTTTTTCCTAAGGACAGACAGCTCTTTGGACCACCATACGGGGTTGAGCTTACCTTTTCCTTTAGTAATGGGGCAAGAACTTTCATAAGCATTATTGATGGCTAATGTTAGTTCATTTATTTGTTTTTCAATCTCTGAGCAGTTTGTCAAGGGTTGATTTTCATAATGACCCAAAGATGAGGCCAATTTCATATGAAAGGCATCCCAGTTTGTCTTCCTGGGGTTTCTATAGGGTTTCGGGTTTTCTATATTGTGTTCAATTTGGAATGTTATCATTCTATGGTCAGAGAATGTTACATTACTTGAGACTTTCCAATCACTGACTACGATAGAGTTCGAGTTATTGGAAAGCGTCACATCGAGCACTTCTTTTCTGTTCCTGGTAACGAAGGTTGGTTCGTTACCTTTATTTAAAATCAACAAATTTTTCTTAATAATAAATTCAAAAAGTGACTCACCTCTTTTATTTGTATCAGAGCTCCCCCACTGTAGATGATGAGCGTTTGCGTCACAGCAAACCAGGAGGTCCCAACCGTTCTTACCTGTCGCTGAAACTAGGTCATCAAGAGCAGCTGACGGCGGAGGCCCCGGTGAGTCACCTGGCATGTAGACGGAGGCTAGGATCAGGGGCGGGGCCCCTTTTCTTTCGCACTTCACCGTCGTCATGTCTGCACTACTGTGGGAAGATAAGAGGAAGAGATTTAAAGATTTTTTCGCCACTAAACATGTCCGATAATTACCTTCTGTAGGCCCTTTATTAAAGTAGAGGATATAATGTTTAGACATTAGTCCGCAGATCCGGCCGCTGTTGATCCAGGGCTCCTGAATAAGGGCGATATCAATGTTATCTTTTGACAGCAATGAGGTCAGGGTGGCAGTGGCCAACTTACTGTGCTGGAGGTTTATCTGTAGCACCTTCATCATCATTTTTGTTTTGCTTGTTTTTTAGGTTGGCTGCCGACATAGGGCGCACCCTGACCTCACTGATGCCAACCATCAACTTAAAACCTTTAGACGGAAGCATTGCCATTGTAGCATGGTTCAACATGACAATGGCTTCCTGTCCTGTTTTCGTGGGAGCTTCAATGTCCAGAACCTTCCAGTCGCTACTCGGGAAGCTAGAGTTTTGACCTCGGAGGAGGTTCTCTAGAAGTTCTTTAGAGACGCGAGGGCCCGGCACATGAATGCGGACTTTGGGTTTGGTCGGGAGTTCACTTTTAGAGGCAACATTAAGAGTTACCCCTTCGAGTAAACCTTTCATCTCCTTGATTCTTGCTTGGAGCCATTTTAGTGTGGGTTCGTCCCTACACGTCAGGATTTTGAAACCCTTGACGGTCGACAGTGGCCCGAATTTCGGCACAAAACCAGTGGAAGCGAGAATTTCGGCGTTTATAAAGTCAAGGATCTTTATCTCTACCTGAGCCCACTGCTCACTGGTTAGCAGCCTATCGGAGCTCCCTTCATTGATGACAGCCACCTGAAGGCTTTGTGTCACTACGTCTGCTAGCGTGCCTGCGCTAGCGCTGTGTGCCATCTTATGTCTTTTATTGGCAGACGTTGTAGGGGGCGTCGAGTCATTAAGTCTCATCCTCTTCCTTTGACTGCCAGTGTGTTCGACCCTCGAGTGCTTTGGACCTCTTATCGGTCTCACTTTAGGGCTACTGACAGTCAGTTTGGGAGAAGAGACATCCTGATCACTTTTTTCGATCTTTTTAAGGTCAACCGGTGTCTTGCTGTTGGAGCCCGTCTTGGCAAGAAGCTTTTGAGCCCAGCTCAAGCGCTTCCAGTCCCTAAGACTGAGCAGTTTCGGATCACCCTTGCCATATCTACGTACGGCCCTCTTGGCGTTTTCTATCCTTTTTAGATCCGGATTCAGATCCCCTCCCTTGTTCTGCTTCCTTGGATACACCTTACTTTCCTTGATCGGTTTTGGCCCATCGATTGACGGGCAGCGATCTTCAGAAACGGTTACCTTCACGGTCTTGGAGGACCCTGGGCCATCCGCGCAGACTTCGGTTGGTTCACTTGCACCAGACCCTTTATAGGGAGTCGAAGTAGTCTTGGCTCCCGGCTGCGCCAGGATTTTTGCCACAGACTCGCCTTGGGGGGGTTCCTGTCCCCAACCTTTCACAGGGTTCTCGGCCACAGTGACGTCTGCGTCCGAGCTGTCCGAACTGGCGAAGGATTGATAGTCGTCGTCATTGAGGATACGATTTTCCTCATCAGACGCCATCGTTCCATCGTCAGTTCCAACAGCACCGTCCTCAGAGTCAGCAAAATCCATGAGATATTCAGAAAATACCTCATGGATTTTACCGGCATGACCGCTGCTGAAGGCAGGAGTGCAGTCTACTGCTTTTGATGTTGTTGCGGTTGTTGTTGTTGTTGTTGTTGTTGTTTTTATTATTTGTGTCACTGGCGACTTAGCCTCATTCGAAGCCAAGCCCTCGCCGGCAGTCGTGACTTCTGCCGACTCTTGAGTGTATATCCCCACTCGTTTTTTGTTCATGTTTTTCATTGTATCCATATTTAATACCTATAATGGTTCTTTATTAGATAAACATCTCTGTTTGGTTTTTCTTAGTTGTTCGATCCTGCAGCTGGATTGCTGGAGGATCGAACGTAAGCCCCCCCACCACATCAAGGTGAAAACCATGGGGGGGAATATTTTGTATATACTTCTTACTATTTTTGCAAAGTTTGGCTAAAATCAGTTTTTTGAGGAGGGGCAGAAATGCATGCCTGATACCCAAAAAAATGAAGAGTTTTTGAGATAAAACTTTGTTTTTAATTTTATTATTGTTTCTTGAACAATGAAAATATCAGCAGAGCCGCTGATAATTACATAATTTTTTTATTTTTGCGTACAATGCGTTACTATGTTCTTGGTGCAAAAACTATGAAAACACTGAGTCCCCTGGCCTCAGTCCCCTTGCATTTTAATGACTGATTTTCTATCTAGAGGTCTCAGAAATGTTCAGTAAATGCTGCTTTTCTTTTAAAATAAATATAAAATAAAAACACGACTTGGCCGCACGAACTTGCTCTTATTTTCAAGTGCTTGGAAATTAATTGATAAGCTATACGGGGTGTTTTGTATAAAACGCTAGAGGGCGCTGGCTGGTTGGATCGAAACAAGAAAAAATTGGGTAGGAGAGGGCGTGTAGTCTCTCCGTTTAGAAAAGGGGTATGATTTTCTGAAAAATTTACCTAAAATAGGAAAATATTTACATAATGGGTATTCATGCAACAGCGTAAACTCGTCGTAATCGTTGTAAGGTTTAAAACTTCGTAATTCTGTCACAATTTGTATGGAAAATTTGACAGATTTACGAAGTTTAAAACTTTACAACGATTGCGACGAGTTTACGCTTTTGCATGAATACCCTTATATACAAATTTTAAGTTCCCTGGAACACCTGTTTTCAAAAAATTGCCATAAAATCTTTATTTTTAATATTTTTGACTGGCCGCTTTCAATCATGTGAAATGTTCCAAAGTTCAACTGTAGTTGGTTTTTACGTTTATTTGCTTTCAAAAATGTTTTGCCGAAATTATCATCATTTTCTTCCACTTTTTGTAGAATCTTACTAATATTATGGGTATTCATACAACAGCGTAAACTCATCGTAAACGTTGTAAAGATTAAAACTTCGTAATTCTGTCACAATTTGTATGGAAAATTTGACAGATTTACGAAGTTTAAAACTTTACCACGTTTACGACGACTTTACGCTGTTTCATGAATACCCTTATTATAAATGTGAAAGTTTGTTTGTTTAGATGTTTGTTAGACAATCACGCTCAAATGGCTGAACAGATTTGATTGAAACTTTGAGGAGATGGCTATGATGTATTGGAAGAAGCTATAAGATACTTTTTTATAATGATACCAAACAAAAAAAAAACAAAAAAAATTGCTTTATTAGATGATTGACAAATTTTCTTGGTTATTTTGTTTATACACAAGCATGTGTTATACCATTTTGGAAAGTGCATTAAATAGACAACTTTTTTAAGTAACTGGCCATTTATCTTCTCATACAATTGGCCAGTTTATATTTCTGAGATCTCAGAGGCCTCAGAGGACTCTGAAATATAAACACGATTCCTCACAAAAATTTCTCACTTTTCCCCTTAAAAACTGAGACTGAAATTTTTTGGATTCGCTTGCTCAGATATTTTTTGTCGCAGTAAATTACATAGGAAGAAAAGAAAAAGAGAGTTGTTTTGACTTCTATGTGAAGAATTGTGTTTATATTTTATCCTCCTGCTCTGTCAAAAAGCGGAGAAAAATTACTGAGCGCTCAAGAAATATAAACTGGCTAAATTTGAATTTATTAGAGGTGGTGAAAAAAATATTTTAAAAAATTATAACAAAAAAAAAGATAAAAAAAATGAACAACTTCATTAAATTTAAAATTAAAGGTAAAATTGAACAAAAAATGATGTTTTTTCTGTCAAAAAACGTGTTTAAAAGTGTCAAATTGTAAGTTTTTTTGACAAACTGTAATTTAACTAAAAAATACATATTTGATCAATAAGCATCGATTTTTAGTCAAAACATATCAAATATATCAAGATTTTTATCGTTTATTTCAGACTTGTAAGCAAATTTTTAAAATCGAAAATCTTTCTTATTTGACCTAATCTCGAAAAACTAAGAACGCCATCTTGTCCAGCATATCCGAATTATCTTTAAGAGATATCTGCGCCATCTGTAGGTTTTTTGAACTAGCACAGTGTAATTATTGTCAATGAATATTGATCGTGTGTAGGGCCCTATAGGCCAGGAAAAATGGGTTCCGAGGTTGAAAAAATTAATTCCATATCCAAAGTCCCCCAAAATCTCCTTATTGGCTTTTTGTGTAGATGCATTTGAAGAGGTGCAGACGGGGACGAACTTGGAGCTCTATCAAACTAAAATATCTGTTTCGGCACAACCTAACCATATGATACATGCTGTAAGGGTAGTTTTTAACGCTGAATCTAATGAAACCAAATTCAAAATGATACAACCACCCAAAAAAAGGTATAGTTCTTTTTATGTAATGATGAACAACAGGTAAAATATTAGCAAACACCCTTTGAAAATAAAGGTACATATGTTAATGAAACTTGGAACAAATGTACCATTTGTCGTACGAACTAAGAAGAAAAAAAATATCCATGGTGCAAGGGTGGTTTTTAAGGAGGAGGGGCAAGTGTAGAATGTTTACCATAACACCCACGAAAAAACTCTTACACTCATGAAACTCGCCAAAAATATTGAATTTGTCATGGCAACCAAGAATCAATATGGTCCACATACCTTCATATATATATTTGGCCTGGGGGCTTATACAGTTGCGAGAAAGCTTTTCAACAAAGCGATGCGGAACAAATTGGTTTGTAAAGCTCTTTTTGTACGAGAATTCCATAGTTCCAATTTCTTCCAAAGCATTCTTTGCTTGTCACATTTGACTGCAGAAAAAAGGTAAAGTTATTTGCAGCTGGTGGTTGTTGTTGTACTGCGTGTAAAATTTCAACTGGCTGGGTTGCAACTTCTCAACAAAACAGGGCTATTATTGGATATTTTTTACGATCCAGTTTTTGTTTCATGAAAACAAATTTTAAATAAAAATGAATAAACAAAATATTTAATTCTAAAATACGCAAAATAATACAACTGTTACAAAATAAATGATAATTTAATTTAATCAACTTCCTCAACTGTTGGCCCAGATGCACCACCTCGACCACTTGCTTGACCCCCACCGTTGGCTCCACTGGGAGCTTGTGCATGCATTTTGGCCATTATTGGTCCGCATACTCGTTGACAATCTTTCAAATGATCATCGTATTCTTCTTTTTCTGCCAATGCATTGCGATCCAACCAGGCTATTTCTGAAGAGCATTTATCACGCACAGCAGCCTTATCAGCGTCGGTCAGTTTTCCAGCTGGAGCATCTTCTGCTGCCTGTAAAATAAAAAATGCAATCAATATTTTTCCATAAAATACTTTTTTTTTCAAAGCTTACCTGCTTACAACTGAAAATGTAACCTTCCAGAGCATTCCTGGCACTAATCCTTTCTTTCTGCTTTTCATCTTCTTCCTTATATTTTTCTGCCTCGGATAACATTTTGTCAATTTCGGCTTTGGTAAGGCGACCTTTGTCATTCGTGATAGTGATTTTCTCTGACTTTCCAGTGCTGTTATCCTTTGCCGAGACATTAAGGATACCATCGGCATTCAAATCAAAGGTTACTTCAACTTTTGGGACCCCCCTTGGTGCTGGTGGGATGCCGGTTAAGTTAAAGGTTCCCAATAAGTTGTTGTCCTTGGTCATGGCCCGCTCTCCTTCATATACCTGAATAGTTACAGCATTCTGATTGTCACTATAAGTTGTGAAAGTTTGTTGCTGTTTGCATGGAATTCTAGCATTCCTTTCGATCAACTTCGTCATGACACCTCCAGCTGTTTCAATTCCTAACGATAATGGTGTAACGTCCACCAGAAGAACATCTTGGATTTGTGAACTTCCAACACCAGTTAAAATTGCAGCCTGTACAGCGGCTCCATAAGCAACAGCCTCATCTGGATTGATCGATAAATTAAGCTGTTTTCCGCCAAAGAAGTCTTGAAGCAACTTCTGAATCTTCGGAATACGAGTCGAGCCTCCAACCAAAACCACATCATTTATGGCCCCTTTATCCATTTTAGCATCATTCAAGGCTTTTTCAACCGGTTGTAATGTAGAGCGGAAGAGATCCATATTTAGTTCTTCGAAACGAGCTCTGCTTATTTTTGAATAAAAGTCAATACCTTCATGGAGAGCATCAATTTCAATGGAAGCCTCAGTGCTAGATGACAGAGTCCGCTTTGCTCGTTCACAAGCTGTTCGCAATCTTCGAAGAGCACGTACATTTCCATGCAGATCACCCTTGTGCTTCCTTTTGAATTCCTCTACAAAATGGGTAACGAGGCGATTGTCGAAATCTTCACCACCCAAATGTGTATCTCCTGCAGTTGATTTCACCTCAAATAATGATCCCTCGTCAATAGAGAGTATGGATACATCAAAAGTTCCACCACCCAAATCAAAGATAAGAACGTTCTTTTCACCTTTCAGATTTTTATCTAAGCCATAAGCCAAGGCGGCTGCTGTTGGTTCATTGATTATCCGCAGAACATTGAGACCAGCAATCGATCCAGCATCTTTTGTGGCTTGACGTTGAGAATCATTGAAGTAAGCAGGGACAGTAATGACAGCATCACTGACCTTTCCACCCAAGTAAACTTCGGCAATTTCTTTCATTTTCACCAACACCATGGAACTTATCTCTTCTGGGGCAAATACCTTCCGTTCGCCTTTGAACTCAACTTCAATTTTGGGTTTTCCAGAATCATTGATAACCTTGAACGGCCAGTGCTTCATGTCATCTTGAATTTTTTGATCGTCAAACTTACGACCAATTAATCTTTTGGCATCAAAAACTGTATTTTTCGCATTCATTGCTACCTGAAAGTAGAAATAGTGTTTTTGTTAGTTTTTTAAAATGTTTTTGGAGCTATTAACGGTGGTCGTAAGGTGATTTTATGCTTAAAGAACCACCAACCACTAAGTATTGAAGAGAAAGATATCCGTTAATTGTGCATACTTGCATTCATAGTTAAGAATAAGTGTGAAAGAAGTCAAAAGCAAATCAAAAGTGTGTGGGACTGTCACGCCCGCCGCGTCATCACCGGTGGAAGACTCTCGGAGAAAGTCCCACCTTATTTCTAAGAAGCGAACAAAATTCCAAACTCCAAAGGCTCTGCTTCTTCGAGTTTGTGATGAATTCTCAAAGAGTATATCTTATCGTGAAAAAATGCTTTTCATCTAAGCCATTCGAACTCGGAAGAAAATTGAAGGCCTCATTCTTTCCTGACGTGTGATATCACGCCCACAGAAATGGTTCAGACTTGTAACTTGTTATTTTCCCCTTGTTTCTCATTCAGTCACATGTTTTCTACTTACACACACTGCCCATCACACAGAGATCTGTCCCTGACCACCTGCCGTAAGGGCAGCTAAGTAAAAAATATTAAAGAACTAAATATTGCTAGAGAGTCTGAGAGCATTATTATACAAAAGTGATTGAAGTTATCTTGCAGAAAAAACTTTTGCACCTTGTCTTCAAAAGCAATCAATCAGTCGATCGATCAATCCAAAATATCCAAAATCAAATGCAATTATTTTTTTGCCAGATATTTAATCGCTTTAGTGATTAACTAGTAGCCTGGAAGCCAATTGAAGCTCTCTTATGTTTTCAAACGAAGTAATTGAAATCACAAGTTTACCTAAAAGCATCATGAATAAATTTAAACCTTTCCTTTAACGGATTACACAAAATTAATGTTTACAATCGTCCAGACAGAAGTTAACACCATGTAGCTTCAAAAGTTGTTGCTTATTAAAATAGACACATGGTGGCATTGCAGTTGGATGTCGTGACTCTTTTGGATTAATGCAGCTATTGATGTGGTGTAGTCTAAGACGTTAAATTGTGCACCCAGTGGACAAGTAAATCCAAATATGCGAAAAATATGAGTTGCATTAAACAGCACCCCGTTGCCCAAAAATGGCTTCAAGGCGTCAGAAGTCTGCGAGAGGAAAATCTTTACAATGACAAAAAAAAAATAAACAAATCGAAAATAAAGTGAAGTTTTTCTGTGAACTAATTTATTAACTATACATATATCAGAAGGAGACATTACAAAGCGAGAAATAAAATTTGAAACCAGCTTTTATGTTTATATAGGAATTAAAAACTTTAAAACAAAAGCTTTATCGAAATTGTTCTTACTTATTAGGAGTTTCGCACGAGCTGTGATAACAATGAAGGGCGTGTAGGTTGATGGATTATAAGACAATGCAAAAGATATTTGCACTTCGATCTCATTTTATTTCCTAAAACTGATAAATGATTTACAATGTAAATAAAATATAAGGAATAAAGAGTCTGCTTTCCTCAAAATAATGAAGTTCAATCCTCATTAAAAGATTTTAGTTACTCTAAAGAAGATACATATATGTACATACTCACTTCAAAGTGAGTCAAAATGTGTTGTCATCCAGACAAAACTAAAAGTTATTATTTATAAATTACTTGTTAAACTTTTAAAATTATTGGTAAATTTCTGTTTCATAAATAATTCAAATCGACTAATACCTACAAGTGTCCCAGCTATATAAGCTACAAAAGATAATTTAGAAGTGTGAAATTGTATAAAGTTATTTGGTAATAGGCTTGTGACTTCAAATGAATCTATTACTATAATAGAAAGACAAGATAAATCAATTTTGTTCGATGAGTTATTCATGTATCTAACTATACACTATGGCGTATGCGGAATATTTTTGTTTTGTTATAAGTTTCTCTTTTATAATGCACTTCGATGTTGGTGTACTAAGGAACAAGGAATTTCTAAATGTCCACATTTTCTGTCAGCCTATACTCTTTTTTGTTATACAGGGTATCCCGGACCTGAGTGGAAGTATTTTAGGATGTGGTTCTTGGCGTTATTCTAAGAAAAAATGTTTTGGGACGAAAGTTGTATCTCCCCTCCCTGAGGCAGGGGGGAGGGCAGTTTCTGAAACATTGACTTTAATTGCAAAAAACATTGAAAAACAACGAAAACACATCTTATAATATTCTATAGCTAATACTCCATTCTTGCATTTGGTTTTTAAATTAAGTTGTTTAAATGAGCAGTTTTTGAGAAATTAAATTTCTAAGTCAAAATTAAAAAAAAAACCTGTGATTTTTTTCTTAAGTCGAGATTTTACAAAGTTTTACGTAATTAAGTGCTTTTTTTGTGTTCAATATTCAATACCCTCATTATTTTTCAGTCCATTAACGAAAACCAAATTTAAAAATCTTTATTAGTTTTTGAGAAATTAAGAAATGTATAATGTAGCGTTTCTAGATTCTTTTTCGGTCATTAAAGCAAGCTATGTATAAATGTAGGTACTTGAATGGCTTACATTTTGGGACACCATTAAATCAGGCATATTTTTGTCTATTCGAGGCATTGATTTCCGGTATTCCTATCAACAATCATTTCCCACCGAAGAAAAAACGAATCTGAATTCGTTCATTTTGTTGTTCATTTTACTTCGAAGAATATTTAAACAGTGAATGTGCGAAAATGATTTATTTTCTCAAAAAGACTTTAATTTGTCAACATTGTAATGAAATTTAATTTTTAAAAATCTTTTGAAAAAAGGAAAACTATTTATCAATTTTGTTGATAACTTATTGTTATATGTACATGTACATGCCGTTTGCGTTTACGAAACTAAAAATTTGTGTTCAACTTAATAGTCCAGTAACTATATACATTAGACCTTGCGTCAGGTCCAGTAGTTCTGATTTTTTGCTGAGTTGTTTATGATGTTGGCCTAGTAATAAATCCGATTTTTCTACCTCGAGCGCTGAACGCAACATTGGTAAAAATCCAAAAAACCGCGAATTTTTCGCGGTTTTTTCACTTATTGGCCATTTTAACCATTACGCCTTAATTTCCGAATAAAACATTATTCTACGATTTCAACCTTACTTAATTTGCTTCAATTTGAGTCCAAGGCCGGTTCTGTAGACATAACAGTTTCCAAGGGACGGCTTTTCAAAATTTATTTATTTAGCTTAATACAAGCGTGCCTTAAATCTAAACTTAGATCTAAACTTAAATTTTAACTTAATTCTATGGTGGGTTTTTCATTTTTTTTTTTTTTTTTTTTTTTTTTTTTTTTTGCTTGTTTTTTTTTTTTATTTATTTTATTTTTGAAATGGGCCCGTAGGCCCACCCACCAGTTTTTACATACAAAAACTTAAAGATTAATCAATACAATAAAGACAACGTGGGGCTTTGGATTTGGGGCTTTGAGTTATTGGTTATTGGTGTGGTTGAGGTTGGTATAGAGAGAGATTTTGAGAGAGTGTTTCGAGGAGTGGAAGTCGAAAGAATTTTGCATAATGTTAGAAGTACGTAGCATGCGGGTTATTGGTTCGTTACTACCATAATTAGTACGATGAAAGTTGACATCAAAGAGTGACACTAATCTAAGACTTCTAGGGTTAGTGTGCAATGCAATTATTTTGGAGAAGCGCAGGGCAGTCAATATTACCAGCTAAGAGCTGATGGATAAATACAATGTCGGCTACTTTGCGACGATTATAAAGGGGTTGCAAATTAATAAGCTGAAGGCGACATTCGTAGGGTGGGAGATGGAGCGTATCAAGCCAGGGTAGCCCACGAAGTGCGAAACGAAGGAATCTTCGTTGAACAGCTTCGATACGGAGAGAGTGAGTAACATAAAAGGGTGACCATACCTGGCTGGCATATTCAAGAAGTGGTCTGACAAATGTGAGGTAAAGAGATTTAGTGACGTAAGGGTCTGAAAATTCTTTTGACCAGCGCTTAACGAACCCAAGTGCAGAGTTAGCTCTATTAATAGATGTGGTAATGTGAGATCTAAAATTAAGTTCTTTATCACAAAGAACTCCTAAGTCACATAATGAGTCCACTACGGTCACTGCATCATTGTTAATAAAGTATGTACGAGGAGGGAGAGTAGAACGTTTACGGGAGTAGGTTATAGCTTGACACTTACTAACATTAAGTTCCAGAAAGTTCTTCTGGCACCAGGTAGAAAATCTATTCAAATCTTGTTGAAGAAGATAGGAATCAGAAGGAGATGAAATGTATCTATAAATTTTTGTATCATCAGCATAAACAGAGATCATAGAATCATTGATGACGCAGTCAGCATCATTAATAGTCAAAACGAAAATCAGAGGGCCGAGATGACTTCCCTGCGGAACACCGGAGGTTGCAAGGATAGGGTTAGATTCGATACCTCTAAAGAGGATATTGTACTGACGATCGCTCAGATATGATTGGATCCATGCAATGAGAAGGGGCGGAAAGCCAAGTGCTTTAAGTTTAAAGAGAATAAGGGTGTGTGAGATTTTGTCAAAAGCTTTGCTAAGGTCGGTTGCGATGACATCAACTTCTTTCCCAGCTTCCATGGCGCATATGGTCCAAGAAACAAAATCAACTAGGTTTGTGGTAGTCGATCTACCACTAAGAAAACCATGTTGATTGGGGGAGAAAATTTGTTTACAATGGAAAAGCATGTTGTCATAGACTATGCTTTCAAAAAGTTTAGGAATACACGACAGCTTAGCTATGGGGCGGTAATTAGATATTTCTTTTTTAGGGCCTTTTTTATGGATCGGGATAATATAGGAATATTTCCAACGAGAAGGAAATATCCCTTGAGAGATTGAGAGCTGGAAAAGAGCGGTCAATGGCTGTAATAAAGTTGACGAGCAATTTTTTAGAATTATTGAAGGTAAGCCATCAGGACCACCAGTATATTTAACCTTGAGTTTATTAATCTTATCTTCAACTATAGAAGGGGGAATTAAAATTGAAGAAAGTGAGGTTTGAGTGCAAGTGTCTAAGAAGGAAAAGTAATCTGAGTCTGGTAGTGAGGTGTTATCAGAAAAAGATTGACTAAAAAATTGAGCATATAAGTTAGCGATTATTAAGGGATCGTCTGAACTAGTATTCAAATATGTAAGGGTAGAAGGGTAATTATCTTTTAGCATTTATGAAATTAAAGAAGCTTTTGGGATCGGATATAATATTAGATTGAACTTGACTAAGATAGTTGTGGTAAAGAGACTTACCAGAGTTCAGAGAAATTGTAGTTTGCACTCTGAAAGATTGAGAAATCGTAGCCAGTGCGACATTGCAAGTACTTACGCCATAGTTTGTTTCTATTATTTCGGAGGGATTTTAATTCTTTATTATACCATGGAGGGCTAGAGGAAGTGTTTTTTTGGGGAGAAATAGGGACTGATTGACTAAGGCAACTGAACACTAAAGAATAGAAATGGAAGAGGGCAGAGTTGATGTCGTTACTTTCATAGATAATGCCAAAGTCGACGGCGCGCAGAAGATTATTAAGCTTAGGGAAATTTGTCTTACGAAAATTAAAAGCCATTACATTTTCTGGAGCGGCGGTGATATGGGAAGATTCATAAGAAAAAGTAAGGAAAAGAGGAGGATGGTATGGGTCAAGAGTGGAAAGAAGATGATTACTTGCTGATACTACACAGTTGTCAACATCAGAAGAGAAGATAAGATCGAGTTGACGGCCTAAATTATTTTTGACACCACTCAATTGGTAAAGGTCTGAATCAGAGAGGCAATCAGTGAAAAGCATTTCCTTATCGGTCATTGCATTAGAACTCGTATAGTGTGATTCATCATCAGAGAGAGTCCACTGGAGATTCGGGAAATTAAAATCACCTAAAATTAAAACCACGTCCGATGGATCAGCTGCTTCGAAGATAGCATCTATAGCATCAACTGCAAGCTGATAAGATTGGATGGGCTGGCAAGGTTTTATATAGCAGCAAGCTATATAAAAGGTAAATTTGGCGATTGTCAATTTGACGCAGACATACTCAAAGGAGGAGGAATCGGAAATTTTGAAAAGGGTCGAGTCAAAGCTATTGTGAATTGCTAATAAAACACCTCGACCTAAACATGCATCGCCGTGCAGAGAGCCATCTGCTCGAAAAACGTTGAAGTCAAGATTAAAGAGCTCACTATCGTTAATACTGGGTAGAAGGTTAGTCTCAGTTAGTGCAAAAATGTCATAGGGTAAAGTAAGTGAATTAAGATAGACTGCGGAGGTTTTGGTACGAAGCCCTCTGACATTCTGGTAATAAAGGGACAAGCATTTTGGAGGATAATTAGAGGAGACAGGAGGATTAGGAACGAAAAAAACTATTAAAGTTGGAACGACTCCTCTGCAAATGAGAAATACGCTTAGAGTTAACATACGAGGCGAAAGACGCTAAATCATTTGCAACATCAGCGGGAGTAAGTCTGAAAGATTCATGGAAACGAACGAAAATTTGCCTAAGCTCATCAGGGTTAGTTGGGAGGCCTTCCTGCTGAATAGATACCATAAGATTGGTTCTAGTAACACCATCTACACAAACAGAGTCATGTTTGTCGTGAAGGTAAGCAAGATAAAGGCGAATGTTAGAATAGATTCTATGATCTCTGAGGCGTGAGAGAACATAACGACCATCATCATTAAGGTCAACGAATTGTTTAGTTAATTTAGCAATTGGAGGGGTGAGAGGGTCTAGAAGTGGAAGTGCAGATCCATGAGTATGGGTAGGGAGCGGGGCATTAGAAAAGGTGGGTGAAGGGATGGAGGTTGGGTGAGGAGATGTCAATGTGGTGGAGTAGAGTTTAGATGTGGATGAAGTGATCGTTGAAGGATGAGAAGAGGAGGGTGCTGGATTAAGAATGTGGGAGCGAATAAAATTAGGGTACCTTTCCAATGGAGAGCCTTGAGAAGAGTGGAGATTTTTAGGGGTGGAACAAGGACCCGCAGTTGAAAGATCAAAAGAAACACGTCTATTAGGATGTTTAAAAGAAGTTTGAGGTGGTTGCGAGGATTGAGGGTAAGAAGTAGGATTATTAAAGGGTGAATTATTAGGTAAAGGAGCTGGTGAGGGGGTAGGAATAAGGGAATCTGGACCCGCAGCTGAAAGATCAAAAGAAACCCGTCTATTAGAAGGTCTAGGAGAAGTTTGGGGTAGTTGCGAGGATTGGGGATAAGAAGTGGGATTATTATTAGGTAGAGGATCTGATGAGGGATTGAGAATATGGGAATTGCGGAAGTTAGGATACTTGGCTCCAGAATTGGGATCGAAGTTAGGAGATGAAATTGTTGGGGTAAGTTCGTTTGGCGTAGAGAAAAGCAAGGAGGTAGGGTGAGGATGATTTGTATTGAAGGGAACACGTTCACCACTGGGCTTAGAGGGAATAGGGACGTATGGAAGATTTTTTGAGATGCAGGGGGGTGTAAAACTAGGGAACAGGTTAGTTTTGAAGCTCCAGTTAGGGTCAGATCTAGGAAAGTGAACGGGTTTGTTTTTCGGTCTAGAATTGGTTTGCTTAGGGTTGGAGGATAAAGGGACGGGATTTGTAAGACTAGATTTATTAGTTTTTTTAAATACAAGGTAATCTTGTTTATCTACCCATTTGGTCATGTTCATCTTTCCCAGTCGAAATACATCAGTATGTGAGCAAAAAAGCCATTGGTATTTGGATGAGAAACTGATTTTAAAGTTGCTATGTTGTCTGGGGCGAGGTGGCGAAATCTTCTGGCATTCGTTGAGGGTTATAGAAAATCCACGGCTGAATAGTCTGTTTATCCAAAGGACATCAGCATCTACAGGAGCATTTGTGATAAAGAAAGTCACACTATCAGCATTGGTATTTAGCTTCCTTAGTCTGTTGTTCCATTCGGTAAGAGTCCACGTGGTGCCAAAACGGTTTATGGTTGGTAATTCAAGTACAGTTGAGTTGGGTGAAAGTGTTGGTTGGTGAGGTGTTGGAGGAAGTCGAGGTCGAGGTGGTGAAGCATCTGCGATAGCTGGATAGGCGTTTAACTTCCTTAATCTGTTGTTCCATTCGGTAGGAGTCCACGTTGTGCCAAAATGGTTTATGGAAGGTAATTCGGGAGCAGTTGAGTTGGTTGAAAGTGTTGGTTGGTGGGGTGTTGATTGATGGTGAATAGATTCAGCGGGAGATGATGGCACTGCAGTGGTGATGGATGGAAGCGAAGGTTGTAGGCGAACAGGTCGAGGTGGTCTGGCATCTGCGATAGCTGGTAAGGGAGCTGGTTGGCAAATAGGTGAACAGGAAGAGGTATCCATTATTTCAGCCAGTAATGACGTGTTGTAAGCAGAGGTATTGGGTTGAAGGTGGATTCCATCGATTTTGCATGTGGCTGTCTGGATGTCATCTGCTAGTAGCCCAATACATAAACGGGTTTCGCTGAGTTCATTACTTATTGAGTTAATTGTACCAACGGTGTTTTCTAGTAGTGCGAGGGGTTGGCGAAGTCCGGGGATGACAATATTGGATGTACTTTGGAGGTGGCGGTCAAGATCAGAACGGATAAAGCTTAGGTTTTCATTAATAGATTCAAGAGAGTTGGCATCACAATAAGATTTAAGCATAGACGAAATTTCGAGTTTTAGGGAATCACAGCGATTATCAAAATGGTTAACACGAGGGTCGTTCATTATCAAGTCGGTTATAACAGAGAGTTGCTTTTCAATTGAAGATAATTTAGAAACACAACGTTTATTGGAGCTGTCAATAGTGTTATTGAAATCATCAAAGGCCTTGACCAAAAAATCATCCATTTTCTGAAGCTGACTAATAGTACTTTTATGGTAAGAATTATTGTCAGCTAGAATTGGATTGAAGGCTCGTTTCAATTCAACACTTAGGCTTTCGGAGTTTGAATTGACCTGAGAACTGTCGTTAATATTTTTTATTAAGTTCATTACCGCGGTCAACTGAAAATCGATGGAGTTGGACATAGCTACGACAGAGTTAATATTGTCACTATTGCACTTAATCGCGAGAAGAATGTCCGAAAGAGAGATTTTTTTACATTGATCGCACAGGTAAACGAAATGATTATTGAATTCCTTAATGTACGTTGTAAATCTCTTGCTGAGACCAATGCAAAGAGGGTGGAATGATTTTCCACAGACAGATACAAACGAGCTTCTCAGCAATTTTACTATCTAGGTCACAGTTGGCAAAATCACAACGATTACTTTCCATAGTGAGGTTTATAGATTAATTAATGTAGGTCACGAACAAAACAAAGGGAACAAGAAAAACAAATAACTTATGTGGAACGGCGAATTAGAGTTATTTTGATGACACAGGGTTGGTCGATTTATTGAATGATTATTTGTATTTATTTTTTTATTTTATTTTTGATGACACAGGGCAGTGTGCACACGTTGGTGAATGATTATGATTTTTGTAGTTATTACTTATTTAGAATAACTTAAACGGGGTCAGAAAAAAAAGCAAACAGGGGACATCAATTAAATAGTTGAAAAACAGAAAATAATACTGCGGAGCGAAAAGAAAATGCGACTAGACTTGATGAGGTTTTATACAAAACCTGTAATATAGCAATAACAAATTTAAAACAACAAGTAGTATATAAAACAGTATAATAACAAAAACATGGTCTTTGACGTAAAATGCATCAAAGCAATAGAGCGGGTAGATTGGGACAAAAGAAGAAAACAATAGTACTGGATGGGGGGTATATATCCCCCCGTTTAGGCGGGAGGGGCAATTTTAAAAAAAGTTGACTTCAAATAGAAAAATAACTTTAAAAACGCAATGGTAACATCTGGACAAAAATCCATTCCTCATCTTAGAGCCAGAAATCCATTCTTTAATTTTTTTTAGTTGATAGTTTTTGAAAAATTTACTTTCAAGCTCAAAATTTTGAGAAAAAGACGATTTTCTTGTGTAAATCTATTTTTTTTTTTGTAATGGTGTTAAGTACTATTTTTGATTTTGATTTTCAATGCACTTATTCATATTTAGTTAAAAACTGAAAACCAAATGCTAAAATGACTTCTAGTTTTTGAGAAAATGATTTTTTAAAGTCAACCATATAAAATTCGAACTAAAGCATTCGCTTCAGATAACTCACTGGTGGGTACTGAACTGAGTACTGTTTTAGTTCGAGATTTATATGGTTGACTTAAAAAAATCATAGCTCCGTTTCTACTCATCCGATGTTCATGATTAAGATCTTAAAATAAAGCCAACATGACACGCTACACAATATAAAAAAATCATTGAAAAGGGGCAAACGATTTCACACAAGGGGTGAATAAGCCCCCTTCAATTCGATTTGCAGCATTCTAAATTCAAAAGTTGATGAAAAAATTCACAATTTGAATTGATTTTTAGCTCAAATTGAAGCCCATTTAATTATTTTGAAATGGTAGAGCAAAGTTATAATCGAAAACCAGGCCTTAAAGGTTTAAATAGCCAATAACTGAAAAAACCGCGAAAATTTCTCGGTTTTTTGCGTATTTCACAAAGTTGCGTTCGGCGCTCGAGGTCGAAAACTTGGATTATTGCTAAGGCCAACATTATAAACAACTCATCTAAAAATCAGAACTACCGCATCTGAGGCAGAGCCCTCCCACCCCGAAGAAAAAGGATACTAGACTGAAAACAGTGAAGTTGATCATGTTAATTTCAGTTTTCTCAAAAACTAGAAGTCATTTTAGTATTTGGTTTTCAGTTTTTAACTAAGAATTAATAAGGGCATTGAAAATCAAAATAAAAAATAGTACTTAATACCATAAAATAAAAAAAAAATAGATTAACAAAAAAAATCGTCTTTTTCTCAAAATTTTGAGTTTGAAAGTAAATTTTTCAAAAACTATCAGCTAAAAAAACTTTATTTAAAAAAAAATTTAAGAATGGATTTCTGGCTTTGAGATGAGGAATGGATTTTTGTCCAGATATTATCATTGTATTTTTATGGTTATTTTTCTATTTGAAGTCAACTTTTCTTAAAATTACCCCTCCCGCCTAAACGGGGGGATATATACCCCCCATCCAGTACTATTATTTTCTTCTTTTGGCCCAATCTATACGCTCTATTGCTATGATGCAGCATATGTCAAAGACCATGTTTTTGTTATTATACTGTTTTATATACTACTTGTTGTTTTAATTTTTTTATTGCTATATTTTGAAATGCCGTCCCTTGGAAACCGTTATGTCTGCAGAACCGACTTTGGACTTAAATTGAAGCAAATTTAGTAAGGTTGAAATCGTAGAGCAATGTTTTATTCGGAAGTTAAGGCGTAATGGTTAAAATAGCCAATAAGTGAAAAAACCGCGAAAAATTCGCGGTTTTTTGGATTTTTACCAATGTTGCGTTCGGCGCTCGAGGTCGAAAAATCAGATTAAATACTAGGCCAACATCATAAACAACTCAGCAAAAAATCAGAACTAACGGACCTGACGCAAGGTCTCAGTAGTATGAAACTACAAGGTTACTGGACTACAAGTGTCCCAGCTATATAAGCTACAAAAGTTAATTTAGAAGTGTGAAATTGTATAAAGTTATTTGGTTATAGACTTGTGACTTCAAATGAATCTATTACTATAATAGAAAGACAAGATAAATCAATTTTGTTCGATGAGTTATTTATGTATCTAACTATACACTATGGCGTATGCGGAATATTTTTGTTTTGTTATAAGTTTCTCTTTTATAATGCACTTCGGGGGCAGTTTCTGAAACATTGACTTTAAATGCAAAAAAACAATAAAAAAACAACGAAAACACATCTTATAATGTTCTATAGCTAATACTCCATTCTTGCATTTGGTTTTTAAATTAAGTTGTTTAAACGAACAGTTTTTGAGAAATTAAATTTCTAAGTCAAAATTAAAAAAAAAAAATTGTGATTTTTTTCTTAAGTCGAGATTTTACAAAATTTTACGTAATTAAGTGCTGTTTTTGTGTTAAATATTTAATGCCCTCATTGTTTTTCAGTCCATTACCGAAAACCAAATTTAAAAATCTTTATTAGTTTTTGAGAAATTAAGAAATGTATAATGTAGCGTTTCTAGGTTCTTTTTCGGTCATTAAAGCAAGCTATAAATGTAGGTACTTGAATGGCTTACATTTTGGGACACCATAAAATCAGGCATATTTTTGTCTATTCAAGGCATTGATTTCCGGTATTCCTATCAACAATCATTTCCCACCGAAGAAAAAACGAATCTGAATTCGTTCATTTTGTTGTTCATTTTACTTCGAAGAATATTTAAACAGTGAATGCGCGAAAATGATTTATTTTCTCAAAAAGACTTTAATTTGTCAACATTGTAATGAAATTTAATTTTTAAAAATCTCTTGAAAAAAGGAAAACTATTTATCAATTTTGTTGATAACTTATTGTTATTATGTACATGTATGTACATGCCGTTTGCGTTTACGAAACTAAAAATTTGTGTTCAACTTAAACGCTTATGTTCTACTTTTTCCTCAGCGTAAAATTCATTTGCTGATACTTAACTTAAATATTAAAGTAGAACTAAGTGCTTATTTGATAGTTTGAGCAGAAGAAAAAGTGGAACATAATCTCTTAACTTTTAAGTAAGTAGAACACAAATACTTAAGTTTCATATCAGCAAATGGGCCTTACCCCATAAGCGCTTATGTTCTACTTAAATATTTAAGTTTGGTATAAATGAGCCTTAAGGCCGTATTACATTATCATATAAATATGGCAAACTTACCATATAAATACGGTCCACAAGTGACATGTCAGTGGTGATCGATCTATTTTCTTGAAAGACTATATAGTACCTCTATGGTATCATATACACATATTTTTTCATATAAACCATGGTTATATGTCACTTGTGGACCGTATTTATATGGCAGGTTTGACATATATATATGGTAGTGTAATACTGCCTTTATATTAGCCCTGTTCCTTGGTTTAGTCCCAAACAGTTTCAAACAGTTTCAGACCGCCAGATTTGGTGCGGACCAGTACAATTTTTCAAGTGTGGAACGACTTCGGACTAAATCTGGCGGTTTCAAACTGTTTGAAAGTCGGCAAGGAACACACCTATTATGTTTTCAGTAGAGCCGAAATGAGGCAATTTCGCAAATCACAGAAAAAGTGTTTTCATTTGTAATTTGATAACATTTGACACCTCACTTCATTTTTGATTTTCAACTGGCTGTTAATCGATTTTTGTTGTTGTTTTTTTCTTTCACTTCCATTGAGCTTTGACATTTTCATACAAAACTTTTTCAGAGCTCTAAAAACTGTATTCGTTAGGCTTTGATCTAATTTCCAGCCTAATTCCGTGTATAATAGTCTGAAGGGTACTGAAGCTAATGTCAAAAACCAACGAAAAGTAACTTTCCGTACCGAAAAAAGAAGAATACACCCATAATGTTGCTTTCATCTATCTCTTTTTGGCATTTTGCAATTCACCCCTTGAGCAGAATGAATGTTGCTGTAGCTTGAAGCAAAATTTGAATTGTATTTAACTTCTGCTACACCATACATTTTTTGCTTCATTAATAGCTTCACATTGAAGCGCTGTATACTTATGTTTGTATGTATCTTTCTACTTTGATAGTGCTACGAGTGACAGCTACAGCAAGACCATTCTGTTTGGCTTGTTGTTTTCGGTGAAAGTTATGTGAAGCTCTTGAGCTCTGCATTACTACTTTTGTTAAAAAATTAACTTTATAAATATGTTGCCAGAACAACTTCTTATCGTCAATTAGGTTACTTAAGCTAAGTACAGACGATTGTCAGATCTTACAATATTCTCAGATCCGTCAGTGCTCTGACAATAGCTGCCAATGAGCTGACAATAGCCAAATACCTTTCAATGAAAAATTGTCTGTTCACACGGTTGGCAGATTTTGTCCCAAAGTCTTACAATTTCATTGTCAGACAATTCTCTAACAATGACGTTTCTAAAAATATTGTCAGGGTGAAAATTGTCAGTTCAGACAGTTGGCAGATATTTGTTTACGAAAAATTGGTCGATCCGTTGGCAGACAAATTGTCAGACAAATTAATAGTTTTGTTTGTAGTGTTCAGTGCAGAAATTTTTGTGAAAATAATCTTTAATTAAAAATGGAAAATATTGCCATTGCAACTATTTTAACGACCTACGTGTTCGAAGACAGCGAAGAATTGGAAGAGATAAATTGGAAATTTGTTGTTTTTGCACAACTGAATAAATAAATCAAAAAAGAAAATAATTTATAATAATAATAAAATTTAAATCTATCTGCCCGAAGGCAAAATCGAAGTTGTTTTAAGTTTTTGTGTATTATTCGTGTTATTTGTTATTTTTGTCTTAGTTACCTACTTCATAGGACGAGCAATTTCGAATATAATCCTTCCTGCTGTCGACGAGCGCCACAAAAAAGACGAAGTGTTTGGACGAAGGATTGGGTCGCTCGTCGACAGCAGGAAGGATTATATTCGAAATTGCTCGTCTTATGAAGTAGGTAACTAAGACAAAAATAACAAATAACACGAATAATACACAAAAACTTAAAACAACTTCGATTTTGCCTTCGGGCAGATATATTTAAATTTTATTATTATTATAAATTATTTTCTTTTTTGATTTATTTATTCAGTTGTGCAAAAACAACAAATTTTCAATTTATCTCTCTTTAACCATTTCGAATCCAACCGATGAATTTCATTGACATTTCGGACAATGAAGAAACTGTCAGCAATTGTAAGATGTTTTCAATTAAAACATCTGACAATGACCAATGAGTCTGACAATGTCCTAATCGTCTGGCAATGATACAAATTGTGTGTTCAGACGATTGTACGATACCGGACAATTTTTTGTCAGATTGTCGTCTGACAATTACCTGACAATGACGTTTCTGATAATATTGTCAGACAAAATTGTGTGTTCAGACGATTGTAAGACATTTGGGACAGTTTTTTCACTGACAGATCTGACAATATTGTAAGATCTGACAATCGTCTTTACTTAGCTTTAGTCTTTTCATTCGATCTTTCAAATTGCGAGTTGCGATTTATCCTATTTTTGGCTGTTTGAATATCAATTGGACGGTTCTGGGCTCTTTAAAACTTGAAACCTTGTACCAAAAAGAATCACGATTATTTATATGAAAAAGCTGTTTTATTTTATTCTTTTTTTGCTTTCAGAATTGAGGAGAGCTCTCAAGCACACCACAGTGAAACTGAAGAATCTGAAGTAAAGCTCTTTTAGTGAAACTGAAGCGCAAAAACAGAAAGATTATAAGTTTTGCTTAAGGGAGTTTGTTTGTCCATAACAACCTTTTTTTTTAATTTAAAGTGATTTTAGTCAGTTTTGCTCAACCTAAGTTTCATGTGTATATTTATGTACATTTAGGGTGGTCGTTATGGGTTTTTGAGTTTTCATGTTTGGATAGGGTTCAATCGGCTCTAAATGAATAATAAAATCTCCCTAATATTTTCGGAGTTTCATTGTATCCCCTTTAGTCGTTGTAGGGGTAAATAAAGTGTCCCTTTTTTGCATACTAGGAAATTCTTGTAAAATCTCCCAAAAACTCAGAGTGTGTATAGGTGGGAAGTAGGCAAGAAAAAAATCTACAGGAGGGGGAAATATCTCCCCCGCTTGGATAAAAGGGGCAATTTAGTAAAATAATTGCATAAAATAATTTAAAAACTACAGCAACACTGACAGTAGCTTTGTCTTGTAGCTTTTTGGAAAGCCAGAAGTCCATTTTTAAATTTTTTTTCGAGTAAAGTTCTTTGAATAAAGAGTTTTAGCAAAAGCTGTTTTCAAACTTAAAATAAAAAAAAATTTGTTTAAAATGTTGAGTTTGAAACAAGTTTTTGACAAAACTTTTGTCTTTATTCAAACACGTTAAATACTAACGCAGCAATCTATTGACCTAATCTATTCAAGACTTAATTTGAAAACAAACTCTAAGAATGGACTTCTGGCTTTTAAAAAGCTACAAAACATTACTGTTAGTGTTGGTTTTTAATTAATTTTCTCTTATGCAATTATTTTAATAAATTACGTCTCCCATCTAAGCGGGGAGATATTCCCCCCCCCCCCTAGGATTTTTTCTACGCGAATTTTTTTTACGCAAATTTCCTAGCAGGTACCTATGCAAAAAAAAACAAAGGGAAATTTAATTTACCCTTACAGTGACTATGGGGAATGAAAATAAATATATGAAAAAATTAGGGAATTTTTGTTTCTTCATTTAGAGCCGATTTAGGCCCACTCGCGATTACTGTTTTTTAACGACTACCCTAATTTACATACCTGCTAAAATGCAAATCAAAAGTTGAAACTGTCATAAGTGAGTGTCATCTGTGACAAATATCCAAGGATATTTTAGCAATTAAAAGTGGGTCAACTTTAAGACTTCAACACCAGAGTTTTGATTTAAGGATCTTATTTGAAATCATCTCCAAAGTTGACCAACTTTGGATTTTCTTTATAGCTTTGGAATATCACAAGACTGGCTCAGTCTACTTCGAGTGCATAAAAGCGATTTCTCAGGTTGACAATAAAAATACCCAAGTTTTATTCAACTTTGACTGAATAAATAAGACCTTAGTCTGATTGTACTTACTCTTGCGTCAGAAGTGAGAAAGGCTCTTGAGTGCACCTTACTGAAAATTTAATCTAAACCTCAGTTAAGTGAAAATGACGACGCTTACGGCTTAAGTCCAAACAGAGAAAATTATCAGTTTCTCTTAAGTGAATCAAGGATTATGTTCGCCCATAGGTATATAATTAGTTACGGTTTGCTACTTTTCATCAGGTTTTCTTCAATCTTCCTCCATCAGAAGTGAGCAGAGAGATAACTGTCCATTCATTTAAATGCCTTTTCGATTTAAAACTGTAATCCATCTCAAAATTATTCATTTGAATGAGGCTCCGACTGATTTACATGGTTCTATCTTTGCTTTTAAAGTTAACATTTATGGCTCCAGGCTTTTCAAGTTTTACTTATATTTTCCCAGGTTCTCACAGAAGTTTTATTCCAAAAAGTATCAAGTTGAGAAAATCATTAACAAAAATTGTACCGAAAACAAAGTGAGTTATGCTACATTTCCACCTGACGCTAATCTGAGATTTAATAAGATTTACCTCAAATCTCCTTCAAATCTCGGAGATTTACCATACAAATTTATTTCGTAAATCTTGAAGATTAGAAATTAATCTTGTTAAATCTTCCTAGGACAAATAGTTTTACAAATCGAACTAACCTTTGCTTAAATGGTGCTGAACGATTCATTCGAGACTCGCATTCAGTTCTTCATTGTTTCACACGAATCAAACATTCTGTTTCATTTGCACTTCATAAGAAAAATTGGAACGCCATATGAATTTTTAAGGTGCTGTCAAATTTAATCTTTTTAAAATCTTTTTGTGCGGTGGAAACACCAAAAAGATTTATTAAATCTAATCTGAGATAAACCTTTGGTGGAAACATAGCATTAACAAAAACTTGAAAATCGACTCGAATTTTTGAAATTCACTTCATTTCCCCATACAACAATTTCAATTAAATTGATTAAAGGATGTTAATCCGTACATCTTATACGAACTTGAATACCTTAAGCTCCATTTATAGACGATCATTTCAGTCTCAGTTTCAGCTTCAGTTGAGCTATCAGTAATGCTTTCAGTTAAACTGATGATAAGGAAAATTGAAGCATTTAAATGCAACTGAAGCGCAACTGATGGAATTCCCATAAGTTATGAGTTAAAAAGATTTGTAACAGTTCGTCTAAATGGGGTTTTGCATTATCAGAGGGCTTAGAGGTAGAGGACTCAGAAATATAAAAACGATGTCTCACACAAATTTCTCACTTTTCCCCTTAAAAACTGAGACTGAATTTTTTTTGGATTCGCTTGCTCAATCATTTCATGTCGCAGTAAATTAAATTAGACGAAAAGAAAAAGAGAGTTTCTTTGACTTCTATGTGAGAAATCCTGTTTACATTTTGCTCTCCTGCTCTGTCATGGAAGGGAAGAAAATTACTGAGCGCTCAAGAAATTTAAACTGACTAAATATGAATCGAGAATTTAATTTAATTCCAGTTTCATGTTATTTTTTTAGGTACCGATAGTAAGTTCCCTATTTACACGATGACTTTTAGGCCATGGCTCTTCTCGAATTTAAATGAGTGTGAAGGTGAGATCAGATGATTTTTCTCGTTCGCACTCATTGAATTTCGAAAAAAGTCATGATTCAAAAGTCGTCGTTTAGTCGTCGAAACTGCTGATACGAATTTACGCAAGTTGCTCAACAGTATTAAGAGTAATCAACAACTCAAGCCATCTTAAACGAATGAAACTTAAGAAAAAACCACCACTTGACGAGAGACGGAAAATGTTGCGATTAGATTTTTCAAGACTTCACATGAGTTGGAAAAAAGAATGGTATCACGTGGTTTTTTCAGATGAAAAAAAGTTTAATTTCGATGGCCCTGATGGGTTCAACTTCTATTTTCACGACTTAAGAAAAGAAAAAAGATTTGTAAAGCGCCATCATAGTCGTGAAGGAGGTGTCATGATATGGGGAGCAGTCAGTTATTATGGAACAGTTGAGCTCGAGGTTGTAACATCAAGAATGACAGCAGCTGGGTATAAAGTAATTTTGGAAAGAAATTTTCCTAAATTTTCTAACATCTTTGGACCCATAAACTGGACCTACCAACATGATAATGCGCCTATTCACTCAGCGCGCATAATAAAAACATGGATAGAGGAGCAACAAGTGCAGTTGCTTCAATGGCCGCCGTACTCACCTGATCTAAACATCATAGAAAATGTCTGGGGATGGTTAGTACGCAAAGTTTATGAGGGTGGTCGTCAGTTCGAAGACAAAGAAACCTTAATTTCTGCAATCAAATTAGCGTGGAGCGAAATTTCGTTAAATTACATTAAAAAGCTATACGATTCCATGCCGGATCGAATTTACGAAGTAATTAAAAATAAAGGTGGAAGTACCCACTACTAAACTTAAACAAAAACTTGTTTCATTCCATTCCAATACCAATTTTAATTTTTGTACCTATTCAGTTGACTCAAAAAAAAAACTTCTACTTTGCATAAGTTACACTTTGGAAGTGGTTGAAGGAAAAACTCACGGTTGTTTTTGGATAAAACTTTGAAATTCTGTTATTTATATGTTACGAAAATTTTTACCATCAACAGATGGCATAATAACCATCACTGTTTGGAAAAAATGGATAAAATATATTCAAAAATGTTTGTGCGTATTCAGTTGACGAGGAGTGTATGTATCTGATGATGTGTCAAAAAAATCTCTGTTAATAGGTATGTATGTTATGTTTTGAATCAAATATCAAAAACTTTCAGAATGATGTATGTATATAATGCATACATACTTATTTTAAGTTTTATTTTTAGTTTATAAAAATAAAATGCAAATCATAATTTTTTAAGTGGGAGGTGAAAAAAGTTTTATGTTTAATAAATTAATTTTGTTTACTTGAGTTTCCAAGAATTAAAAATCAAAAACAACAACAAAGGCGAGGAACAAAATACATTATGTATATTATTCAAAACTATTATAACTATGATGGATGATGGTGGTTTTTAGCATGTCCTACGTCGCGTCGGCAGCGCCACCGCCACCAAGCCGCCCCGTCACGTCAGCCTGTTTGTGCGTTTGTGCGTTCAGGTGTATATCGAACTAAAACCTAAATGGATTAACTTAACGGATATGATTTGAGTTAGATACAGATTGATTCCTTGGAGGAAAAATTTAATTTTTGTATTAGCTCATCTAGAAAACATTTAGTTACAATTTAACAACTATTACTGCATTTTGTGTTTCTCGAAAATGGCCTTAACGATTTTGATAAAACTTCTTACATATGTATAATGTCTAAGGCAATGGAATTAAAGTTTTTTGAAAAATTTGCCTAGTTTTTTGATTATTCACCTGATGTACATAGGTAGGTATATCTTTTTAATGGCTTCATTGATTTTTTAATAACTTTGTAATCCAGTACCTACTTATAAATAGTTCAATAATATAGGCTCTTACAAAAATGCCAGTTACTCTGGTCAACAATTTTTTTTAATTATAGCACAGGATACAAATTTGTAATCTAAACTGGTTACTTAGGGGTTGATTGCATATCACACTATGGATTATTAACGTCTCGTTGAATTTGTATATTTAAACACCAAAAAGAAAATTTTATATTTTACCTGATTTTTAGCTGCATCACCGATTAACCTTTCTGTGTCATTGAACGCGACATAACTAGGAGTTGTTCTGTTTCCTTGGTCATTGGCGATTATCTCCACCTTGTTGTGTTGCCAAACTCCAACACAAGAATATGTTGTACCCAAATCTATTCCAATTGCTGGGGTTTTTCCCATTTTATATTTTTAATATAGCGGTTTTGTGAATAAACAAAAAAACAATCACTATTTTTTGACCGACTTCGGCAATTTTGTTTTTTTTAATTTTATTTTAATTTGTCAAATAGACGACGAAGCTTCGATTATTTAGTTTTTTTATTTTAATCACTTTATAGCACTCCTTGGAAAAAAAAAATACACCGAAAGGTAGCAACTTTTAAATGAATTACACCTTAGAATCCGTCTGATTGCTGTGGCCTGCGAAACTCGACTAAGTATCTTACTTAAGTGAACTTGTCTATTTAATGTTTATTTGGATTCATATTTGTATCTATTCGTAGATTTTGTATTGCATCTTTTGCTAAAAGAAGGATGACTGTTTGGATAGAGAATAAAGTTGTGTTTTTTGTTTTGTACGCCATGGAAATTATGTCCATCCTATTATTCATTTTAATTTGTTGACAAAATTGAATTGGACTTGGTAGATAGCCAATACTTTTATGAAAACTTTTTTGCTCGAAGAGGGAATCTCTTACATTTGTTTAATATGGGAGAAAGGTTAATTCATTGAATAATGAAATCGAAAATACTAGAAAAATGTTTGGATACATATTCTATGATGTCATAAGCTTGAGATGGGGGTGGCAAAATGGGGGGATAAATGATATTTTTGTGTATTTATTTGAAATTGTTACTAAAGATAAAATAAGTTTATTTTAAGAATTTCACACGCCCGCCATATAGAACGATGAGTGTTTTCTTGTGGTGGAATGCATTGATTTCCTTTAAAAGGTGTTTGTTTTTTTGCTTTATGAAAAGAAAGTTATAAATATACGGATACATAAAAAATGTTGTTTTGTTTTATTAAAGTTCCACATAGAATGCTGAGTGAAACTTTTTTAGACTGCATAATTGAAACTTAGTGCAGTTAACTTTGGCGTTTTTTTTCAAAATTTTGGTTTTGAAAGTTACCTTTCAAAAACTATTGCCAAAAATAACTTGATTCTTAAATAAACGGCCATTCCAAAGTAACGGAGAAGACAGTCGGATGCTTGTAGTGAGGTTTTTCTTGTTAAGGAATTAATATTTTTTTATGAAACTCAGTAGTTTTAAATAATTTATCACAAAGTACACGATACATTAGTTTCACCAAAAAGTTATTACATTCAGTAAGTTTATACAACAAAAATAGATGGTAACGGAGAAGACACGTAAAATTCTGCGCGGTCCATTAAGATATGAAGTTGATTTTTTTTGCAGACTTTCATAAAACCAATATTTATGAAAAATCATCCTTGGTTTCCATCCAAGTTTCATTTTACTATCGGAAAAAATATGAAACATAGTAACGGAGAAGACAGCTAATGGTAACGGAGAAGACACGTACGATTAAAGATTTCTTTTTTGCTCAATTGTGTTGTATTTTGTATTTTTATTATTATCCTCATCAATGATAAAAGTTATCCAGATAATTGAAAAATATGTATAAAATTTCATTGAAATTGGTTAACGTTTACACGGGCTGGCGAGCACCTGAAAGTTGTCATACAAAATACATGGGGTTTTCACAGTTTTTACTCAATATATCAGTAAAATTGTAAAAGTTGATGGAAAATCTTCAAACTTGGCACGTAAATTAAGTACTGTAAGGAGTATCAAAAACAAAATGTTTTCAATAATTTTGTATCAAAGGGCACGGTAGTGCCCAGCCAAGTTCGCGGTACTACACCCTTTTTACAGGAACAAACTCAGGCGATTTTCAACCCCCCTCTAACTTCAGTACCAATAAAGTCAGAAATTTCAAATTCGGAGTATTTGCTGAACTGATCAAACACAGGTGGTTCACCAAATTTCAACTCTTTAGCATTAGTAGTTCCCAAGATATATGACTTCAAAAATCGCAAAAACCGTAACTGACTGACTCACTGACTCACTGACTGACTGACTCACTGACAGATCATCAAAATTATGGAGCACTTCCCGACATTGTAGAACTTGAAATTTCGCGCAACCATAGGCCTTGTGGTACATACAAAGGAAAAAATCGAAAATCTGCAATTTTCTATTCAGGGGGCGTGGCATCCACCCACTTTCTTAATATTCTATAAGTTATATGGAGCCTTCCGATTATTTTAGAACAATGAAAATTGGTAGGTCGGTAGGGCTTAAGGTACTTAGAAAGAAAAAATTAAAAATTGGACTTTTGCATTCAGGGGGCGTGGTATCCACCCACATTCTTTAAAATTATATGGAGCACTTCCGATTGTTGTAGAACGATGAAAATTTGTAGGTCGGTAAACCTTGAAGTACTTAGAAGAAAAAAAGTCGAAAAATTGGAATTTTGCATTCAGGGGGCGTGGCATCGACCCACATTCTTAAAAACTCTTATAAACTATATGAAGCACTTCCAATTGTTGTAGAACGATGAAAATTGGTAGGTCGGTAGGGCTTAAAGTACTTAGAAAGAAAAAAATTGAAAAATTGGAATTTTGCATTCAGGGGGCGTGGCATCCACCCACATTCTTAAAAATTCTTATAAATTTTATGGAGCACTTCCGATTGTTGTAGAACGATGAAAGTTGGTAGATCGGTAGGACTTGAAGTACTATGAAAGGAAAAAAATCGAAAATTTGGAATTGTCCATTCAGGGGGGGATGCCATCCACCCACTTTACCAAAATTGCTATTATTGTATGGAGCACTTTCGGTTGTCGTAGGATTATGAAACTTTGTAGAGTGGTAGGGCTTGGCTTTCACCTGGCAAAATAAATCCTTGCAAAAAGGAGTGAAATCACAACAAAAACATAAATGTTAAAAAAGTAGCCAAGTTCTTATGTGTACAAGAAATCTGTGCGTAAAAAGTCAGCCAAAAAAGTAATGAGATCTAAAATATATGCCAAGTTTTAAGTTCATGAAGTTTAATATCAAGTATCTTAAGTACAGTAATATCGAAACAATTCCAAATCATGACAGAAATTTGGTGATTAATGATTACTGATTAAAATTTGGTGGATTTACTTGGCAAGTTTTCTCTTAAATACTAACTTAATCACAAATTTAAAATGTATGAAAACTTGACCAGTGAACCCACCAAATTTTAATCAGTAATCATTAATTACAAAATTTCTGTCATGATTTGGAATTGTTTCGATATTACTCTACTTAGGATACTTGATATTAAACTTCATGAACTTAAAACTTGGCATATATTTTAGATCTCATTACTTTTTTTGGCTGACTTTTTACGTACAGATTTCTTGTACACATAAGAACTTGGCTCCTTTTTTAACATTTATGTTTTTGTTGTGATAATATTTACCCCATTAAAAATGAAACTAAATATCATTGTTTTTGTGCATTAGTTGCTATTTTTAATGGATTAACTGTTATTAAAAAAAATAACAAAATGTATTTGTATATTCTTTATGGTACTTAGTATATGTGCCAAGTTTAAAAATGTTCATTCAACATTTACACTTTTACCGGCACTTTGAGTAAAAGACTATGAAAACACGATGTATTTTGAATGAAAAATTTCAAGTACTCGCACGTGTAAACGTAAACCGATGAAATTTAACACATATTTTTTTTTTACTAACCTTGATCCATTTTAAGCATGAATATCAAAGAAACTCAGACCTTTTAAAAAAGTGCCTATGAATCGTTGAAATTTGGGTGAGAAAAGTGCAATTTTGTCTTCTCCGTTACCCTGTTTAAGACAGTTAAACATGATATAAAAATCTAAAAAAAATCCACGATAATCCTGTTTCAAGTCTTGCTTTGTATGCGGAATAATTTTACAATCACTAATATAGTTCACCATTTATACCAACTTTTGTCATTATTCGGCAACGGAGAAGACATGAAATGTTCAATCATTTAGAAACGTATTACTATTTTTACAGCACTCCTATCATGAAAATTGTTCCGAATTTAAGTAGTGTATTGAAAAAACTTATAAAAACCTCACTGCACATCGCCATTTGCATCACAATTTATAGAGAACAACTGAAAGCGGCAAAAACAGTATGTATACGCCCGAGTGTACCACTATTTTTATTAAATTAATTCCCTCTTTCGTTATATCTTCTTCTATATTGTTTTTACTTGAGTTATAATATAATATTATACATTTAATGAGAATGATAATTAAATGAAATGTAGTAATTTAATAAATAAATAAATAATAAAATTAAAGATTGAAAAAACAAAAATTAACGACATGAAAATTATAAATTAAACAACATTATTTCGTCGTCGTTCTATCAAAGCTCCCTAAGTCTCACGGCCGTAGCCAGGATCAAACGTATGGGTGAGCTCAAGGTTGTTTTGGGTGAGCTCATATTTTTTTTATTAAAATCATAATGTGTTAATTGCCTGGTACTAGGTACTAAAAAGAGCGTTCAAGCATCTCTGAAAATACCCTGTAGAGAAGTTTTCTGAAATTAAATTTAAAAATTAAATATAAAACTCAACTTCTTAAACTTCATTTAACAGCCTTTTCTATTGAAGCCAGAGTGACAGTTCTTGCCCTGAAAAGAAGAAAATAAACCTTTAGGATCTGATTTCACAATCGAAAAAAAATCGTACACGTATCGAACTGGTTTTCCTGATTGACATTCGAAACGGTCGCAAAGAGACCTATTTTTGTTGGCTTTGCAGTTTTACATCTTACAGTTCTAACAAAATGATAGCTGCCACTTTTGACCTTAACAAATTCGTTAAGTCCTTTTAATAATTTTAAGCTATGAACACAAGGGGAAACCAAGCAGTTTAAAATCTATAAGAGCCTGTTTAGATTGGGAAAATTGAGTACGGACTCGTGAGTCTCATCGTGTCTACATTAGAAAAATTGAGGCGCCTCAAAACACATAGAAACAACAACAACTACAATGTTTTGCGCATTGAAACAACAACAAATGAGACTCATGAGTCGGATGTTTATGTTTTCTCCATGCCTCACGACATCCCTGACCCCCCACTTCTCTTGTCCAGAAACTGCCGTGAGACCGGTCTCAGCCTTCCCAATCTAAACAGCGTCTAAGGCTATTGTTAAATGAATTTATATGTTTTTTGCGTATTCCATATTTTTTCATAATCAGAATAACACACTTTTGGCAAAAAAATAACAGATCAAGTGACTGGCAACAAAAGCAACAAGAGCAGAAAGAGAACCGAAGAGTCCCTGGTTTGCTGACTAAAATATCAAATTGTGCGGAATAAAACGGAAAGATTGGTATTGTAGCATAACTTCATTTCAAATATTATTTCAAAGCAAACAAATTTTTTGTCTCAAAATGAAAACTTCGAAAATCTTAAGATACTTTAGGAAATTTTTGGGTGAGCCTAACTTATTTTTGGGTGAGCTGAGCTCACCCTAGCGTAGGCCTGGCTACGGCCGTGCTAAGTCTATTTCACTCGAAAACGAGAACCCTCTCTCTTGAATACGATATAAATATTTATTAAAATATAAACATTTTAGTTCTGTTAAAGGTCTTAAAATCTTATGTTGGTCTATTTATAAATTTAAAAATTCCCAAAATCCAACATTTTCAAATTCTGGTTAGTACAAATCCGTAAAAAGTACCGATGTCTCAAAATAAATGAAAATGGACTTAGGGAGTTTTGTCTGAACGACCGCGACGACGATTTGTTAAACGAAAAATAAATAAATAATTTTAAAAGTAGACTATTGTTACATATATGTAGGTCTATTTGGCAATTTAAAATATTAAGGGCCAGTTTCAAATGTTCCGGTTAAAGTCTCGGATAGCCTATCCGGAACTTATCCGCAAGATTAACTTCAACTTTTGGTTTCAAATGTCTCTGATAGTGATATACGACAAATAAGGTCTCGGATAGCCTATCCGCCGGTTCAAGTGGCTGTTATAGCCCTTATCCAGAAGAAAAAAAATATTAAACGGACGGATGAGCAGTAAGGATTAAGGAGCATTAAATGTTTATTGAAACACATATCTTAAATTTTTACACCTACTAATTTACATACATAACACCTTAATTATATATTCAGCGAGCCGCGAGTGGTTGCTGTACTTCTACTAGTGGCATCATTTTGCGGTATAATCAAACCTCTTCTCTATTTTCCAATAGGCGTTGTTAACACTTGTTTGTGGTCAAAATCCTTATTCCCTTCGGACGTTGTTTTTGGAAGATTGGTGGATACACCGAACGTCTAACTGTTGAGTTTCTTTTAATCCGTCACGGTTCATTCTGACTTTAAGGGCCAGTTTCAAATATTCCGGTTAAAGTTTCGGATAGCTATCCGACACATAACAATATCCAGCAGATAAAAGTTGCTGTTATTTATTTTCTGTTTCATCGTCAAAGTCTCGGATAAACTAACCGGTGGATAAATTTACTAGACACCTACAGTTTGAGAACAACAATAAACATCAAAAACATACTGAAAATTCAATTTTTGTTGTCAAAACAAAAAAATATTTCTCATTTTAATTTGAAATGTCACTGATTTTAAGGATATAAATTCAGTATGAAACCCGAAGGATTAAAAAGAACCCAGAAGTTATGCATTCGGAGTGTCCAATCCTGGAAAACAATATCGGAATAAGGATTTTGGCCTGAAACTATATTTTTCCCATACGCTTCAAATTAATATTTTTGTATCTTCTGGATAAGGGCTATAACAGCCACTTGAACCGGCGGATAGGGTATCCGAGACATTATCTGTCGGATATCACTATCCGAGACATTTGAAACCAAAAGTTGAAGTTTATCTTGCAGATAAGTTCCGGATAGACTATCCGAGACTTTAACCGGAACATTTGAAACTGGCCCTAAATCTTAAAAATATTTCACATTTGAAATTAAAACGACAAATATTTTTTGTTTTGACAACAAAAATTTAATTTTTTAGTATATTTTTGATGTTTAATATTGTTCTCAAACTGCGTCTTGTGTCTATTTATTTCTAAAATCTAGACCTTTGATGTTCAATAAAGCGCGTCTGTAAGGTCCTAGATGTTTTACCAATATAAACACCGTCAGGGCGATTCCATTATCGCGGGTGCAACATTTAGACTCACTTTGAGTATATTTATAGTTAAATGCAAACTTATTTTAATGAAATTATTACTTGATGGGTATCATTTTGACCTATTAATTTTGTGTTCATTTATATAATTTAAATGAAATAATGAAAAAAGGTTTCAAAGTGCGATCGCGGGTGCAACGAATTTGGTCCACCTTTCTGGATCATGGTACGAAAAACCCAAAAGTCTGTTAATTGAGAAACATTTATTATATTCTTCTTACATTTTATTGAACGACGTATATCCAACCAACTAAAGAAATACAAATAAAGATAGAAAACAAAATTAAACAACGAATTTTTCGATCTTAAGGCAATCGCGGGTGCAACATCAAATTGTCGCGGGTGCAATGCGTCTAACTTTAATGAATATTTATATAAAACAAATGATATAATGGAGCTGGATTGAGATTAAGTGACATATAATGCTAGTTAGTACACTTTTCCATTATTTATTACCAAGTTTTTATCAAATATGTCAATATTTTTCGAAAATACTGGGAATTGCCATCAATGATTTTTTTCTGGTGCTTGCAATTTTACGATCATGTCTTCAATTGGCATCATAAATTGTGATCTTACAACTCCCTCTTCAACCATATCGTTTAGACACAACCCTACGACTACGTAACAATAAAGTGTTATTTTTCTGCCGAACTTGCAGGGTACTGTAAGAAAACATAGATACAAACCCGCGCAAATATCTTTTGGCAAGACTATTGCAGTGAAAATAGAACAGGTTTCAAGGCATGCCTCTGCTGGTAATATAAGAAGTTTAATGGCCAATTTCACGAAAGGCTTTTAACTATTTTAAAAGCCATTTAGCCTTAAAATGATGTTTTTTGGTTTCACCAAATGCTGTTATATTTAAGAAGATTTTAAATGCCCTTTTAAACTAAAAGCTCGTTTTTGTCTCATTAAATTATAAAAGTCCTTTTTGTTGAGCCACTCCAGTCAACAACAGCTGATATTTTGCTGTCAGAATAATTGTCCCTCATCCATAGTGCTTTTTCACTTTTTCTCATAGACCTTGCATGTGCGAGGGAAACAACCTCTTTTTTTGAATCCAGGGATGTGAGCAAACTCAGTAAAATTAAAATATCCCTAAAATATCCCTTTTCTGTATTGGTGAAACTGACAAATTTTAAATGTCTGATAAAATTTAGAAGGAGTTTAGATAAAAGTAATTTTAGTGTTTGTTTATGAAATTGGCCATAAGATAGGTTGTTGGAGATTAATCTTCTGAATCACTAAAAACATCGGAAGTAATTTTAGTGTTTAGTTTGGATTGGCCCGATATATGTACGTATGAAGAAGTAGCAGATATACATATATCAGAAAACAGAATTTCTTTGTACACTGATCGTATAAGTGGCTTTAAATCATCATCTTCCATAAAACTATTTATTTCGATGATGGTAGATTTCAAAATATCTGTGCTCTTGAAAAGAGGCAGTAAGGTTCGTGTCACAGCTATGATGGTTCCGTCTTGTGATTAAAAAAAAAAAATTGATTGAAAACCCAGTATGTTTTTCAATCGTTCCCATTTATCAACTAACACGTCTTTCCCTTCTTCAATTAACTGTTCAGAAAAAAGTATCAATTAGATGTTTTTTTATAGATTTCGTGCCAGGTTGTGAAATTCCTTGTTTCCCTGCCATTAAACTTATATTTTTATAAAAAAGAACAAAATATTATATTAAAATGTTAAAAAAATCAACCTTGAACAACAAAAATTATAGTTCAAGGCATATTTTAAAATAAAATATAATACATCACTCAATAATGGTAGTTGTCAGTAAGTTGCACCAGCGATTCTAATTTCACGATCGCGGGTGCAACCAATTTGAATCAATGTTTTTTCAAAGTTCAATTTACAATTTACTCCTGATACGACTGATTTAATTTTGTTTTTGTTTTTTTCTTACTTTCACAAAGTTTCAAAACGAAAGCACCTTATTTTTGTGAAAAAAAAACAAACTTTTATATCTTTTTTATCGCGGGTGCAACAATCTTACAATGTCTTTTTGCGATAAATAATACAAAAAAGTAATAACAAATATTTCAATATTTTTGGACAAACGAATAAATCCGTTTGTGACCACAAGTCCTACAAGTGAATCATTACCTCAAACTGTCGGTAATATCTTTTTCGCGCTTTTTTTAACAGTCATGATAATTGCAGTTTGCACCGACCTTTCGTATGATAGTTTTGCGAAACGTAACAAAAATGTTTTCTTTAAATTTGGTGAACAATAATTTTTTTGTTGATAAATAGAGTCCTTCTACTATGCATTGTTATCAAAAAAAGTAAAAAATATTGTATTTTAAAAATGGATGCCGAAAATCGTCTCCAGCGGAATCGCCCGTCACATCCTTTGCATGATATTTTATATACGACACTTTTTTAATATTGTCAATTTTGCGTTTAATTTTGTTATTGCATAGGGTTTTTTGAAGCGTGTGATCGCTAAAAAAGGCTGGTTTTATTTTAGCTACCGAAAGAAACGGTATCAACTTTTCCGATACGCCAGGGACATAAGGGATTTTCCGTTAATTTGTATCTCCTGTTTCTTTGGTTATAGGGAATGTTGACTGAATTGCATACCGATGAGATTTCTGACGAAGAATATTAAAAACCACTTGTTTTTTGTAACCATTTTGTGTTGCAATGTGAAGAACCTTGTACTATTCTTTATATTCATTGATGTTATTGTTCCATTAAGTGCCTACAAAATGCTTTGTTGAGCTTATCAAAACCTCTGAAAGGCTAGCAGATCCTTGGTTTCTGAACGAAAATGACAATTATTGTCTTTCTTTCCCGACGTTACGTTGGCTTTTTTCCAAATTTTTCCAGGGATTGGTCTTTATTTTACTGTAAATTAAACTCTGTTACACAATTATATTTTTGTTTTTAATTTTGCTTAATTTTTAAATTAACAGGAACTGTTACTTTGAATGTGTTTACTAATATATTTTGTATCACCTTTACATTGCAGTTGAAACATTATGAACAGTAAGGGTATCCATACAACGGCGTAAAGTCATCGCAAATCTAGAAAAGTCTTAAACTTCGTAAATGTGTCACAGTTCGTATGGAAAATTAGACAGATTTACGCGGTGAACTTTTTTGATGGCTAAACTGTGGTTGGATTTTATAACAAATTATCTAAATCAAATTTCATGTTAATTGCTTTCGTCAGTCTTTCCTGTATTCTCAAGTCTTTTCGTGTGGGTTTTTTTAATTAATTATTGTCAAATTCCGCTTAGTTTTGAGTTATACCAAAAATACTGAAAAGTGGCCAGTCTGACCATTCGCTCAGAAACGCATGGGTGAATTTAGTAGCATTTTTGGTTTTAAGCATGCTTATGGGCCAAACAAACATATTCAATAATAAAAACCCTTGCACGTAATTGTTCCTTTATACCTCTCATTTTCCGGTCTATTCAATAGGCTATAAGAGAATTCGTAGAATGAAGACATTTTCACTACCTGCAGATTTTCCTGATAAAATAGTTGCTTAAGTGATATATATATATACTCCATATTTTTGCCGGTCTTAAGATTCCAAAAAGCTTTAATGGTAACCCAATTTTTAAAAATAACTAAAAAGATTATTTAAGGAGCTTGGTCAATAAGCTTGTCTGAAATATGAACAGACCCCCCGGTAGCTTTTCCTGAATTAAGGTTGGTGCTTGGTTGCGTTGCCGTAAAGTGCCCGATCGGGCCATTTGGCCCTCTACTTTGAGTGTAGGCCGTTTAGCCCGGGCCAATCAGAAGTGGCCCGCAAATTCTGATTTCCTATTTTCATACGAAAATATTTTGTATAGGATAATTATATAAATGATACGGTTAAAAAGCTCAAAAGTACAGCGAATTAGTAGGTAAGTAGTTCTCGTTTTCAAATCTTCTCGAAAGCGGTTAACAACTTTGATAAAACTTTGTCACTTTTTGTTTTACTGCGTATCAATTTCATTCAAATTACAAACATTTTTGTTGACAGAATGTGGCCCGGACTTTTTGAAAATGGCCCCCAAAAAGGCCCTCATTATATATTTGATCACGACAACGCCCTATTATACATTTTTTATTGCACCATACATATTTAAACACATTCACCCCTCTTAATAAAAAATGCTTAGATATCTTTATTTCAAAAATTAATTAAAAAGTGGATCATAGGCACAGTACACATATTACAGGTAATATCATTAGAGTTTTGATTTTTGTTTCTTCTGCGCATATATCAAAATTTGTGTCAAATGTCAGTATTTGTTGTTGTTTTTACGTGTTTTTAAGTCCTCACACTCCCAGCCATTTTTATTTCTGACAATTTCAATTTTAATTTGTTGTTGTTCTTATACGTGTGTTTTCTTCCTCACGCGCACAGCCATTTTTTATTTTCGACTGACAACCTGCGCAGTATAATACCTTAGATTTGTGTACTGTGGATCATAGGTTATACGCGAAATAAAATTTCTAAATAATAAAAATATAAACAGAATCGATGTAAAGTACTAAATCTTAGTGAAAAACTCTACAATTATCTTGAATTTTATGTCATTGGTGAGATTTCACATTTAACTGACTGACCAAAGATATGTAACTCATATTTTTTTGAGTTTATCAATACGGGAGATTATATTATTAAGCTTTTCACAAAAACAATGGAACTACATATGTTCCGTACGATAAATATAATTTCTTTATGTCACCTTGTTAAATAAACTATGCATTTTTTGTTTTCAATGTAATTAAAGCTACTACTCTAACGGCAATTATTGCTGATTGACAATAGCACCATGATAACGTAGCTAGTCTTTGTGAAAAATTAAATGAAATAAATTAATAAACAAAAAAAAAAATTGCTTTTTCTTCTAACTATAGTTTTTAATTCAAATTTGTTTGTGGATTAACATGAAGGAAAATAAGCTTTAAATATTTATAATAATTTGAAGTGATAAGCAGTGTTACACATTAACTGAGTTTATTTAGCGTTTCCCCTTCTTTTTCTTTTTCTGACCATCGGGCCATGCAAATCCTCGTGATTTAAGAACATCCTTAAAAATAAACACAAATTAATATTATTTTACTATCGTTATTATCAAAATTTTTTTTAAATAAGTTTCAGTTAATTATTTGCCTACCTGAATGTTGTGACACACATAATAAGCATTTTCCATAGCTGCATCATTAAAGATGTCACATTGAAAGGATTTACCTTTAGATGCAGCTTTCTTTTTGCCACCTTTTTTCTTTGGCTCAGCATTACCGTTTGCTTGGCCAGTAGAATCTTTGCTATTTCGTTTCTTTTTTCCTTTTCCAGCCATCTATTAATATTTTATTATTTCCCAACAGTTCTTATCGTGAAATTTTGATACTTTATGTTTTCAGTCTATTGATTAAACTTTACACTGAATTTCCATGGTTTCAGTTGGCATCATTCAATAAACATTTGTAATTTGAAAATAAACATTCTTTCTTATTAACAACGCCTAAACTATTGAAATATGTATATGTATGTACATTGTACATGTATGAACATACATATGTATGTTAATCAAATATGTATTATGCATTTGCTTTTTGAGGTTCAAGGATAAAAGTCTTAAGCGAATGTGTTTTTTTTATTGTTATGTGAACGGAGAACCTTTAAAAAATGCATGGAATTATTATTTGTAATTGTTAAGAAAATATAGTTCTCAGTGCAATTTCTTACTTGCGATAAATGGGTACAACTTAATGCAAGTTATGTTTTCGTAATAAAAAATCGAGCTCGAGATTTTGATCAAACTTGACATAACGAATCAGAGTTTGATTTGAATTTAAAATTTAAAGAAATGTTAACTACGATTAATAGGTCTGATCCTTTACTTTGGGATTCTGTGATTTTTAGTCCAAACTTGTGTCAAAATTTTTTTTTTATATGAACTTTGACACAAGTTTGGACTAAAATGCGCAGAAATGCACAGAAAATCACAGAAATTCAAAGTAAAGGAACAGACCTAATGTAATAAGTAATTGAATTTTTTCGATTACAATTACATATTTCTAATTGTATTTAAGAAAATTCAAAAGCTAGTAATTATTTTGGATTTGAAAAGAACACTTGCATTAACTCATTACACGTAATGTAATTTAAAATAAAATTAATCGTGAAAAGGGCTCCGTGAAATTAGGCCCCAGTAAATAAGGCCCCAAAACTAAAATGAAATACGGCCTCAAATCGGGGTAATTTTTCAAAATTACCCTTATTACACGCCAGTATCGAAACACCTTACCGACAAAGCAATTCGATTCTATATGGGCATTTACACACCCATTATGTCGATGTGGGGCTGTCAAAACACTCATTTCTGAACGAGCCCAGATACATTTATTAATTTCTGCCATAATGCATTCTCCTTTAATATCACTTACCCCTATCACACGCCGTGGAACACTGTGTCGATGCATAGTGTCGATAAAGTTTTATGGTCGTGTAAAAAGGAGATATACCGGCACAGTATTTCGAGTAGTACTGACCGGTAGAGTATGCCGATGCTGACGAAGTGGTATGTAAAAAGGAACGGAATGGTTTACCGATGCAGTTTGTTGTTTTTTTTTAGTTTGCCTGTTGCTGGATTATTTTGAAATGAGTTTTTTTATTTATTTAAGTGATATTAAAGGATAATGCATTATAGCAGAAACTGGATAAATGTATCTGGGTTCATTCAGAAATCAGTGTTTTGACAGCCCCACACCGACACAATGGGTGTGTTAATGCCCATACAGGATCAAATTGCTTTGTCGGTAAGGTGTTTCGATGCTGGCGTGTAATAGCGGTAACTTAAAAGAAAGAACCTCTATATTTGACAATACGTCCGAAGTTTGGCTCAAGGGTAAACTGATGAGCATTCATAGCTTGACGAGTATTACGGCGAAATTGCTTTAGAGGGGGAATGCAACTGGCTATTTCATCTGAGCATTGTTGGTAGAAAAAACTATAGAACAGTGTGAGACAGGAGACATTACGACGGTGTTCTAGCAAAACAAAAGTTTCCGTAATGTTTGAATCACCTATAAGTTTAAGGGCTCTGGTCTGGATTCTATCCAATAAGCTTAAATGTGTAATAGGGGCACCTGACCACACATGGGAGTTATACTCAAGTTTTGGGCGGATGTACGCTTTATAAATGTTAGCCAGATCAGAAGGGGAAAAAAATTTCTTACATCTTTTAAGAAAACCTAAGCATTTTGCTACATTTTTTGCAACATCGAATATGTGATCATTCCATAAGAGATGATCAGTAATGCACATACCGACAATGGAAAGCTTTCCGGTTACTTTGATGAAAGTGCCATTCATGGATAATGGCATGGGTGGTATATTTCGCTTAACCGATAGAAGACAGCTTTATGATTTCGAAGCATTAAATTCCAAACGGTTGTTAATACCCCATTGTATGATGCTCTCTAGATCGGAATTTAATGAGCTTATCATATACTGTCGTTTCAGTTCCACAACTGAAGCGCAGGGTTGTGAATCTGGGAACGAATATGAAAAGCTAAGAGAACTATCGTCAGCAAAACAATGAATCGGATTAGAAGTTTCAGACAAGAGATCATTTATAAAGATAAGGAAGAGCGTCGGAGACAAAACGGAGCCTTGAGGAACACCAGCATTTATTTTGTGGATATCAGACTTAAAACCGTCCAAAACAACCTGAATTGAACGGTCTGACAGGTAACTTCTAATTCAAAGAAGGAGAGACTCATCGATACCAAACGCTTTAAAAATATCTAGTGCAATTACCTTTGTTTCTCCAAAATGATGTAAGGATTGGTTCCACTTTTCGGGGAGATATGCCATCAGATCACCAGTGGACCTATAGCTATGAAAGCCGTAATGCCGGTCACTGAAGAGCGTTCGTTCTTCAAGATATTTCTTAAGCTGATTGTTGATCAGCGTTTCCATGACCTTGGAGAGAAGGGATGTAAGTGCAATTGGTCGATAGTTGGAGGGGGAGGAAGATTCGCCTTTTTTAGGTACTGGCTGGACATATGCTGTTTTCCATCTACTCGGAAAGAGTCCAGATGAGTAGGAAAGATGGAAAAGCTTACGTAATGGTTTTGCCAGTGTTGAAGCACAACTCTTCAGAACTAATGGGGATATACAACCCGGACCAGTGGATTTGTGAACTTCAAGATCTTTAAGGACTCTTGCAACTGTACGAGTGCGAAAAAAGATTTGTCCCATAGCAGCATTTACGCGCTCAAGTACAGGAGGAGTCATAACACTGTGTGGCAAGGTCGAAAAATGGGCAGCAAACAGATTTGCTTTTCCTTGCGAGCTAGCCACAGGATTAAAATTAATGTTGAGGTTTAATTTCATTGGAGCCTTTTATCATTATGAAATTAGGCCCTTAAGAAAAATAAAAAAAAGGCCCCACAAAATGAAATTATACCCCAAAATTCGAGAATTTTCATTGTTATTATCTTCTGTTGCCGTGAAAGGGGCTCTGGACCTTTGGCATCTCATATTAGGGAAATTTGATAAAAAAAATGCCATCTAATTGGTCACAAAAGATCAACTGGTCACAGAAATTGGTCAGCCCTAAGTAACTTGTAATCAAGGCTTAAACTTTCTCAAGACCGCTCAAGTTCACACGATAGTTTTGGCACCTCATTTATGGGAAATTTGCAAACAAAATAATACCACCCTAAAGGCCCTAAAACAAAATACGCGGTGCAACGTGCAAATGGGTAACAGCTCATCCGAGTTATTCCAGACGTGTACAGGGTTCAGACAAGGAGATGCGCTATCATGTGATTTCTTCAACCTATTCCTGGAGCAGATAGTGCGCAAGAGTGGGGTTAGCATGGAAGGCACTATCTTCAATTGGTCTTCTCAACTGCTTGGCTATGCGGACGGTATCAACATCATCGGCCGCTTCAAGAGAGCTGTACTTGAAGCATTCACAGCTATTGATGAACAGGCGAAACGCGTTGGTCTTGAAGTGAATGAGGACAAAACAAAGTATATGCTATCAACAAACAAAGCCTCATCTGTCCATCGCCTAGGACAAAACGTCACTGTTGGTAGCAGTAATTTCGAGGTAGTCAAGGAGTTCACCTACCTCGGAACAAACATCAATCCCACGAACGACACCTTAGTGGAAATCCGACGAAGAATTACCCTAGCGAACCGCTGCTACTTCGGTTTGGCCAAACAAATGGGTTCAAAACTCCTTTCTCGAAAGACAAAGTGCACGCTATACAAAACACTAATTTTACCAGTTCTTCTCTACGGCGCCGAGTGCTGGACGATAAGTAAAAAAGGGGAATTGATACTGGGTACTTTCGAGAGAAATATTCTTCGGCGGATATTTGGTCCTATATGCGAAGAGGGCGATTGGAGGAGAAGATTCAATCGTGAACTGTACGAGCTGTACCAAGATGTGGATGTAGTCCAAAGTGCCAAAACACGTCGACTACACTGGCTCGGCCACATCAAGCGAATGGACAATAACGCTCCAGCCAAGAAAATCTTCGAATCCCAGCCCCCAGTTTCGAGATGACCAGGAAGACCGAATCTCCGCTATAGGGACCAGGCGGTCACAGACGCAAGAGTGCTTGGTCTCGATGACTGGAGGGAGCGTGCGAGGGACCGCAATCGATGGAAGACCGCAATATCTCAGGCAGAGACCCTTCATGGATCGGGAGCCGGATAAGTAAGTCAGTAAGAAAGACCCTAAGATCTATCATCGTGTCACCGTCGGATGCTTTCTGGATGTCGAGAAAGCATTCGATAGCGTCTGGATAGATGCTCTAATACACAAACTACATCTGCTACGTTTACCTCCGCCACTAATAAAAATTCTTTTTTCTTTTCTTTCTTCCAGGAACTTCTTTGTGCAATTGGGAAACTGCTCATCAACTGTGAAGAACATCAAAGCCGGAGTCGCACAAGGTTCGAAGCTTGGCCCCTTCCTCTACAGCCTGATGACATCAGACCAACCCGTCCCAACTGGCTGTGAAAACCTGCTGTTTGCAGATGACTCACTCACATACGCTACCTCAATGTCACCACTCGTCGCAGTCCGGATAGTAGAGGCTCACATCCACAGACTGTTCGAATTCTACAAGAAATGGGGCATCAAGATCAACTCAGCAAAATCGGAGCTTGTTTGCTTCAGGAGACCCCGTGACGGCAGAAGTCGCTCAGCAGCCACTTGCAGAAACTTAGTTCTGAAACTTCCTGATGGTTCCACCATTGCCGCCGAAAGGAATACCAAATACCTGGGGATCAACTTCAACGAGTTGCTAAAGTTCAATCCACACTCAAAAAGTGTACTCAGAAAAGCGAACTGGGCATTCCACCGACTACACCCTTTGATGAGGAGAAGATCAGGACTGAGCCAACAGACGAAGATACTTGTTTACAAGCAACTCCTGCGACCAGTAATCAGCTACTGTTTCCAAGTCTTCGAGAGGAAGATGCTAAGAATCTGCACCGGGCTCCACTTTGACCGGCAGCGAAGAAAGCATTACAGGAACGAGGATCTTTTAAGAGAAGCAAAGATTATACCGCTGGACAAATACCTAGCAAATTTGGCGAAGAAGCTAGTGCAGAACACCGTCAATCACCCCAATCAACTAATGAGAAGGATGGCCACCCAGCAACGACATCCCGAGCCGAGGTACCTCAGTGTAATGGAGACCCTGGATGCCAATATTTTCACCGACAACGACGAAGCAGCCGTTTCCTTTTACGCTGACACAGGGTCAGCCTACAGCCGTGGCTAAACGCCAACCCTTTCCACCAAACCACACCCAAACCACCAAGGGACAACCGGGACGGAACACCCCGAGAGCATCAAAGTCAACCGACTTTTAATTTTAAGTTGACATGTATAATATATACTTATATTTCCTATTAAATCTAAGCCAATGTATAACAATAGGCCCCCTATGTGCCATAAGATTTATATTCTTCAATGTATTTAATAGTCGTAAGTTAACTCAAATTGTATATAAATGTTCAATAAAAAATCGTTAAATCGTTAAAACCCTAAGATCTATATACAAGGTCAGCCAGTTTTAGTAATTGGTGAGCTATAGATTCTTTTATACAATTTTTTTTTAAGTTTTTTTTCAAGGTCATGAACGATTTTTGGCATTTGGGTAATCTTACAAAAAAAATTATATACCAACTGATAGGTAACTAGATCGTCATAAAAGGTCAATTAGTTCAGTAATTGGATTGCTTTAATGAATTTTTATCCTTATGCCAAAAATCGTTCGTGACCTTGAAAAAAATACTTTAAAAAATCGTAAAAAAGAATCTATAGCTGACCAATTACTGAAACTAGCCGACCTTTTATTAAGATCTTAGAGCCTTTCGGGTGGTTTTCATTTTTTGTAAATTTTCCATGAATGAGGTGCCAAAAATCGCGCGTGACCTTGAACAATAATTTAAATATTCATTAAAAAAACTACTGCTGACCAATTACTATAACAAGTTGACCTTTTATAAAGTTCTCAGGGCCTTTCTGATGGTATTAAATGTTTGCAAATTTCGCATAAATTAAGTGCCAAAAATCGCTATGACCTTGAAATTTTTAAGACTTCATTAAACAAACAAACTTTGTCAAATTGATGCTTAAAAGTGAGGCGAGAATCGACAAGTATGCCCAAGTCTTTTAAAACTTCACTTTTTTCAATTTTTTTCCGTCAATAATATAGTTTATAAGACATACATTTTTTCTTCTAGCAAAAGAGATTACATTACATTTTGCGACATTTAATGACATACCATTTATATTGCACCATTTGACTCGAGTATTAATATCTTTTTGCATTTTGAGCCCATCACTCACATTGTTAACTACATTGAATAACTTGAGGTCATCTGTCAATAACAGAAACCGACAGTATTCAAATAATTCAGTCAAATCATTAATAAAGAACAAAAAGAACAGGGGACCAAGGTGCCTACCTTGAGGAATACCCGAAGTAACATTTATTGCGAATATTATTGAGAATATACACCACAAAATTTCACATACTGCTTTCTGTCTGATAGATACGAAGAAATCCACTTTAATAAATTGCCTCGTACTCCAATTTTTTGTAACTTAAGAGTTAACAACTCAATGTCAACTCTGTCAAAAGCCATACTGAAATCGGTGTAGATTGCATCAACTTGTTTCTATTTTCCATTTCAGTTAAAATAAAAGAAGTGTAGTCAGAAAGATTTGTTGCAGGGGACTTCCCTTTAAAAAAAACCATGTTGATGTTCACTTAAAACTGGCTTCAACCCTTACATACAATTTATCAGATATTAGCTTTTCAAAAACTTTTGGAATGGCCGATAATATTGCAATTCCTCTGTATTTTTTTAAGTCCGACCTGTCGCCACTTTTAAAAATAGGAGTTAAATATGATTCACGCCATATTTCTGGAAAAACACCACATTCCAAAGATTTATTGAAAAGTTCCAAAAGGGGTATTGCCAATGTGTCTGCAATCCTTTTCAAGAAAAGTGGGGTAATATCATCAGGGCCAGCAACTTTGTGGCATCTAAATTTTTTAATGCAAGCACCAATTCTTCAAGATTAATTGAAATTTGAGAAAGGTTTACAACGTTTCCTGTCATGTGACTAAATTCGTCACTGTTGAAGTTTATTGGTTCAGTATAAACTGATTCAAAAAATGATGCAAACATATCACATATTTCATTTGAGTCTGAGTAGCTTTTATCAACAAAGCGCATTTTCGATTGAAAATAATTGTAGTTGATAAATTTATAAAAATGACGAGGATTTGATTTTATTATTGACCAAGTTTTATAGATGTATCTATCGTACCAAATTTTGTCAAAATCAAAGAAATTATGATTTCACCCCTCAAATGTCTCAAAATCTTCTAAGTTACCGGAAGAACTCCATTTGCGATGTGCTTTGTTTTTTGTATTCTTTAAGCTTATCAATATTTTATTATACCATGGTGGGGTATTGGTTGAGGTTTTAACCTTTTTGGGAACAAAGCGACCACAAATAGAGTAGGTATAATTGATATTTAAATCTACAGGCTTTATCGTTAATATCACCGTTGGCTAAAAAAAGCACACCAATTTATGCTTTCTATGTTATTATTGATTTGATCATAGTTTGCGTTTTTAAAATCATAAATAAGATTGCAATTATTCACCAAGGACCGTGATTTATCTGCATAGAAATATCTTTTTTAAATATTTTGTGGAAGAGCAAGCACGTGCGCCTCAGAGGTTTATGCATCATATTTTGTTTGCAAAAATTCAAATTGTTTACCTATCAAAATAATCACAAAAAAAAATTGTTTTGGATTTTCATTTCCATCAATCAAATTTTTGTTTCAAAATACAATTTCCGAAAACCAATTTTTTTTTTTATTTTGAACTTGAAACCTAGCGATTTTTTAAAGCAGGGCGGTATAGAAGATTTTTAAAAAATTTAATTCAAAAATATTGGTAGCTAAAGCACAAATATAAGAAAACCGTTAATAGACCTGGAATAATGGCACAAATCGTGTGGGGAACCTTGAAAAAATTAATTCATGAAATATTAAAATTGGAATCAGCGCAGAATTGCAACCTCTATAACATATACAAAGTCCCCCAAAATCCCCGCATTGGCTTTTTGTGTAGATGCATTTGAAGAGTTGCAGACGCACGGGGAGAATTTTGAGGTCTATCCCCTCTAAAAGTACTTGAGAGTGCTAGGACGCCATATGGCCCTAGGCTCAATGATAGGAAAATCCCTATGCACACCTCCGCGTGGTAGAGGGCGGGTAACGCTAACGTGCAGGGGGACCGAATGGATGCCGGGATAAGCAAACAACCCAGCAATGCGGGTCAGGGCACAAACTTGTCCTCGGGATGGTTAAAATCCCCCTTAAGACGGATGAACTGCAGGCAGTGGTCAACGGCATGATAGTCTGGTGGCGGAGGAGCTTTTTTTCGTAAAAGGCCAACGGCAGCAGCAGGTAGCGTCTGTAACCCATATTGGGCGGCTACAAAAGGCGTCTGTTTTCCCATAGTGGGCGGCCTCGAGCAGTTATGTGTTTGACCATACAAAAGGCGGGTGTGCCTGTCAAATCTGAGCTTATGCATGATATTAATCATATCTCGGAAAACACCATGGTGGAAGGATATATGCAAATACATGAACTATGACAACAAATGGAAATGAGTCCCCAAGAGGTAATCTTTTTATGGAAAATCCTTCTGCAGCTTCGGTTGCAGTAAACCGCACATCGGATTTGGGGGTGCGGCATCTTTCATGTACGAGCGTCAATCAAGACGCCATAATAATAAATGAATCGTTGACAAATAGAAGAAATCTTTCAAGAAGCGCAAATGTTACTTTTGGCTACCACATACGTACGAAAATCGGAGCATGGAACGTTCGATCCTTGTACAGCGATGGTAGATACGAGCAGGTTGAGCTTGAAATGCTTCGCCTAAAGATCAGTATCTTGGGCATAAGCGAAACTAAGTGGAGAGGAAGAGCTGAATACAGATCAGACACTGGACAGACGAGAATGCTGTATTCCGGGGAAGATGAAAGAGAGGGTGGCCAAAGACTGCCTGGTGTCGGAATTATGTTGAACGAAGAAGCGAGGCGTAGTTTGATCTCCTGGGCGCCCATTTCTGCGAGATTAATGACAGCAAGGTTTCGTTCAAAAATTCGTAACGTCACAATAATTCAGTGCTACGCCCCCACAAATGAAGCGACAGAGGAAGACAAAACCACGTTCTACACTCATCTTAACTCGGTTTACAGTAGTGTTCTGAGAGCCGACATCATAGTCGTTATGGGAGACCTTAATGCCCAAGACGGTTCAGACAATTACGGACTGGAACGCGTGATGGGAAGAAATGGCTTGGGGTCACGGAATGAAAATGGTGACTTGCTTGTCGAGTGTCGACTTTTGTAACGCGAATCGTCTTGTGATAGGTGGGACTGTATTCAAGCATAAGACGTGCAACAAAATTACCTGGGTGCATCCAGATGGTCAAACCGAAAACCAAAATGATCATATCATGATTCAGCAGCGATGGAGGAAGTCTATGTGTGATGTCCGGAGTATAAGAAATGCCGATGTGGGAAGTGACCACCATTTGGTTATGATGAGTCTCAAACTACGAACCGCTGCCGTACAAAAACCAGCGCAGGATGCAGCAAGGAGCACAAAATTCATTACTAATGCTTTGAATGACCCCAACATATGTCGAAACTATGTCACCACCCTTAACGACAGAGCCTCGTCATTAAACGGAATACAGCATTCAACAATTGATGAGATGTGGGGTGAAATTAAAAGTGTTTTTATGGAGGCTGGATCCGAAACTGTACCCAAGCGAACGAGACGTAGAGACTCTAGGATATCCCAAGACACCTGGGATAAGATCGAACTTCGCAAATCGTTGAAAATCCAAATAAATGCCGAAGCAGATATTCAACGAAAGGCTGACTTGCGAAGAGAGTACCGCATTGCACATAAGATGGTCTATCGTTGTGTGAGACGTGACAAGAGGGTGAGGTTAGGTGGGCTCGCAGATAATGCGGAAAGCGCTGCCAGAAGAGGAGATATCCGGGAATTGTACCAAATAGCCAAAGATGTTATCGGGAAAAAAAGCAACACGAATCATCCTGTAATGGATGTGGATGGCACACTTTTGGTATCAATTGAGGATCAGCTTCGTAGATGGAAGGACCATTTTTGTGCCCTGCTAAATGAGGATTCAGTTGAGCAGAGTGCTGAAGTGCCCCAACTAAACGAGATGCACAGGTCCTATAGGGGTATTGACATCGAACCCCCGTCAGAATCGGAAATCCTAACATCAATAAATCTCCTCAAAAACAACAAGGCAGCTGGACTGGACGGAATACCAGCTAAATTCCTGAAAGCCAATCCCGTAACAGCGGCTAGTATTTTATATCCATTGATACAAAGCATTTGGGAAAACGAATGCTATCCCAGGGATTGGGAGGATGGTGTGATTGTTAAGTTGCCAAAGAAAGGTGACTTAAAGAATTGCAACAATTGGCGTGGTATCACCGTTTTGTCCTTTTTCCCAAAACTAAAGGCAACCATCATTCTCGAACGAATAAAGGATAGAATCGAGTCTACACTCAAGAGGCATCAAGCTGGCTTCCGCAGTGGTCGATCGTGTGTCGACCATATCAATACCCTGCGTATCGTCCTCGAGCAGTCAATAGAATTTCAATCACCGCTTTACCTCATGTTCGTGGATTTTGAGAAGGCCTTTGATCGAGTTAACCGAGAATGTATATGGAGATCGTTGCTTGGTAGAGGAATTCCACCAAAAATTGTTGCCATTATTAAAGAGTCCTACAACAACACAAGGTGTTTTGTTTTGCACAATGGGCAGCTATCCGACTCCTTCGTAGTGCAACAGGGTGTGAGACAAGGGGATGTTTTATCGCCAATTCTCTTCCTGCTGGCGATGGACGACGTATTGACGGCCAGTGTTGGTACAGCTGAGTGACAGGGCATTCAATGGAGACCGTTCGAAAGGCTCAGTCATTTAGACTATGCCGATGACATATGCCTACTGGCAAATAACATCAGTGGGCTGAACGGGATGTGCCAAACGCTGCAAGTGAAGGGAGAGCGAGTGGTCTAAGAATAAATAGCAAAAAGACAAAAATAATGCTCACACACCGCTCCACACAGCAGCGTATTATTCTACAGGAGACGCCAGTTGAAGTAGTGGAACAGTTCAACTACCTTGGCAGTATTGTTTCTGCAAACGGTGGTACGGATCTGGACGTTAAAAGTAGAATAAATAAAGCTCGTGCTGCCTTCGGTACTCTGTCCCCAATTTGGAAATCCAGTCAAATCTCCTTACGCACTAAGTTGAGATTCTTTGAATCCAATGTCAAATCCGTGCTGTTATATGCTTGTGAAACCTGGAAAGTCACGTCTACTATTTCGAAGAAAATGCAGGCTTTTGTGAATCGCTGTCCTCGCCACATCCTAAAGATTCAATGGCCACAAATAATATCAAATGAGGAACTGTGGCGCAGGACAAGTCAAGAACGGCTGGACGTCGACATAAGAAAGCGTAAATGGCGTTGGATTGGTCACACACTGAGGAAACCAAACGATGAAATTGCAAAGCAGTCCTTTGAATGGAATCCTCAGGGTGCACGGCGGGTTGGAAGACCAAGAACAACATGGAAATCAACTATCTTAGCGGAAGCAGAATCCCAGAGAAAGACGTGGCCACAGCTAAAGTACCTTGCAGCAGACCGTGAAGGATGGAGACGTTTTGTTGACGCCCTATGCCCCAGCCGGGGTTACAGGACACGATTATGATCACTCCATTCAAATTTTTGTTTCAAAATACAATTTCCGAAAACGAATTTTTTTTAATTTAAACTTGAAACCTAGCGATTTCTTAAAGCAGGGAGGTATTGAAGATTTAAAAAAAAAATACATTCAAAACTATTGGTAGCTAAGGCACAAATATTAGAAAACCGGTAACAAAAATGTTACTTTTCTTAAAAACACAAAATGTCTAATTTTCTTATACTTAAAACATAACACATCCTAGCGATTTTTTTAAGTATCTAACGGATTTAAAAAAGATCTTTTATTCAGATATGTTTGTAGCTAACGTACAAATCTTATTTTTCTCGAAAATGTAAAATTTCTTCGATATTTCCAAAACGTGTTCAAGGCACTTTTAACTTGAATGAAACATTAATGAAAATTATAACAAAAGTAAGGCAAATTTTTTTCTTTAAATATTTCAAACAATCATTAAAAAAAACTAATTTTCTAATAAAATGCGCCAAAGATTTGAAACATTTTTTTTATATATAGGTATATGCTTCTTTTGGCATGTCTAAGATGGCATTTTTTTTTTTTTTTTTTTGGTAAAGCATTGTTAAGTATAGCATACTATATTTTTTCTCATAACATCCAAATACATACATATGTATATTCAGTTTTTAAAATTCCAAGCCTCTTGAACATAAAAGCAAATTCATGTGACACATTCGTGAATTTTATGTATTTATTTTGGCTGTACCTATATTGCCTACAAAATATTACCAAATTTCCGTAAATTTCATAATAAAAAAGAAGTAACTTCATCTAAAAAAATGTAACAGTAATCAAAGAATAAATGAATTTGTAAAGTAAATTGGACTTTTCTCATAGTACCATAAATTTAAAAATTTACCAACAACTTACACTTTTCAATGTTTTACTTCTTTATGGTGCAAAGATGTAAGAGCAAGTAAGAGTAGTTAATTCTGAGATCCGTTTTTTTTTATAAAAAAAAATACATACATTCTTCTGCTTTGTAGCCACGTACGGAATATAGCCTTGACCTTTTAATTTAATTTGTTTCTTCTACGTTGAATTGTAGGTACATTAAAACAACACAAGTAGCACATATATATACGTACATAATGCAGGTATCTGGGATCAGTGTTGCCGCTACCTGAAAATAAAAGTCGCTAGACCAACCTCCGAAAGTCGCTACTGATTCAAACCAAAAAGTCGCTAGAAGTCACCAGCAACAAAAGCTTGAAATATTTTACTTTTTCAAAACTTTTTATTTTTGTCAATTAGTAAGATATCGAAAAAATTATGGAATTTATTATAGAAAATCAAATTATTAAAAACAGTAAAGTACAATTCAGCCACGTAAGACTTATAGGGGCATATTTCACTATAGATAGACATTATTTAAACTGTTTCTAGGCAAAACTGGACTTTATCTTATTGTGACTCCCATCGTTCTTGGACTAGATGTAACTAACATTGACTGTTAATAGAATGTGAACTTAAATGCCGAATATTTACGAAGAATGAATTCGTACGTCCTAATAAATCAGAAACTCCTGGAATTCGGAATTTAAATCAGATCAAAACTCTCAATTTCTAAATAGTTTGTTGTTTGGTAAATTTTAGTTTCCAATGATTGCAATAGCAACTGTCAAATTATTATTCAAATGTCATGTATTAAATATTACGAGGGCCATAATATGAAACAAAAAATACTATTTTCATGTCCTAACTCACAAATTCACTTCTTCAAAAGTCGCTAGAAAAGTCGTTAAAAATAATTTACCGACATCAAAATATTTTTTGTCGCTAACTAAGTGGAAATGTCGCTAGAAATAGCGACAAAGTCGCTAAAACGGCAATCCAGAATTTCTAGTTATATAATTGTTATTATTAGTATCATTATGCAATCTGAAAGGAGAAGTTAGTACAAAAGAGAAATGTACTAAAAGAGAACGGTCTGTTTGAGATCTGTCAAAATGAGAACTCTGAAGCTTCATTTAAGTTTTATTTTGATATCACAGAAAAATTTAACAAATTATTCTAACTTAAATTATGTTAAGTGCTTGAAAATATTAAAAGGATGGAGTTAATATTCCTTTTGTTGAATTTGTTGATTTATATGAGTTTTTCATGCTGTTTTACTGTGTGTGAGTTGCTGTGAAAATTGACTGAAAATCTGAAAATAACGTGAATAAAATTAAAAATGCCTATACAAAATCGATAGGGCTAGAGCTGTAGAGTAAATAGGACCAATCATAGAAGTTGTCTACTTTTTCTTTCACATGTGAAAATGATTTTTTTTTGCTACGAATGAAAAAGCTTTAATTAATATTTATAAATAAAAACTTAAAGCATGTGATAAGCAAAAAATTTAATTTAATATAAAATTATATCAAAATACTTTACAGATACCGTACAAACTTTCTGCAGAGATTACCTAGATTTTTCGATTCAATCTCTTTTAGTTCAAGACTACAATCAATTGGCTCAGTATTACCAAACAACGAAATTTACTATACCAAAATGGACTGGTAAACAAATTTCAAATAAATCCATCCAGATGAGTTTTCAAAGTCTTAACAATGAATTGATCTACATTTTTCAAGGAACCTTCATCTCAGACACTATTAAGAGCAAAACCAAAGAAGAAGGAGATTTTTGCCGGCGTAGTTTTGACAATGAAAGTGGATATTGTCTTATGGCATATCAGTGTCTGCATGTTATAAGGGAATATCGTTTGCATGGAACAAAAATTGATATTTGTACATATCGCAAAAATATTCCCATTATCTGTTGTCCTTTGGCTGCCAAAGATGTTGAGGATCCAAATACAAGAAGATTAAGTGCACGAAGTGAGTTGAGAGTCTGTGATTGGAAATGTGTTTTATGTCTTTAGATTGGGTTTGTTTTTTACAGAATGTGAGGAGTACCATGAGACTGCTAAGGGTACTAAATTTGGAGTAATGCGACATTTTTCGGGGAAGTTCTGTGAGCAAAGTATACCAATGATTGTTGGCGGAGAAGCTACTCAAAATGGTGAATATCCGCACATGGTAAGATAGTGACTTTGACAGGCAAAAAGCATGGAGTCCTAAATTTGGAAAGCGGTTTTTCACATCTGTTATCTTTGGTAGAAACACCATAAAATAATTTACATCCAATTTACATGGAGCTAGAGCCTAAACGGGTTTACCAATTCTTCAAATTTGGAACATTGGGGGCTATCGTGGATAAAATTTCCCACGGAATTTCTCCCAACTTCTGAAATTGAAAATGCCAAAAATTTTCTGAGTATTCCTTGCAGGCTCAAACTTGATCAATTAAAAGGGTAAAAAAGCAAAGAGTCCTAAATTTAGAAAGCGGTTTTTCACATCTGTTATATTTGCTAGAAACACCATAAAATAATTTACATCCAATTTACATGGAGCTAGAGCCTAAACGGGCTTACCAATTCTTCAAATTTGGAACATTGGGGACTATCGTGGATAAAATTTCCCACGGAATTTCTCCCAACTTCTGAAATTGAAAATGCCAAAAATTTTCTGAGTATTCCTTGCAGGCTCAAATTTGATCAATCAAAAGGGTAGCCCAATAAACTCAGGGAGAAACTGCGACCACAATTCACGTTTTCAGTTTTTGACGATGGGCAAAATTCCGTGGGAAAAAATGATCTTAAATATTTAAAGTTTGAAGAAAATCGAACAATCCGTTTTGGTTTTAGCTCGGTGTAAAGTGGACATAAATTATTTTATGGAATTATCAAATTTCTCACAAGCACCACAGGCATAAATAATTCGGTTCAACCGTATATAGGCTCTAGCTCGATGCACAGTGGATGGACACACGCACGGACACATAAACGAACATCAAGACGAAAACAATTTTTTAGACTTGTCAATTTTTTTTTTTTAACAATACCAAAACCTGCTCCATTTTGCTATTTTGAAATCAATTTCTCCAAGAAATTATTTGAACTGTGGATTGAGTTTTCAGTATAACCTTGCTGAAGAAATTGGGGCAGGGAACTAAGTTACTGGGAACTTAGTCCACCGAGGGACTTATTTCTCATTAAATGGGAACTAAATCCACTTAAACAAAGTGGACTTAGCTCCTAGGCAAGGTGAAAAAGTAGTCCACTTCTTTATGAGAACTAAGTACACATTTTGATAAATAAAGAGGGAACTAACTTTCATAAAAACTAAAAAATTGCGGATACACCCAGTCTCACACCTACCCCAAATCCTAAAGTGTGCCCAAGCAGGAAGTTGCGGGGGGCAACATGGCCCCCCATACATAACATACCTTACTTTTATTCGCCGTAATGCTGGGTGCTAGCACTATATTTATGTAAGACAATGCATTACGGCGAATAAACAGTGAGGTGTATTGGGGGGGCATGCTGCTCCCTGCAACCCCCCTGCTTGGGCACACCATATGAGGCTGGGTGAATGCAAAGTTTCTTTGAACTTATCCTATATATCCAACAATTATAAAAAGTATTTCTATTTTACTAATGAGATTCATTTTTTACTTGGAAGTGGGAATTAAATTCACATTTAAGGGGAAGTAAAACCACTCAGTTTTTGAGGAATTAAATTCCCACCTTCTATGAAAACTAAGTCCACTTCGTTAAAGTGGATTAAGTTCCCATTTAATGAGAACTATATTCTTTGGTGGACTAGGTTCCCGGGGACTTAGTTCCCTGCACCGAAGAAATCAGCCTCAATTGCACAAAATGTTGAAAAACTCAATTTCAACAAACATACTTTTAATTGTTTTGTTTTTAACTTTCAACAATTGTACCTAACTTTGAAGTATTATTTATATTCAGGCTGCTCTTGGTTGGTCCCAGGAAAATGGAGATCCCAAATGGGCCTGTGGAGGATCCCTAATTAGCGAACAATATATACTCACAGCAGCACATTGCACTGAATCAGGTGGGTAGGTAATAAAAAATCGCACCAAAGCCCCAAATAACAATTTTAGTCTTAAATCCACAGAAAGCCACCAGATATTGTTCGTCTCGGCGCTCACAAGCTCAACAATGCCAACAGTCAAACTCGGGATATAAAAATAACCATAATTATCTTGCATCCAAAGTATAAAGCATCATTGTACTACCATGACATAGCTCTTATTAAACTTGCACGAACAGTAGAATTTACAGACAAAATTCAACCAGCTTGCCTTTGGCAACTACCTAGTTTAGATATTCCCCGATCATCGGCAGCCGGATGGGGTCGTACAGAATTCATGGGATCAAAGTCTGACGATTTACAAAAAGTTGATTTGAATATTATCGATCAGAAGGTTTGCCGAGAGATATATAGTGCCGAAAGAAGACTTCCGAAGGGTTTGATTGATGGACAATTTTGCGCCGGTTACATGGAGGGCGGAAAAGACACTTGTCAGGGTGATTCAGGAGGACCACTGCACGCCGAAGTTCCAGAATTTAATTGTGTAAAATTTTTAATTGGAATTACCTCTTTCGGAAAATTCTGTGCCGCTCCAAATGCACCTGGCGTTTATACAAAAATCTATTCTTATTTGGATTGGATAGAAAAAATAGTATTTAAATAATGGTAATTAAATGATCAAGTGTAGATGTTAATGCATGAGCAAAAGTTTTCAATTTTTTTAAGTAATAAATTCACAGTTTTTTTTAAATATTTTGTTTTAAGCTTTGTAATACAAAAATAAAGTATAATACCCGTAATCAAATAAAAATATTCAATCAAATTAAAATTATCTTTAAGCTACCCTTACATTCACAGTTTTATGTTTTTGTAGAATATTTAGTGTATAGTTTTTAAATCGCTTGGCATTATGTTAAGTTATGATTGGATGGTAGGACTAAAGGTTTTGTTAAGAAAATCGAACTCAAGGTTTTAGTCAAACCTGACGTTCGTTGCAATGATTGAGAACACGACAAATGTTGCCTTTCTATTTAACGATCTTCATACCAAAACACAATTGAAGCGATTTACATAAAACTGTGGACTTGTTTGGAACAATTTTACTTTGACCTCGGTTACCAAATAACAGATAATTAATGTTTAATTTTCATAAATTTTTCCAGAACTAAACAAGTGCCACCAAGCAGCAAGCAATTGAAATTTCAGCTACAACATACAGGTAGGTGTATTTTTCACAGTTTGTTACTCAACATTTCGATAAGAGTTGATGAAAAACAGGGCTGTAAAAGAATTTAATCTTTTGTGAATGCAATCATTACAAATCATTAATTGAATTCCATCAAATATTTGCACTCATTGACTTCACTTTGAAACTTCGACTTCAAATTCTGCAATCACAATTGAATTCATATTGAAATGATTGCAATCATTCTATCCTCCATTATCCTCCAGTAATTTTACAGAAATCAATTGAATGCAATCTTTTTGGAATTCATGCATTTTTGTATTCTGTTTGCATTCTTTGGATTCATTTGCATTCCTTGCATTCATGCATTCATGCATTCATTTGCGTTCTTTTGCATTACCTCGAACTCTCCTGCAAGCTTTTGAATTCTTTTGAATTTTCTAACAATATTTTAAATCAACTTATAGTCTGGGAGCCGACCGTAAGATTACCTACCAGGAAAAATGTACTTTCGCTGCGGAAAAATTCCAAGTGAAGATTTTTGAATGCAATTATCTTTATTTGTGCATAAGGAATACGCATGCGAAAGTCTACAAACGAAACTGGCTTGCGTTAAAAGTTATTCAAGGTTAAATGTCGAAAATACCGGTTTTCCACGTATAAACTTTGAAACGGTACATGGTATTAAAAAGTAATGCAGGCAAAACTTGTAGATAATTTGATTATCTACAAGAAATGTTAAAACACTTTTTTCTCTGACTGATGGTTAAGAAGATATCGGCGTTTCAAAAAACGTAAATTGACGAAAATATCTCTTTTTTGCGTATAACTCAGAAATGGTGAGTGTTATTGAAAACATTTATAGGCAAAGTTTGTACACCATGTTACCCTCTATTAAAAAAAAATTTAATTTTTTCTAAGAGTGATAATTTTAAAGATATAATTATTTGAAAAATTTCGTCAAAAACCTGAAATTCCAGACTTTTGCCATTAAATCTTAAATAACGAAATTGTCATAAAATAATTTATGTTCAGCTTATACATTATAATGTAATCTACAAAAAATATTAACACACTTTTTTCCACACGACTGACCAGTAACAAGATATTGCTAATTCAAAAAGGTTAAGTATTGAAAATAAAGATTTTTCGCTTACCACTCTTAAACGGTATATGTTAGAAATTTTATTTTTACACAGTTTGTTTTCTGCAAAAAAATAAAAAAACTTTTTTTTTTGCGCTTGTTTAAAAAATACAATATTTTATATAAAATGCACAAAAGTCAAAAATAACGGTATTTTGCGGTTTTTTCTTAAATGGTGAAGGTTTTGAAGAATAATTTATACTTTTTGTATATACAATAATATTCTCTATAAGAACTCTTATGAAGGCTTTTTCGATATAAAGCCCCATTAAAAAGATATTGAGACTTCAAAAAGTATCAATTTTCGAAAATGCTGGTTTTTCCGACCCAAAATGATTCACCCAGCGACATAGAATAATAATAGGGTTTTTTAGAGAGACATAGAACAAACATTTTTTAATACTGAGGGAGGGTCTATCTCCCCCCAATCAACTGGGGGGAGCAATTTTCTGAAAAAAGTACTAAAATTGAAAAAAAATACATTTTAAACAAATGGCAACACTTAAAATAAAGTACTATATTTTTGTTGAGATTTTCAAGTTTGTTCTTTAATTATTTTTTCAAAATAAGTTATTTCTGCCAATAGTTTTCAAAAAAAAATGCCTTCAAACCCAACATTAAAAAAAAAACTGAAAAAAATAATATACATATGTAGGTACTGTTCTTTTTTCAAAATATAGTTTCTATTAAACACTTTTCCTGTAATTTTTAAATGAACACTGAAAACCAGATGGTTTTATGCCATCTAGTTTTCGAGAAAATTGTAAACTAAGAAAACTATTTTTTTATTATATGTTTTTTTTGGTACTACCTATATCTAGGAAAAATGCATTACCACTTCGGGAAAATTCCAAGTTAAAATTTTTAAGCGCAATTTAATTAACTTTCTCATAAGGAATACTAGTGCAAAAGTCTACACACAAATCAGGCTTACGCTAAGAGTTATTCAAGGTCAAACGCCACCAGAATCTTCTTTTAGAGCATGACCTTTTTTTTATAGTATCAAGGAAAAAATTCATTTCCACTTAAGGGAAACTCCAATTTAAATTTTTTAAACGCAATTATCTTTATATTGCCATAAAGAATACGCATGCAAAAGTCTACACACGCATCTGGCTTGCGCAAAGAGTAATTCAAGGTCAAACACCAGCAGAATCTTCCTTACGAACATAACCTTTTTTTGGATAGTATCAAGGAAAAAATTCATTTCCACATGAGGAAAATTCCAAGTTAATTTTTTTAAACGCAATCATCATTAAATTACCATAAGAAATATTCATGCAAAAGTTTACATACGAATCTAGTTTGCGGTAAGAATTATTCAAGGTCAAACGCCAGCAGAATCTTCTTTTAGAGCATAACCTTTTTTTTTGGATAGTATCAAGGAAAAAATTCATTTCCACTTGAGGAAAATTCCAAGTTAAATTTTTTAACGCAATTATCTTTAAATTACCATAAGGAATACTCGTGCAAAAGTCTACACACGAATCTGGCTTGCGCTAAGAGTAATTCAAGGTCAAACCCATATTATCATATTTTGAAAAAAGAACAGTACCTATATTATTTTTTTCAGTTTTTTTTAATGTTGGGTTTGAAAGCATTTTTTTCGAAAACTATTGGCAGGAATAACTTATTTTGAAAAAATAATTAAAGAACAAACTTGAAAATCTCAACAAAAATATAGTACTTTATTTTAAGTGTTGCCATTTGTTTAAAATGTATTTTTTTTTTTTTTCAATTTTAGTACTTTTTTCAGAAAATTGCTCCCCCCTGTTTATTGGGGGGAGATAGACCCCCCCCCCCCCTCAGTATTAAAAAATGTTTGTACTATGTCTCTCTAAAAAACCCTATTATTATTTTATGTCGCTGGGCGAATCATTTTGGGACGGAAAAACCAGCATTTTCGAAAATTGATACTTTTTGGAGTCTCAATATCTTTTTATTGGGGCTTTATATCGAAAAAGCCTTCATAAGAGTTCTTATAGAGAATATTATTGTATATACAAAAAGTATAAATTATTTTTCAAAAACTTCACCATTTAAGAGAAAACCGCAAAATACCGTTATTTTTGACTTTTGTGCATTTTATATAAAATATTGTATTTTTTAAACAAGCGCAAAAAAAAAAAGTTTTTTTATTTTTTTGCAGAAAACAAACTGTGTAAAAATAAAATTTCTAACATATACCGTTTAAGAGTGGTAAGCGAAAAATCTTTATTTTCAATACTTAACCTTTTTGAATTAGCAATATCTTGTTACTGGTCAGTCGTGTGGAAAAAAGTGTGCTAATATTTTTTGTAGATTACATTATAATCTATAAGCTGAACATAAATTATTTTATGACAATTTCGTTATTTAAGATTTAAAGGCAAAAGTCAGGAATTTCAGGTTTTTGACGAAATTTCTCAAATAATTATACATATCTTTAAAATTATCACCCTTAGAAAAAATTAAATTTTTTTATAATAGAGGGTAACATAGTGTACAAACTTTGCCTATAAATGTTTTCAATAACACTCACTATTTCTGAGTTATACGCAAAAAAGGGATATTTTCGTCAATTTACGTTTTTTGAAACGCCGATATCTTCTTAACCAACAGTCAGAGAAAAAAAAGTGTTTTAACATTTCTTGTAGATAATCACATTATCTACAAGTTTTGCCTGCATTACTTTTTAATACCATGTACCGTTTCAAAGTTATACGAGGAAAACCGATATTTTCGACATTTAACTTTGAATAACTTTTAACGCAAGCCAGTTTTGTTTGTAGACTTTCGCATGCGTATTCCTCATGCACAAGTAAAGATAATTGCATTCAAAAATCTTCACTTGAAATTTTTCCGCAGATTGGCAATTTATTTGTACATTTTTCCTGGGCTAATATCACCGCGGCCACGCAAAATTTGGATGCCAACCGATAGCTTTAGTCCAAACATTTACAAAGCTATTGGTCGGACAAACTTTTTTCCGGTCGCAATGTTTAGAAAATGCACTTTTCATGTTGCATTTTCCGCTAAATGTACCTATTATTTCTATAAAAAATGGTCTTTTTTAACACTTTGTTTTACATAAGGGGAAACTGAGTAAAATCATATCAAATAGCTAGGTAAGTGGGCTTAACCACTTTTTTTCATTTTTATCCAAGGATGCACAAAATCCCTTAATTTACAAAAGTGGCGACCAGCAAAAGCCAATAGTTTTGTTAATGTTTGAACTAAAGCTATATCGGTTGTTGGCATACAATTTTTGCGTGGCCGCGATGAGATACATAATGTAGGTAATCTTACGGTGGGCTCCCGTACTATAAATTTTATTCGTTTACCTAGTTTGTTTTTGTCTTTTAATTCTTTATTATGAACTTTCAAGTTCATCTTTGACTTAAACGAAAATAGTCGAATTGGGTTAAAGAAAAAATTATATGTTTATTGAATATCAAGAAAATTTGAAAAGAAATTCTTCTGTTTAAGTGGAGTGACTGAATATATAATTCAAAGTTAAAAGTTCAAGTGAGCTCAACTCCATGATTGCGTTTCGCCCAGGTACGATAGTTGGGCTCATCAGTTAGATGACTATCGTACCCTTCTAAGACGCAATTTTGTATCGATGTTTACCGACTAATATAAAAATCACAGCATCAAGATACTATGAATTTTATTATTCTAAGGGAATTTGGTTAAATTCAGACACTTAGAATTTCAAATGCCCGCGCTCAGGCTTTTTATAATTATTGAATATGAAGAAAATTTGAAAAGAAATTCTTCTGTTTAAGTGGAGTGACTGAATATATAATTCAAAGTTAAAAGTTCAAGTGAGCTCAACTCCATGATTGCGTTTCGCCCAGGTACGATAGTTGGGCTCATCAGTTAGATGACTATCGTACCCTTCTAAGACGCAATTTTGTATCGATGTTTACCGACTAATATAAAAATCACAGCATCAAGATACTATGAATTTTATTATTCTAAGGGAATTTGGTTAAATTCAGACACTTAGAATTTCAAATGCCCGCGCTCAGGCTTTTTATAATTATTGAATATGAAGAAAATTTGAAAAGAAATTCTTCTGTTTAAGTGGAGTGACTGAATATATAATTCAAAGTTAAAAGTTCAAGTGAGCTCAACTCCATGATTGCGTTTCGCCCAGGTACGATAGTTGGGCTCATCAGTTAGATGACTATCGTACCCTTCTAAGACGCAATTTTGTATCGATGTTTACCGACTAATATAAAAATCACAGCATCAAGATACTATGAATTTTATTATTCTAAGGGAATTTGGTTAAATTCAGACACTTAGAATTTCAAATGCCCGCGCTAATTTTGTTTTTGATCCTCCGGGATCTGTTTTTTTAAAAATTTAAAATAAAACACTCATTGAAATTTATTATATTTTTATTTATTAATGAGCTTCAGATCCCTTACCACTGGTGGGGGGAAATCTTCGGCTATACGAAGTGACACGTAAATAGAACTGAGCTTAATGAGATTGAATGATCTCTTTTTATAATAATTAAATGCTAACGCAGCAAATCTTAGTTTGACTGCGGATGATGCAATGATTCATATTGTTCTTTATTTTGAAATATTCTCCCACACAAGTTGCTGAAGGCAAAAAGTGCTGATATGCTTTTTTAAGTTAATGACATCGGATATGATCATCCGCAATGAAATGCAAATATGAATCATTGTTAATGAACTACGTTCATTGTTGATATTTATTGAAAGATACTTTGCTTACATTAGTTAGGTACATATATTTATGTCTGGAAGTTCTGTAGGAGATACTTCACTGACGGTTAGGTTAAGTTTATAAAAAGTCTTTATGACATCCTAATGGTGTCGATTCAAGCAAATATGGTTGGTATGCTTTTGTTGTTATTTGGGTTGGGAAATAATTCTATAACTCCTCCCCCTTTGACTTTTGTTTCTCCTGGAACAATTTCTTATACAAAATTATAAGTATAGCACAAATTATTACAATAATAAATCCATTTATACTAAAATTAATATATGACTGGTCTGAGACTTTTTCTGCAATTTCTTTAATATTTTCAAATCTTGTTAAATTATAATCTTCGATTTTCAAGTCAATTTCAGTCAATTTGAATGTATCTTCCATATAAATATTTATTGGTTGGTTTACAATTGAATATTTGTTTAAATATTCTTTGTCATTTATTTTAATATTACAGTTTTCAAAATTAATTAGTACATTTCCTTTTATTTGAATTATTTTTCTTTCGTCACAAGAACTTTTTACTTTAAAATCACTGTTTTTAACAATTAATATACCTTTTTTAAGTTCCTTCACAATATTTTTTTCTTCATTCTTTCTTTTCAGGCAATTGTTTTTATTTATACAATTAACATAGGGTTTTAAATGTTTTAATTCTTTATTTTGACAATATTTATAAAAAGTTTCATTTATTTTGACAATGTTTTCATCTTTTATATCTAATTCCATATTTTCCTCATTGGGCATGGAAGTAATAAAATATTTATCAAATTTATAAGTTATATCAGGTATTTGAATTATAAAAATTAGAATATCACTATCGTATTCACTAAGAGAGAGTTTAATATTTTTTAATTTAAACAAATCTATATCATAATATTCTATTTCTTCTGCCGTTAGCAGGCTATGTGTCATTATTTGTAACCTACTTGCCAAAACCAGATTTTGTATTTTTTCAATAATTTCTTTTAGCTTGTCTATTCTTCTAGTATATTCTAAAATTGTTATTCTCTTTTCTATTAATTTTAATTCTTTTGATAGACCGGAATTATTAATTATTTTCATATCAATTAATTTTTTAATTATTTCTATTTCTTCCTGAAGTTGATTATTTATGCCTACCTGTTTATTATTATTTATTACCAGTTCATGATTATTTAAAGTTAGGGTTTCCAATCGATTTTCGATTTCGGTTTTGTCTTCATCATCCATTGTTCCAAATAAAAAGTTCAAAATTCTTCCTCCTATGTTTACTAAGCTTCTTGTGTTTCTTGAGTGGGTTTTATGTCCTTTTATACTTTTTAATTCTTCTTGAATTAAATTAAGTTCATTATCTATATGTGATGTCATCATAACATCTTCTGGAGTTTTCACAATAAAATTCTTTTGTTGTAACCACTGTTTATTTGTTTTTATTAATACTGAATTTATTTCAGTTAAATTAATTATATGTAATATAGAATTGAACTTGTTTACTATGTTCACTTCATCATATTTAATTACCGCGTAACCATTAGTGTTTATAATTTCTTCGGCAGTAAATTTACTGTTAACTAAGCTTATAATAGCGAATAATACTACGAGACTTTTCATTTTTGCGACTTATTCGTTCTCAATCTGAATCTAAACTAAAACTCTTCTTTGAGTTTTTCTATTAACTTGACTCGCTTTTATTAAATTATCTTGGTTTATATGCCTACTCTTTCTTTCCTTCTGAATATTTTTTGTATGTTGATTTTCTAGACTATCATACTTATATCTTGGTGCTGTCTTATGACGGTCCGTTCTGGAATTTTTAACAAACCCTTCCGTTCTATTTTCACTGTATTCCTCTCGATTGATATTTAGTTTATCTATTAATTTTTCTTTGTTTTTGATCATGAGATCATGAAGTTTATTTTTGTCCACATTTCCTTTGTGTATGTCGTATGGTTTTTGTTTGGTAGTGGAATGTACTGAATTATTATAAAAGAGATTGGCTTTGTGAACAGCTATTCGAATTTCATGTACACTAGGGTTCGTTTTTCCGTTTAGGAGTGCTCTTACTTTTTCAGAATGCCCTGTTTCTTTTTCATGATATAATTTTATTTGTTTAATGGCTTCTTCTTCTGTTTCTAAGTCCTTAGCAAAGTATACACACTTATAAAATTTAATTCTTGTTCCAAATAACTCTATCAATTTTTGTTGAAGTATATTATACTCGTTGTCTGTTAGTTCAGTATAAATTCCTGTGTTAACTTTTTCTACTAATGGTATTATAAGATCATTAAAATTTTCTTTATGTATTTCATTTATTCCAATATGTATTCTTTTATATTTTGAATCTTTCTTTATTTCATTTCCTGCTTGTAATATTATTTGTTGTTTAAATATGTTCACTGCACTATCTTTAATTGGAAAGTGATCATTCAATTGTTCATGTTGTGAATGTATTGTAGCTCTAACCGAATCTTGTTCTAACATGTTTATTTCTTGTATATTTTTAATTTCTCTACTCAAAAAATCTGCTACAGTATTGCTTGTACCTTTTAAATATTCAATTTGCATGTCATATTCTCCTAATTGGAGTATCCATCTTTGTAATCGGGGTGAAATATCTCTTCCTAAGTTTTTTGTCTGAAGCCATTTTAAAGGCTGGTGATCAGTTTTAAGATCAAATCGTCTACCATATAAATACGGTCGTAAATATTTTACTGACCAAACTATAGCTAATAGTTCTTTTTCTGTCGTACTGTAGTTTCTTTCATGTTCGTTGAGAGTTCTACTTATAAACGTAATTGGATGTCCCTTTTGTGTTAGCACTGCTCCAATGGCATAATTGGATGCGTCTGTCGTTAAGACGAATTTTTCATTAAAATCAGGATATGCAAGTACTGGTCCCGTTTGAAGTGCATTTTTTAGTTCTTGATGTGCTTTAATGTAATTTATATCGTTTTTATCAATTTTCTTATCTTTCTTTAAATACTTGGTGATGGGTTGTGCAATTTTTGCAAAATCTTTAATAAATTTCCTGTAGTAGCCTGTTATTCCCAGAAATGATTTAATTTCTTTAGCTGTACTAGGAAGTTGAATTTTTTCGATAGCTTCTATTTTATCTATATTCGGTTTCACACCTTTGTCTGTAATTGTGTGCCCTAAAAATTTAGTTTCTCTTTTAAGAAAATTACATTTATCTACCTGAACTTTAAGATTATATTTTTTTAGTCGTTGAAAAACTAATCGAAGATTTACCATATGCTCCTGTAATGAAGTACTAAAAATTAATATATCATCAAGATATACAACACAAATTTTATTAATTAATCCTTCTAACACCTCATTCATCATTCTTTGGAACGTAGCTGGTGCATTTTTTAAACCAAATGGCATTCGTAGCCATTCGTAATGTCCATATGGAGTTGAGAAAGCTGTTTTCTCAGAATCTGTAGGATTCATTTTTATCTGATGGAAACCTTTAGCAAGGTCAAGGGTTGAAAAATATTGGGCTCTTCCTAATTTATCTAATATCTCGTCGATATTAGGAATAGGATGTTTGAATTCAATTGTTTTTTCATTTAATTTTCTATAATCAACTACCATGCGCCATTTTTGTTCACCTGAATTATCTACTTTCTTTGGGACTACCCAAATAGGTGCATTATAAGGGGAAACACTTTTTCTTATTATTCCTTGTTGCAATAAGTCTTTAACTTGACGTTCAATTTCCTTTTCGTGGATCTTAGGATATCTATATATCTTACTAAATATTGGACTATCATGCTCAGTCCTAATGCTGTGCATAGTTTGCGTTGTTGAGGTTAGCTTATCACCTTCTTTATAAAATATGTATTTATTTTCATCAATAAATTTCTTTAATTCTTGTTTTTCTTCAAAGTTTAAATTCTCATCTATTAATTGACTCATATGCGTTGAGTTACAATATTCTAGAGTGTGAATTTCTTCATATTCATACAAACATGCCGTTGCTGTTTTTTCTTTATTGTAATTTTCAAAATATGTTTTTATTTTATTTATTTCTATATACCCTTCTTTCAAATTTAATTCCGCTCCTAAAGGTTTTAGTAAATTTTGACCTATGATTCCTACAAATTTATTATTTTGAATTCTCATTAACTTCCATACCATGGTAGCTTCATCTTCATTGAATTCTACCGGTACTTCAGTTATGATCTCAAATTTAATTATATTCTCATGATTTAAGGATTTAACTTTAATTGGAACTTTCATTAAAGTTCTTGGAATTTCTAATAGTTGTGACTCATCAAGTATGCTTGTTGTTGAGCCGGTATCTATTAGAATATTGAATTTCTTATTATTTATTGTAATTTTTATTATGGGAAGTGATTCTTCTTCCCGGTTATGATAAAATTTACCTCTTCATGTTTAATTTCTGTATTATTTACATCCATAGGTTCTGTCCTAGGATTCCTATTGTAATTATTGTTATAATAATTATTATTATTCCTATACTGTCCTGAATTATGGGGTCTTTGATTATTGTTAATTTGACCCTGACCCTGATTATTATTATTATAACTTCTAAACTGTCCTGAGTTTTGCCTTTGATTATTAAAATTATTTTTGAAATTATGTTGGAATGGGGGTCTTATGTTGAAATGATTATTTGGTTTCTGATAAAAATTCATACCTCGATTATTATAATTTTGATTAACTTTATTATTTTTATTATTATTATTAAAATTGCTCTCTTTTTGTTCTTTATTTAAATTTCTATGGCGCATTAGCAAAGTATAAGCCTCTCTTATGTTATTGATATTTTGCGCAATGATAACTGATGCCTGATTGGCATTTAAATTATTTAAAAATTTATTCATTACAATGCTTTCATTGTTTAAAGGGTTATAAACTAAACTATGTTCTAACTTACACTTCTTGTTTAGTTTTAACAGGATGCCTTCGGTCTGCTCAAATAATTGTTGAAGATCACTAGTGTTGATCATATGAAGATCTTGTAGAATTTGCTCAAAGGTTTCCCGAACTCCTAAGTCTTGAATTAAGGCTTCTTTAATAGCTGTCCATGTTGGTTCGAGAGTTCTTCTTAAGGTGTTAATTGCAGCTCCTTGTATTTTATTTTTTACTATGTGAATAGCAATTGGTTGATTTTCTGGACTTATATAGCCGAATAAATATTCAATATATTCTATGAAGGATATAATGTCCTCATCAGAACGACCCGAGAATGTATGTAACTTCTCTAGGCGTAACAACGGTACGTTTTGGTCTGGTGCTGGTAAAGCCATTTTTCTTTTGTATATATATTTCTAATTCGAACTGCTCCCTTTAATTATTTTCAATCTTTTTTTTTATTAATCTGCACTTTTTTTTTTCACTTCTTCTTCACTTCCTTTGTCTTTTACATAGACCCTTTGTCTTTTTCGTAGACACTTTTTAAAATTGCTTTTAACTAATCTCTCTACGAGAATTCGTGTATTTTTATGAACACTTTAGTCAGCAAAAAAAAAAAATTTTTTTTTTTTTTTTTTTTATTGTTTCTTTTGTTTTGTCACTTCGGTGATTTAAAAATTGTTTTGTCCACTAAAACACTTCGGTGTTATTAATTTTCACAAAACAAAACAATTTAACTGCGATCGTTGAATTTTAAGACTATGTACGTTGTACTTAAATCCGCACTAAATTCTACCGATTAAAAAAATTATATATTTTTTTCGGTTCGATCACTGAATCTCATCTATTCATTAATTTTCGCTTAATGTCTTAGTGAGATCCTACCGACTGCGCCAATTTTGTTTTTGATCCTCCGGGATCTGTTTTTTTAAAAATTTAAAATAAAACACTCATTGAAATTTATTATATTTTTATTTATTAATGAGCTTCAGATCCCTTACCACTGGTGGGGGGAAATCTTCGGCTATACGAAGTGACACGTAAATAGAACTGAGCTTAATGAGATTGAATGATCTCTTTTTATAATAATTAAATGCTAACGCAGCAAATCTTAGTTTGACTGCGGATGATGCAATGATTCATATTGTTCTTTATTTTGAAATATTCTCCCACACAAGTTGCTGAAGGCAAAAAGTGCTGATATGCTTTTTTAAGTTAATGACATCGGATATGATCATCCGCAATGAAATGCAAATATGAATCATTGTTAATGAACTACGTTCATTGTTGATATTTATTGAAAGATACTTTGCTTACATTAGTTAGGTACATATATTTATGTCTGGAAGTTCTGTAGGAGATACTTCACTGACGGTTAGGTTAAGTTTATAAAAAGTCTTTATGACATCCTAATGGTGTCGATTCAAGCAAATATGGTTGGTATGCTTTTGTTGTTATTTGGGTTGGGAAATAATTCTATAACTCGCTCAGGCTTTTTATAATTATTGAATATGAAGAAAATTTGAAAAGAAATTCTTCTGTTTAAGTGGAGTGACTGAATATATAATTCAAAGTTAAAAGTTCAAGTGAGCTCAACTCCATGATTGCGTTTCGCCCAGGTACGATAGTTGGGCTCATCAGTTAGATGACTATCGTACCCTTCTAAGACGCAATTTTGTATCGATGTTTACCGACTAATATAAAAATCACAGCATCAAGATACTATGAATTTTATTATTCTAAGGGAATTTGGTTAAATTCAGACACTTAAAATTTCAAATGCCCGCGCTCAGGCTTTTTATAATTATTGAATATGAAGAAAATTTGAAAAGAAATTCTTCTGTTTAAGTGGAGTGACTGAATATATAATTCAAAGTTAAAAGTTCAAGTGAGCTCAACTCCATGATTGCGTTTCGCCCAGGTACGATAGTTGGGCTCATCAGTTAGATGACTATCGTACCCTTCTAAGACGCAATTTTGTATCGATGTTTACCGACTAATATAAAAATCACAGCATCAAGATACTATGAATTTTATTATTCTAAGGGAATTTGGTTAAATTCAGACACTTAGAATTTCAAATGCCCGCGCTCAGGCTTTTTATAATTATTGAATATGAAGAAAATTTGAAAAGAAATTCTTCTGTTTAAGTGGAGTGACTGAATATATAATTCAAAGTTAAAAGTTCAAGTGAGCTCAACTCCATGATTGCGTTTCGCCCAGGTACGATAGTTGGGCTCATCAGTTAGATGACTATCGTACCCTTCTAAGACGCAATTTTGTATCGATGTTTACCGACTAATATAAAAATCACAGCATCAAGATACTATGAATTTTATTATTCTAAGGGAATTTGGTTAAATTCAGACACTTAGAATTTCAAATGCCCGCGCTCAGGCTTTTTATAATTATTGAATATGAAGAAAATTTGCAAAGAAATTCTTCTGTTTAAGTGGAGTGACTGAATATATAATTCAAAGTTAAAAGTTCAAGTGAGCTCAACTCCATGATTGCGTTTCGCCCAGGTACGATAGTTGGGCTCATCAGTTAGATGACTATCGTACCCTTCTAAGACGCAATTTTGTATCGATGTTTACCGACTAATATAAAAATCACAGCATCAAGATACTATGAATTTTATTATTCTAAGGGAATTTGGTTAAATTCAGACACTTAGAATTTCAAATGCCCGCGCTCAGGCTTTTTATAATTATTGAATATGAAGAAAATTTGAAAAGAAATTCTTCTGTTTAAGTGGAGTGACTGAATATATAATTCAAAGTTAAAAGTTCAAGTGAGCTCAACTCCATGATTGCGTTTCGCCCAGGTACGATAGTTGGGCTCATCTGAATTTAACCAAATTCCCTTAGAATAATAAAATTCATAGTATCTTGATGCTGTGATTTTTATATTAGTCGGTAAACATCGATACAAAATTGCGTCTTAGAAGGGTACGATAGTCATCTAACTGATGAGCCCAACTATCGTACCTGGGCGAAACGCAATCATGGAGTTGAGCTCACTTGAACTTTTAACTTTGAATTATATATTCAGTCACTCCACTTAAACAGAAGAATTTCTTTTCAAATTTTCTTCATATTCAATAATTATAAAAAGCCTGAGCGCGGGCATTTGAAATTCTAAGTGTCTGAATTTAACCAAATTCCCTTAGAATAATAAAATTCATAGTATCTTGATGCTGTGATTTTTATATTAGTCGGTAAACATCGATACAAAATTGCGTCTTAGAAGGGTACGATAGTCATCTAACTGATGAGCCCAACTATCGTACCTGGGCGAAACGCAATCATGGAGTTGAGCTCACTTGAACTTTTAACTTTGAATTATATATTCAGTCACTCCACTTAAACAGAAAAATTTCTTTTCAAATTTTCTTCATATTCAATAATTATAAAAAGCCTGAGCGAATTTTGTTTTTGATCCTCCGGGATCTGTTTTTTTTAAAATTTAAAATAAAACACTCATTGAAATTTATTATATTTTTATTTATTAATGAGCTTCAGATCCCTTACCACTGGTGGGGGGAAATCTTCGGCTATACGAAGTGACACGTAAATAGAACTGAGCTTAATGAGATTGAATGATCTCTTTTTATAATAATTAAATGCTAACGCAGCAAATCTTAGTTTGACTGCGGATGATGCAATGATTCATATTGTTCTTTATTTTGAAATATTCTCCCACACAAGTTGCTGAAGGCAAAAAGTGCTGATATGCTTTTTTAAGTTAATGACATCGGATATGATCATCCGCAATGAAATGCAAATATGAATCATTGTTAATGAACTACGTTCATTGTTGATATTTATTGAAAGATACTTTGCTTACATTAGTTAGGTACATATATTTATGTCTGGAAGTTCTGTAGGAGATACTTCACTGACGGTTAGGTTAAGTTTATAAAAAGTCTTTATGACATCCTAATGGTGTCGATTCAAGCAAATATGGTTGGTATGCTTTTGTTGTTATTTGGGTTGGGAAATAATTCTATAACTCCTCCCCCCTTTGACTTTTGTTTCTCCTGGAACAATTTCTTATACAAAATTATAAGTATAGCACAAATTATTACAATAATAAATCCATTTATACTAAAATTAATATATGACTGGTCTGAGACTTTTTCTGCAATTTCTTTAATATTTTCAAATCTTGTTAAATTATAATCTTCGATTTTCAAGTCAATTTCAGTCAATTTGAATGTATCTTCCATATAAATATTTATTGGTTGGTTTACAATTGAATATTTGTTTAAATATTCTTTGTCATTTATTTTAATATTACAGTTTTCAAAATTAATTAGTACATTTCCTTTTATTTGAATTATTTTTCTTTCGTCACAAGAACTTTTTACTTTAAAATCACTGTTTTTAACAATTAATATACCTTTTTTAAGTTCCTTCACAATATTTTTTTCTTCATTCTTTCTTTTCAGGCAATTGTTTTTATTTATACAATTAACATAGGGTTTTAAATGTTTTAATTCTTTATTTTGACAATATTTATAAAAAGTTTCATTTATTTTGACAATGTTTTCATCTTTTATATCTAATTCCATATTTTCCTCATTGGGCATGGAAGTAATAAAATATTTATCAAATTTATAAGTTATATCAGGTATTTGAATTATAAAAATTAGAATATCACTATCGTATTCACTAAGAGAGAGTTTAATATTTTTTAATTTAAACAAATCTATATCATAATATTCTATTTCTTCTGCCGTTAGCAGGCTATGTGTCATTATTTGTAACCTACTTGCCAAAACCAGATTTTGTATTTTTTCAATAATTTCTTTTAGCTTGTCTATTCTTCTAGTATATTCTAAAATTGTTATTCTCTTTTCTATTAATTTTAATTCTTTTGATAGACCGGAATTATTAATTATTTTCATATCAATTAATTTTTTAATTATTTCTATTTCTTCCTGAAGTTGATTATTTATGCCTACCTGTTTATTATTATTTATTACCAGTTCATGATTATTTAAAGTTAGGGTTTCCAATCGATTTTCGATTTCGGTTTTGTCTTCATCATCCATTGTTCCAAATAAAAAGTTCAAAATTCTTCCTCCTATGTTTACTAAGCTTCTTGTGTTTCTTGAGTGGGTTTTATGTCCTTTTATACTTTTTAATTCTTCTTGAATTAAATTAAGTTCATTATCTATATGTGATGTCATCATAACATCTTCTGGAGTTTTCACAATAAAATTCTTTTGTTGTAACCACTGTTTATTTGTTTTTATTAATACTGAATTTATTTCAGTTAAATTAATTATATGTAATATAGAATTGAACTTGTTTACTATGTTCACTTCATCATATTTAATTACCGCGTAACCATTAGTGTTTATAATTTCTTCGGCAGTAAATTTACTGTTAACTAAGCTTATAATAGCGAATAATACTACGAGACTTTTCATTTTTGCGACTTATTCGTTCTCAATCTGAATCTAAACTAAAACTCTTCTTTGAGTTTTTCTATTAACTTGACTCGCTTTTATTAAATTATCTTGGTTTATATGCCTACTCTTTCTTTCCTTCTGAATATTTTTTGTATGTTGATTTTCTAGACTATCATACTTATATCTTGGTGCTGTCTTATGACGGTCCGTTCTGGAATTTTTAACAAACCCTTCCGTTCTATTTTCACTGTATTCCTCTCGATTGATATTTAGTTTATCTATTAATTTTTCTTTGTTTTTGATCATGAGATCATGAAGTTTATTTTTGTCCACATTTCCTTTGTGTATGTCGTATGGTTTTTGTTTGGTAGTGGAATGTACTGAATTATTATAAAAGAGATTGGCTTTGTGAACAGCTATTCGAATTTCATGTACACTAGGGTTCGTTTTTCCGTTTAGGAGTGCTCTTACTTTTTCAGCTAATGTTCTATGGAAAACTTCAATGTCTGAATTACCTGTATGACTGTTAGGTCTAGTAAAATGAACTTCTACTTCAAGGTCTTCTAGTAATTTTATAATTCTAGGAAAATTAAATTCATTATCCATTACAAATCTTTTTGATTTACCGTTTATTGCTAGTAATTGTAAGATAGTTTCTTCTAAAGTTTCATGAGAAACATTAGGAACGTAAGTAGCTGTAGTTAGCTTACTAAATTTGTCAATTGAAGTTAAGTATTTTGTTTTATTAATACAATAAATATCTAAGTGAACTATCTCATTAATATCTTTTGGGGTTTCTGTCAGATGAAATCTTTCTTTAACTGGTCGTCTATCATATTTAGATTGTTTGCATATGTTGCAACTATTGATTACGTCATTAATTAGTTCTTTTAATTTCTTAAAATAGATTTTTGTTCTAAGTCCTCTATAATTTTCTTCAATTCCTGAATGCCCTGTTTCTTTTTCATGATATAATTTTATTTGTTTAATGGCTTCTTCTTCTGTTTCTAAGTCCTTAGCAAAGTATACACACTTATAAAATTTAATTCTTGTTCCAAATAACTCTATCAATTTTTGTTGAAGTATATTATACTCGTTGTCTGTTAGTTCAGTATAAATTCCTGTGTTAACTTTTTCTACTAATGGTATTATAAGATCATTAAAATTTTCTTTATGTATTTCATTTATTCCAATATGTATTCTTTTATATTTTGAATCTTTCTTTATTTCATTTCCTGCTTGTAATATTATTTGTTGTTTAAATATGTTCACTGCACTATCTTTAATTGGAAAGTGATCATTCAATTGTTCATGTTGTGAATGTATTGTAGCTCTAACCGAATCTTGTTCTAACATGTTTATTTCTTGTATATTTTTAATTTCTCTACTCAAAAAATCTGCTACAGTATTGCTTGTACCTTTTAAATATTCAATTTGCATGTCATATTCTCCTAATTGGAGTATCCATCTTTGTAATCGGGGTGAAATATCTCTTCCTAAGTTTTTTGTCTGAAGCCATTTTAAAGGCTGGTGATCAGTTTTAAGATCAAATCGTCTACCATATAAATACGGTCGTAAATATTTTACTGACCAAACTATAGCTAATAGTTCTTTTTCTGTCGTACTGTAGTTTATTTCATGTTCGTTGAGAGTTCTACTTATAAACGTAATTGGATGTCCCTTTTGTGTTAGCACTGCTCCAATGGCATAATTGGATGCGTCTGTCGTTAAGACGAATTTTTCATTAAAATCAGGATATGCAAGTACTGGTCCCGTTTGAAGTGCATTTTTTAGTTCTTGATGTGCTTTAATGTAATTTATATCGTTTTTATCAATTTTCTTATCTTTCTTTAAATACTTGGTGATGGGTTGTGCAATTTTTGCAAAATCTTTAATAAATTTCCTGTAGTAGCCTGTTATTCCCAGAAATGATTTAATTTCTTTAGCTGTACTAGGAAGTTGAATTTTTTCGATAGCTTCTATTTTATCTAAATTCGGTTTCACACCTTTGTCTGTAATTGTGTGCCCTAAGAACTTAGTTTCTCTTTTAAGAAAATTACATTTATCTACCTGAACTTTAAGATTATATTTTTTTAGTCGTTGAAAAACTAATCGAAGATTTACCATATGCTCCTGTAATGAAGTACTAAAAATTAATATATCATCAAGATATACAACACAAATTTTATTAATTAATCCTTCTAACACCTCATTCATCATTCTTTGGAACGTAGCTGGTGCATTTTTTAAACCAAATGGCATTCGTAGCCATTCGTAATGTCCATATGGAGTTGAGAAAGCTGTTTTCTCAGAATCTGTAGGATTCATTTTTATCTGATGGAAACCTTTAGCAAGGTCAAGGGTTGAAAAATATTGGGCTCTTCCTAATTTATCTAATATCTCGTCGATATTAGGTATAGGATGTTTGAATTCAATTGTTTTTTCATTTAATTTTCTATAATCAACTACCATGCGCCATTTTTGTTCACCTGAATTATCTACTTTCTTTGGGACTACCCAAATAGGTGCATTATAAGGGGAAACACTTTTTCTTATTATTCCTTGTTGCAATAAGTCTTTAACTTGACGTTCAATTTCCTTTTCGTGGATCTTAGGATATCTATATATCTTACTAAATATTGGACTATCATGCTCAGTCCTAATGCTGTGCATAGTTTGCGTTGTTGAGGTTAGCTTATCACCTTCTTTATAAAATATGTATTTATTTTCATCAATAAATTTCTTTAATTCTTGTTTTTCTTCAAAGTTTAAATTCTCATCTATTAATTGACTCATATGCGTTGAGTTACAATATTCTAGAGTGTGAATTTCTTCATATTCATACAAACATGCCGTTGCTGTTTTTTCTTTATTGTAATTTTCAAAATATGTTTTTATTTTATTTATTTCTATATACCCTTCTTTCAAATTTAATTCCGCTCCTAAAGGTTTTAGTAAATTTTGACCTATGATTCCTACAAATTTATTATTTTGAATTCTCATTAACTTCCATACCATGGTAGCTTCATCTTCATTGAATTCTACCGGTACTTCAGTTATGATCTCAAATTTAATTATATTCTCATGATTTAAGGATTTAACTTTAATTGGAACTTTCATTAAAGTTCTTGGAATTTCTAATAGTTGTGACTCATCAAGTATGCTTGTTGTTGAGCCGGTATCTATTAGAATATTGAATTTCTTATTATTTATTGTAATTTTTATTATGGGAAGTGATTCTTCTTCCCGGTTATGATAAAATTTACCTCTTCATGTTTAATTTCTGTATTATTTACATCCATAGGTTCTGTCCTAGGATTCCTATTGTAATTATTGTTATAGTAATTATTATTATTCCTATACTGTCCTGAATTATGGGGTCTTTGATTATTGTTAATTTGACCCTGACCCTGATTATTATTATTATAACTTCTAAACTGTCCTGAGTTTTGCCTTTGATTATTAAAATTATTTTTGAAATTATGTTGGAATGGGGGTCTTATGTTGAAATGATTATTTGGTTTCTGATAAAAATTCATACCTCGATTATTATAATTTTGATTAACTTTATTATTTTTATTATTATTATTAAAATTGCTCTCTTTTTGTTCTTTATTTAAATTTCTATGGCGCATTAGCAAAGTATAAGCCTCTCTTATGTTATTGATATTTTGCGCAATGATAACTGATGCCTGATTGGCATTTAAATTATTTAAAAATTTATTCATTACAATGCTTTCATTGTTTAAAGGGTTATAAACTAAACTATGTTCTAACTTACACTTCTTGTTTAGTTTTAACAGGATGCCTTCGGTCTGCTCAAATAATTGTTGAAGATCACTAGTGTTGATCATATGAAGATCTTGTAGAATTTGCTCAAAGGTTTCCCGAACTCCAAAGTCTTGAATTAAGGCTTCTTTAATAGCTGTCCATGTTGGTTCGAGAGTTCTTCTTAAGGTGTTAATTGCAGCTCCTTGTATTTTATTTTTTACTATGTGAATAGCAATTGGTTGATTTTCTGGACTTATATAGCCGAATAAATATTCAATATATTCTATGAAGGATATAATGTCCTCATCAGAACGACCCGAGAATGTATGTAACTTCTCTAGGCGTAACAACGGTACGTTTTGGTCTGGTGCTGGTAAAGCCATTTTTCTTTTGTATATATATTTCTAATTCGAACTGCTCCCTTTAATTATTTTCAATCTTTTTTTTTATTAATCTGCACTTTTTTTTCACTTCTTCTTCACTTCCTTTGTCTTTTACATAGACCCTTTGTCTTTTTCGTAGACACTTTTTAAAATTGCTTTTAACTAATCTCTCTACGAGAATTCGTGTATTTGTATGAACACTTTAGTCAGCAAAAAAAATTTTTTTTTTTTTTTTATTGTTTCTTTTGTTTTGTCACTTCGGTGATTTAAAAAATAGTTTTGTCCACTAAAACACTTCGGTGTTATTAATTTTCACAAAACAAAACAATTTAACTGCGATCGTTGAATTTTAAGACTATGTACGTTGTACTTAAATCCGCACTAAAATTCTACCGGTTAAAAAAAATTATATATTTTTTTCGGTTCGATCACTGAATCTCATCTATTCATTAATTTTCGCTTAATGTCTTAGTGAGATCCTACCGACTGCGCCAATTTTGTTTTTGATCCTCCGGGATCTGTTTTTTTTAAAATTTAAAATAAAACACTCATTGAAATTTATTATATTTTTATTTATTAATGAGCTTCAGATCCCTTACCACTGGTGGGGGGAAATCTTCGGCTATACGAAGTGACACGTAAATAGAACTGAGCTTAATGAGATTGAATGATCTCTTTTTATAATAATTAAATGCTAACGCAGCAAATCTTAGTTTGACTGCGGATGATGCAATGATTCATATTGTTCTTTATTTTGAAATATTCTCCCACACAAGTTGCTGAAGGCAAAAAGTGCTGATATGCTTTTTTAAGTTAATGACATCGGATATGATCATCCGCAATGAAATGCAAATATGAATCATTGTTAATGAACTACGTTCATTGTTGATATTTATTGAAAGATACTTTGCTTACATTAGTTAGGTACATATATTTATGTCTGGAAGTTCTGTAGGAGATACTTCACTGACGGTTAGGTTAAGTTTATAAAAAGTCTTTATGACATCCTAATGGTGTCGATTCAAGCAAATATGGTTGGTATGCTTTTGTTGTTATTTGGGTTGGGAAATAATTCTATAACTAGCGCGGGCATTTGAAATTCTAAGTGTCTGAATTTAACCAAATTCCCTTAGAATAATAAAATTCATAGTATCTTGATGCTGTGATTTTTATATTAGTCGGTAAACATCGATACAAAATTGCGTCTTAGAAGGGTACGATAGTCATCTAACTGATGAGCCCAACTATCGTACCTGGGCGAAACGCAATCATGGAGTTGAGCTCACTTGAACTTTTAACTTTGAATTATATATTCAGTCACTCCACTTAAACAGAAGAATTTCTTTTCAAATTTTCTTCATATTCAATAATTATAAAAAGCCTGAGCGCGGGCATTTGAAATTCTAAGTGTCTGAATTTAACCAAATTCCCTTAGAATAATAAAATTCATAGTATCTTGATGCTGTGATTTTTATATTAGTCGGTAAACATCGATACAAAATTGCGTCTTAGAAGGGTACGATAGTCATCTAACTGATGAGCCCAACTATCGTACCTGGGCGAAACGCAATCATGGAGTTGAGCTCACTTGAACTTTTAACTTTGAATTATATATTCAGTCACTCCACTTAAACAGAAGAATTTCTTTTCAAATTTTCTTCATATTCAATAATTATAAAAAGCCTGAGCGCGGGCATTTGAAATTCTAAGTGTCTGAATTTAACCAAATTCCCTTAGAATAATAAAATTCATAGTATCTTGATGCTGTGATTTTTATATTAGTCGGTAAACATCGATACAAAATTGCGTCTTAGAAGGGTACGATAGTCATCTAACTGATGAGCCCAACTATCGTACCTGGGCGAAACGCAATCATGGAGTTGAGCTCACTTGAACTTTTAACTTTGAATTATATATTCAGTCACTCCACTTAAACAGAAGAATTTCTTTTCAAATTTTCTTCATATTCAATAATTATAAAAAGCCTGAGCGCGGGCATTTGAAATTCTAAGTGTCTGAATTTAACCAAATTCCCTTAGAATAATAAAATTCATAGTATCTTGATGCTGTGATTTTTATATTAGTCGGTAAACATCGATACAAAATTGCGTCTTAGAAGGGTACGATAGTCATCTAACTGATGAGCCCAACTATCGTACCTGGGCGAAACGCAATCATGGAGTTGAGCTCACTTGAACTTTTAACTTTGAATTATATATTCAGTCACTCCACTTAAACAGAAGAATTTCTTTTCAAATTTTCTTCATATTCAATAATTATAAAAAGCCTGAGCGCGGGCATTTGAAATTCTAAGTGTCTGAATTTAACCAAATTCCCTTAGAATAATAAAATTCATAGTATCTTGATGCTGTGATTTTTATATTAGTCGGTAAACATCGATACAAAATTGCGTCTTAGAAGGGTACGATAGTCATCTAACTGATGAGCCCAACTATCGTACCTGGGCGAAACGCAATCATGGAGTTGAGCTCACTTGAACTTTTAACTTTGAATTATATATTCAGTCACTCCACTTAAACAGAAGAATTTCTTTTCAAATTTTCTTCATATTCAATAATTATAAAAAGCCTGAGCGCGGGCATTTAAAATTCTAAGTGTCTGAATTTAACCAAATTCCCTTAGAATAATAAAATTCATAGTATCTTGATGCTGTGATTTTTATATTAGTCGGTAAACATCGATACAAAATTGCGTCTTAGAAGGGTACGATAGTCATCTAACTGATGAGCCCAACTATCGTACCTGGGCGAAACGCAATCATGGAGTTGAGCTCACTTGAACTTTTAACTTTGAATTATATATTCAGTCACTCCACTTAAACAGAAGAATTTCTTTTCAAATTTTCTTCTTATTCAATAATTATAAAAAGCCTGAGCGCGGGCATTTGAAATTCTAAGTGTCTGAATTTAACCAAATTCCCTTAGAATAATAAAATTCATAGTATCTTGATGCTGTGATTTTTATATTAGTCGGTAAACATCGATACAAAATTGCGTCTTAGAAGGGTACGATAGTCATCTAACTGATGAGCCCAACTATCGTACCTGGGCGAAACGCAATCATGGAGTTGAGCTCACTTGAACTTTTAACTTTGAATTATATATTCAGTCACTCCACTTAAACAGAAGAATTTCTTTTCAAATTTTCTTCATATTCAATAATTATAAAAAGCCTGAGCGCGGGCATTTGAAATTCTAAGTGTCTGAATTTAACCAAATTCCCTTAGAATAATAAAATTCATAGTATCTTGATGCTGTGATTTTTATATTAGTCGGTAAACATCGATACAAAATTGCGTCTTAGAAGGGTACGATAGTCATCTAACTGATGAGCCCAACTATCGTACCTGGGCGAAACGCAATCATGGAGTTGAGCTCACTTGAACTTTTAACTTTGAAAAAATTATATGTTAATTAAAAGATTGCTAGAGAATTCAAAAATTTCAATACAAAATTCAAAAGAATCCCAAAGAATGTAAATGAATGCAAATGAATACAAAGAAAGCATATGAATGCAAATATTGCAAATGAATGCAAAGAATAAAAATAAATAAATGGTATGGAAATGAATGCAAGGATGGCAAATGAATGCAAGAGTGCAAATGAGGGGAAGGAATGCAAATGAATGCAAAGAAAACATGTATTCTTAAAAGATTGCATGCAATAACTGATTGCTGTAAAATGAATTGGGGAAAAAATGACTGCAGTCATTCCAATGTCAAATTAATGGTGATTGCAAAATTTGAAGTCGCAGTCTCAAAGTCAAATCAATGAATGATTGCATTCTTTTAGTGCAGTGGCATAGCTAGGGGGGCGAAGGGGGCGGTCGCCCTGGGCTCCAGGAGTTAGTGGCGGCAAATGGGAAAATCAAATTCATTGTTCATGGGATGTAAACCAGTTACAAAAGTTTTCTTATTGAAAATTGTATTAAATTTTAATTAGAAAACATTCAATTTTTATAGTATTCAAATTTGTAGGGGCGGCAAAATCATCCTCGTTGTTCATGAGAAGTTGGAAATAAACAAAAGTTTAATTTTTGTTTAGTAAATAATTCAATCAATGTTTATTAAATTGAAATCAAGAGGGGCGCAAAATCATCATCGTTGTTTATTACAGAAGTTGGAAATAAACAAAAAATTATTATTTTTTTTTTAATTAAAAATTCTAATAACATTTGTAGTAATAAGAACGTACAATTTTTCATTGTGTTCAAATAACTAGGGGTGGCAGAATCATGACCATTGCTCATTATAGAAGTAGGTAATAAACACAAAAGCTTATTTTTTTAAATTAACAATTCTTTCAAGTTTTGAAACAAAATGATGGCTTTCGTAATGACCATTCTCTTTTGTAGCTTTACATATAGGTACGTGTCTGATAATTCCCTCAATTTAGAGTTCAGAGGGGTTGACCTTTCTCATAAAATTTTTCGCGTTAGATTTGAAAAAAAAAATGCTGTAGACTGAATATTTTCGCAGATGATTTGTTTTTGTTTTTTCAAAAATAAATGTTATTTAAACAAAACTGATAAATGAATAAAAATAAATAGAACATTACATCAGTTTTTTTTAAACATAAAACCAGCAAACAAAAAAGGCTGTAAATAATACACAAAGAAACTAAAAAAAAAATGTGAGTTTTTTTTGCGAAGATTATTTTTTTTTCGTAAAATGAAGTGCAGTAGGTATGTAGATTTTGCAGCAGATTTATTTTGAGAAAAAATGCATTAGATCAACAATCTACTGCAATTTCAGTGAAGTAACAACTCTGTAGCCAAACACTCAGTAGTGACTTAGCCGTGGCTTTGACCCTCTCATGGTTCATGATCATTAGATCTGAGAAATATGAACAGTATGCACTTTATCAGTTTTGCTGTCGAGTACTGATGAAACAATTGGCGTGTCTCACCCAGTAAAATCTCACCGAGCGCTCAATATCAATTTGACGCAGGTGAAATGTTTTGGTGGAACAAGATTCCCTGTTCAATCGTACTGAAATTATGGAAACAAAATCTGAATTTTGCTTTAAATATTTAAATGTTAAAGCACAAAACTTTATAAAATGAATGAAAAATACAAAGATCAATTTATTTTTCCTGTTTAATAATATTCAACTTCTATTTTGTATTTTTGTATTAATTTCGTATTTGCATATCACCGAAAAATTGTAGCTTGGCTGTCAAATGAACAGTTTTAGCTGAGAAAGAACATTGAGAATTGAATCCAAAAAATTTCGTCTCAGTAATCTCTGAAGAAAATCTTAGTACTCAGGTGAGATTTTTTGTCCCACTTTAAAAAATCTCTGAGCTGTCAGAGATTTTATTTGGTGAGTCACGCCTAATGAAAATTATTTACTTCACTATTTTTGGACGAATGGAAACATGAAAAAATGTTCAAGTCTCATGTGCCTATATTATATACAGTTGGTTTAAAGTTAAATCTCAGTAGGTCAGAAGCAAAACAAAAAATCATTCAGCAGATATTGCGGTAAAGTGGCGTGTATCAATATTTCGCAGAATGTAGTTCCTTGCATTTATAAAAAAAATATTTTAATCAAAATTTTGTCTGCAACTTTAAGACCGATGGTATGAAGGTACCTATCACAAATTTTTTTATAAAGTATTGTTAGACCGTAGGGGCGGCAAATTATTGTTTTGCCCCGGGTGGCAAATATCCTAGCTACGCCACTGATCTTGCCGTTTAGGTTATTTTATTTTGATACTTAATTATTAAAAAAAAAGTCTGTTCAAAATATCTTCGAAAAAACCAGCATGAAAAAAACTAAATTTGATTATTTACTATAGTGCGTTCAACTTTTTAAGCATTTCCGCTGAAAACATCAAAACAACAACAAGTATTTTGTTTGCAGTACCTACAAAGTCTCAAGGTCTTTCTACTCTCATAAAATTTTTAAATGGAAACGTACATTAGCGTTGTTTTTTGTGCATTTTTATCTTCGCTTGGAAAAAAGTAGTATGTTAAATACAACAACAATACGGAATTATGCCAAATTTGTGTTGTATTTAACAAACATTCAACATACCTACTTTTTTAACCGGAGATAAAAATGCACTAAAAATAAAAATAATAATAATTTTAACTATTTTGATATTATTCATTAAGTTGTTTGATGCCAATGTATGGAATCCTACAGAAATTGTTACCCTATCGTCATATTATACTTAATGATCTTAACTTATCATTTTATTGGTAGCCCCCCCCCCCTACCCCCGTGGCTGATTCAGAAGAGAGTTAGACAAACAAAACATGTGAGCTGTGTTTTTCCAAGCCCTAGGAAAATTGAATGAGTTGTTGGGCTGAACCATATTATATGCAAGCTGGGTTTTTTTTTCGAGGCCCCAAGAGAATTGGATGAAAAAAGACGATTATATACAAAATAAAATATACCTACGTAGGCGTATACGTATTTCAAACCTTAAATGTATAAGACAAAAAGTTGAAGCTTGGGGCTAAGCGTTTTCCTAAGCGTGCAAGGGAATCAGATGAAAACTATAACACTGTTATACCTGAGCGTCGAACTTGACGAGTTGTAGAAGCTGAGTAAGGTCAAAGATTCTCGAGTCTAACTCCAGATGAGTCCTGAAACCAAAGGGCGCTTCACCTATCCCATCCACACCCGATCCCTGTCCCACGTCGGCACGGCGAATAGCTGTCCACGTTATCCCCCTCGGTGGCACGGCGAAAAGCTGTTCAACGAGATCTCCCCCATGTCGGTACGGCGTATCGCTGTTCGACCTGTTTTCCCAAACACATTACTCCTTTTCCTTGACAGTACGGCGAATAGCTGTCTGTCACTCTTATCTTATCATATCCTCTTCCCTTGAGTCCTGAAATAACTTCCATAAACCTTCCCTATCCAAACCCATCCCTGTCCATCGTCGGTACGGCGAATAGCTGTCCACGTAATCCCCCTCGGTGGTACGGCGAAAAGCTGTTCAACGAGTTCTCCCCCATGTTGGTACGGCGTATCGCTGTTCGACGTGTTTTCCTATACACATAATTCCTTTCCTTGACAGTACGGCGAATAGCTGTCTGCCACTCTTATCAAATCATATCCCCTTCCTCACCCACTCCAATTTTCCTATTGGGCTGGATCTAAGGTGTTACACGACCCGTGCCGATGATCAGCCTGGCTGGGGGCCCAATTAAAAATACTAGCTCAGTCGTTAACGGAGTATCCGACTTTTGGCACTTTTCGGATCAGCTTGCCTTCTCTACATATGCGAATCTCTGTGTAGAGTGACCAACCTTTATTCGCTACTCGTGGGTCCAAAATAATTGTATGTCAAAACAAAAGACAAAAACAAGGATAGATGGTGAGACCGGTTCTCCTTCGAAACCGGGCGGCAGCACGGCGTCAAAGCTGTTTGCCGTTACTCCTGGGGTCGGTTTCAGTGGGGTGGTTGTGGCAAGTCATGGTCCCCCATCTGATACAGATTCCAGCGAGAGAAGTAAGGTGGTTGCAATACCTAATTTCAGTAGTGGTGGGGTTGTGAATAACGGTCCGACCACTTCTAGAGAGAGTGAACCTCTTCCGAGTACGTCTTGGGAGGGAGCCCAACTCGGTGGTGTAAGGGTTGTGAATAATGGTCCTCCCACCACTGGAGAGGGTTCTCCCCCGAAGACGTTACCTTCAACTACGCTGAATAGGCAGTCAAAGGACAGCTATACGGTCAGGCTGACAGCTCCTAGGATTCTCAATACCTTTGGTAATGGAAAGCTGGAGGTCGAAGGGAAGACGGAGCTGAACGCCAGGATAAAATGGGCTCAGTGCATTTTAGCCAATGCGCAGACCAGCGGCGACTCCACGTCAAAGCAACAAAGGTCTCTAGAGGATACCATCCCGGTGCCCAAACGACCCAAGGTGCAAAGCACCAGAACTCTCCATTGCGGCGTATCCAAGACCTATAGTGATGTCCTCAAAGTATACAAAAAAGATGAGGTTGACGCGGATCGCGTCCCTCCACAAAAAACTGAGGCTGAGCCTGTGGGATGGGACCCTGGTGCATCCATCACCTTTCCATCCATTGTTGATGAGGAATCCAGGTCATCCCTGATCAAGGTTCAGTCTTCTACTAATGTCGACAGTCTGACCGAAATGGAGACCGAAGACTACCTTAACCTCGTTCCATTGAGTGAGAATGAGCTATTGAGTTCATCTTCTGATTTGGAAGAACGCAACGACACCGTACAGGAGGCTATTCCGCCTGATTGTAGCCAAATGTTGCAATTAGTCCAAATTAACCTTCAACACTCTATTAAGGCTTCGGCCTCCCTTCTTCTCCGTCTATCCAGAAACGGTGAGGATATTGTTCTGATCCAGGAACCCTGGATTGTTAAATCCATGGTTAAAGGACTCAGAACTCCTGGATACTACTTACTGTATGCATCTGGTAAGGGTGAACCTAGATCTTGCATACTAGTTAAAAGTACCACTAACGTATATTTACTCCCTGATCTCAGCGATAGTGATATCACCACTGCTAGACTGGAAACGGCCAATGGTGCGTACTGGCTAGTGTCAGCGTATCTGGGCCATGACAATCTCGGCCCTCTCCCCGGTTATACACTGGAGAGAATCATCGCACAGGCAGAACGACAGAAGATATGTCTCATTATTGGGAGTGATGCTAACTCCCATCATACAGTATGGGGAAGTACTGATATCAATGATAGAGGTGAATCTCTTTTTGATTATATTTTAAGTACTAACCTTATAGTAAGTAATGTGGGAAACGAACCTACCTTCATTACTAAAAACCGACAAGAAGTATTGGATATTACTCTTGTCTCAAATACAATTCATCACAAGATCTTGAATTGGAAAGTATCTGATGAACACTCGTTTTCTGATCACAGGTACATCCAATTCAGTCTAAATGATGAACCTCCTAGCCGCTTGGTATTTCGAAACCCTCGAAAAACCGATTGGCTTAAATATAGGATAACACTCAAAGGTATATTAAAACCTGATCTTTTAAATCCTCCTTCAAATATAATTGAACTTGACTGCAAGGTCAGTGATCTCACGTTAGCCCTTAACAAATCAATGGCTATTTCCTGTCCACTTACTCAAGTAAGGGGAAAAAAGAAGCCGTATTGGTGGGATTCAGGGCTTGAACCGCTCAGGAAAGATTGTCGTAAATGTTTTAATCGAGCTAAAAGTACCCGGGTAGCGTCGGATTGGGAATCCTATAAGGAAACCCTTAAATTATATAAGAAAGCTTTGAGGAAGTCTAAGAGATCCTCCTGGAGAATTTTCTGTGGAAATATAGAAAAAACTTCAGAGGCATCCAGGCTTAGAAAAATCCTCTCTTCAAATCCAGTGATGCCTAGCTGTTTGAAAAATGCTGATGGCTCATGGACCAACTCTTGCGAAGAATCGCTAAACCTGCTACTAGATACTCATTTCCCTGGAAGCTCCAAAAATATTAATAGCTTCGACCATAATAGGTCAGATAATGAGCCAAGATATCCACAAGGTCTTGTTACTAGGGAAAAGCTGCAATGGGCGCTCAACAGCTTCAAACCATACAAGTCTGCAGGACCCGACGGCATAGTACCAGCTGAACTCCAAATGAATTCTGATTTAATTCTGCCAATTCTGGAGATCATTCTTACTGGTTGTTTAAACCTGGTCCACATTCCCCTGTTATGGAGAGAAGTTAAGGTTGTGTTTATACCCAAAGCTGGCAAATGCTCCCAAGTAAACCCGAAAGATCTCAGACCTATTAGTCTATCATCATTCCTTCTTAAAATCTTTGAAAGATTGATCGATATCCACCTGCGAACAAGCATAGACACGCGACTTTTGTCTACTGCTCAACACGCTTATTGTAAAGGGAAATCGGTTGAAACTGCGTTACATACTCTAGTTCGAACTATAGAATATTCCCTCCATCATAAAGAGTACACCATGGTCGCTTTCTTGGATATAGAGGGCGCTTTTAACAATGTCGACACATATGCGATCGCATCTGCTCTGACATCCCTGAAGGTAGATGGTATGCTTGGTGAATTGATTAATCAAATGCTGACTAGCAGGGTTATCAATTCAAAACTGGGCAGCTTTTCCGCTAGAAGGTCTGTCAGTAGAGGTACGCCGCAAGGTGGTGTCCTATCTCCCCTTCTCTGGAACTTGGTAGTAAATGAGCTGCTGACATGCCTGGAAGCAGAGGGTTACAGAGTGATTGCATATGCGGACGATGTTGCTATTGCCGTATCAGGAAAGCATCCTACTGTCTTAAAAGAACTCTTACAAAATGCTTTAAATAAGCTTACCAACTGGGCTGACCGGTGTGGTCTGGGTGTCAACCCTCATAAAACAGAACTTGTTCTATTCTCAAGGAAATATAAAATCCCTCATATTGATCCTCCTTCTATCAAAGGTACTCCACTAACATTCACTGATCAAGCAAAATATTTGGGTCTTATTTTGGACAAAAAGTTAAGCTGGAAACCTAATATACAAGAAAGAGTCAAAAAAGCCACAGTGGCACTTTTCTCTTGCAAAAAAGCCGTTGGGAACAAATGGGGCCTTCAACCTCGAATCACTCACTGGCTATATACTTCGGTGATTAGACCGATCCTCACTTACGGAGTGACAGTATGGTGGACTGCTCTGGATAAAGCGGTAAATTGCGACAAATTGAGCAAAGTCCAACGCTCTGCTTGTTTGTGCATAAGTGGAGCACTTCGTACGACACCTTCCGCTGCTCTAGACGTTCTGCTCCATCTGACACCCCTCAATATTTTCAGCAAACAAGTGGCTGCAAATACAGCCATTCGCCTTAAAGCTTCCTCACAATGGACCAACAACAACTTTGGCCATTCCATCATTCTGAATTCATTCGGATCAATCACAAGTCGCACTGATTACACCATCCCAAAACTTCAGTTTGGCAAAAACTTTCAAGTCAGCATTCCTTCTAGAGTTCTCTGGGAGGATACGGCTCTCTTGGAAGATGAATCAATCCATATTTACACCGACGGATCGAAAACTGATGATGGGGTGGGTGGTGGTGTGTACTCAGAAAGACTAAAATTAAGTCTCTCCTTCCGTCTTCCTAATCATTGTAGCGTGTTCCAGGCGGAACTTATGGCGATCAAAGAAGCCTTATCTTGGCTGAAAGAAAACGTGTTATCAACTACAGATATCCGCATCTTCTCGGATAGTCAAGCAGCTATCAAATCTCTGGAATCGGTCTCTACCAACTCTTTAACAGCCCTAAATTGTCGTTCATCTCTGCTGGAGATGGCGCAGCAGTTTAACATTCACCTGAGTTGGGTGCCGGGGCATAGAGACATTCCAGGTAATTGTAAGGCCGACGAACTCGCTAAATATGGAACAACTCTACCTCTTCTACCTAGTAAGGCAGATATTGGTATTCCCATCGCTACATGTAAACTTATGCTGAAGCAAGATGCTTTAGAGAAAACAAACGTTAGGTGGAACAATATCACCACTTGCTGGGCAACAAAACAAATCTGGCCAGTAATGGATTTTAAGCGGTCTAAATGTTTGATATCTCTAAGCAGATTGCACATTAGCTCCATGATAGGTGTCATAACCGGACACTGTCTTATAGGCAAGCACGCAACGCGTCTTGGCGTATTCTCTAACGATTTTTGCAGAAGCTGTATGGACGAGGAAGAGGTAGAATCGATTCCTCATCTTCTATGCACTTGTCCTGCTCTATCTCATAGGCGAAGACTCCATCTTGGAGATTTCTACTTCAATGATCCTAGTGATTTAGTAAATGTTGACATAGGTAGTCTGTTACGCTTCATAAGAAGCTCCAAATGGTTCATCGAGTAGGGAAAAAGGCTTCCCAGATTCTTGTGGTATCACAATGGGCCAACTTATGGTCTAAGTGTGTCAGTTTTCATGACTGACAGCCACTTCAACCTAACCTAACCTAGGGCTAACAAATTTGCATAATAGCTGTTTTTTTCCAGGCTTTAAAGAAATCCGACGAAAGTAAGAGGCAAAAGCTAAAAAAATTCCACGGAGGCTGTTGTTTTCCGAATTCCAGCGAAACAATGGAGGTTGGGGTTTGTGTTTTAAACCCCTAAGGAATCGGACTAAACAAATAACAAGTTTGGGGCTAGTAAGTATGCATTCCTATATTAATAATAATAAACGAATGAATGTTAGCTTTTTCTTAAATTCCTCTTGATATTTTTCGGACTTAGCTAAGCCCAGATAACTTTTGGGGCTTAAGTTTAAAAACTCAGTTTCCGGTGTAAAAAATCACCCTGATTACAAAATCCGACGAATTAGTCAGGCCCAATATTGACATTTGGATCATAGTAAAAATGTCAAAATTCAGTCTATTTCGCTCCGCAGTTGGACGGATGCTGTAGGTAATCGGGCTGAATAACTTTGATATGGATGCATGATAACATCAAAATATTGTTTTAGAAATTGAAACATATTTTTACTTGCGATTAAAGGTACTACAGGTAAGGCAAGTTTTGGATTCGTGCAAAAAAAATGTTTGAGATAACAATCAAGCATGATATTACGATGATAGAGAACACCAAAAAAGTGGGTGGCACAATTCTGTCTGTCTGTTTGTCTGTGGTCTGTCTGTCTGTCTGTCTGTTCGTCTACAGTCTAAACGGCTCGATCGATTTTCTTCAAACTTGGTACATAGTGGTTTTTGGTGATTATTCCCACACGTTTTTTTAATTTTTTTTTATAATCAAAAATAACGCTACCTGCCATACAATTTTTTTTTTGCAATTTTACATAATCGTATTTTTCTCAAAAACGGCTCGACAATTTTTCTTAAAAAAAAATCAATAAACTTATTTTAGGCTTTCTTTTGGTGGAAAACCATTTTTCAGAAATGGTTATTAATGGTACCTCCCAAAGAACCATTTTTTTGATTTTCTTCAAAACGGTACGACCGATTTCAATTATTTTTTTACACAGAAGCTTTCAAAAATATGAATAGTTTTGTGTACCAACATTTTTGAAAAAATATTTTTTGAATTTTTAAAATATGTTTCAAATTTTTTTTTGGAAAATCAAATATTTCGAAAACGACCTGATCGATTTGTTTGAAACTCGGTATTTAAGACTTGTTTAGTGTTTTCTAAAATATTTTTAGAAAAAATTTTACATTTATCAAAAAATAACGGTACCTTCCATACAAAAGTTAAAAAGCCGCAAAGGAAAATATTTTTTGCTTAAAAACAACTCCTACGATTTTGATTAAACTTTTTTCATATACTAAAATTAGTACGATCTACTAGCAAAAATTATAAAATTTTACACTTAGCAACTATTAATAGTACCTGTCATAGAACGTTTTTTTTTATTTTGAACTTTCTCGTTATCGGCTAAACGGATTTAGATGAATTTTTTTATGTACAAAATTCAAATAAGATTAAATAATATTGCATATCAAAATTGTCAAAAAAAAAGTTTTTGGATTTTTAAAAAAAGTTTCAAATTTTTTTTTGAAATTTCGATATCTCAAAAACGGGTGGACAATTTTTTTTTTCAAATTTTGTTTTTATATACACATAAATATATACTTAAGATTTGCATACCAAAATTTGTTCTTAAAAATGTTTTAAGAATTTTATATTTAAAAACTTTTTTTTTTTAAAACCGCTCCAACGATTTTAAATTTTTTTTCCCATACAATCATATTCAATCAAGAATTAAGATGGCATTCTTTTTTTCCACATCAAACTGTCAAAAGAGTTGTTTTATCCAATTTAAAAGTCGTATTTCATGCTTCTCTACATTTTTCTCTCATAATTTCCATGTTTTTATATACAATTTTCTTAAGCCCACAGTGTCTTGAACATAAGAGCAAGTACGTGCGACCCAGTTGTTATATTCTTTATTTATATAAAAAAGAAAGACTTGGTCCGCTTCCGACAAGATCGTTTATTCGACTGACTTAAAACTAACTTACAACTAAATACAAAGTTGTTCTCTTACATACTAATACTCTTAATTATAATGTTGAGAAGAGTTCCATAACACTACCTCCTTTTTTAGATACAAAATTTATTTCATACAAGTTTTTATATCATTAAATTTACTTTGCATATATATTTTATTTATTTACTCTTTATATGATACAAATTTTTTCGGTCTTAAAATCTTCTTTTCTTGTCTATTTCCCTCAGCACCCATGTTTAAGTTTTGTTCATTAATTCTTTTTATTTTTTCTTCATTTTTAATATTTACAACCTTTTTATCTTTATTTTTATTATAAATACAAATATAGGGTTTCTTAACATATTTTTTCAGTTGATTTCTATGAACCCTTTTTGTTAAACCATTTATAATTATAAAATATGTTAACCAACTTTCTCTTTTCTTTATAATTCCTGGTATCCATTTCGCATAGTTACTTCCTTCTTGGCAATATAATATTTTTTCACCTACCTCTAAATCAAAATATTCTTTCTTTTTAACATCTTTACATTCTTTAAGTTTTCGTTCTTTATATTTATTTCTTACTGTTTTCATACTTGGGTTCTGTTTACAATCTCTGGCACTATTTTGAAAATAAGTAAAACAAGTTCTTGGCTCATATGAAAATACTAACCTAGCAGGTGAAACCCCAGTTGCGGAATGTGGCGTATTACGATACTTAAACAAAATATTCATAAGCTTTTGCTGAATCGTTAAATTACTTCTAATGCATTTTTTAAGGCTCTCTTTCACTGTTCCAACTCCTCTTTCGGCAATCCCATTACTTTCTGGATGATACACTGGTGAAGCTTTGTACTCAATTCCGTTAACTCTACAAAATTTTTGAAAATCAAAAGAAGCAAATTGAGGCCCATTATCCGACACCAACATCTTTGGAAAACCAAAAATCGACATAAAACTCTTCAGCTTCTCAATTACATGCTCAGCTGTAGTTTTTTGTAAAATATAAACCTCAATCCATTTGCTGAAATCATCCACAACTAGTAAAAAATTCTTATTTTCGAACATAAACAGGTCAATATGTATTCTTTCAAATGGGAAATTTGTAGCAGGCCAGGTAAAATTTGGGCAATCTTTCCTTACTTTCTGTTTGAACTTGCATTCCATGCAATTACTAACCCAGCTTTCGATATCTTTATCGATTTTAGGCCACCACAAATATGACCTTGCCAACCTTTTCATGCGAGTCATGCCCACATGCTCCTCATGCAAAATTTTAAGGCAATCTGACTTGAGTTTATCCGGGATTACTATTCTGTTGGCATAATACAAACAACTATCATTCAATTCGAGAGAGTACCTTACTCTATAAAATTTGCAAAAATCAGAATTTTTCTTTGCATTTTCAGGCCAACCCTTACCAACGAATTCTATTATTTTTGTTAATAAAACATCATCTTTTATTTCCGAACGAATGACATCATAGTTCAAAGGTGTAGAATCAGCATAGTTAAAAAAATTTAATGAAAATGTTAGTTCTTCTACCCCTGTAGGTTCATTCAGTGGAAGCCTAGATAGTGCATCAACATTTCTTTGTTTAGATGCTGGTCTGTATACAATTTTGCACTGGTAGTTTGATAGAAACAATACCCATCTATGTAACCTTACTGATGCTACTACTGACAAAGCCTTTTTGTCACCAAACAAAACCTCTAAGGGCTTATGATCAGTATAGATTACAAAACTGTATCCATATAAAAATTTATGAAAACGTTTTATAGCAAACACCACAGCCAAAGCTTCCCGATGGAGTTGCGAATAATTTGCTTCCGCTTTACTTAAGGTTGAACTTGCCATGAAACATGGACGCTCAATGCCATCATTATCAATATTACTCAAAATTGCTCCCACTCCATTGGGACCTGCATCACATGCTACGATGATAGGAAGTCTAGGATCGTACGGACGCAAAATATTATTTTTTTGAATAAGTTCTTTACTTTCGTTAAATGCACTTTGACACTCTTCAGTCCAAGTCCAAACTGAGTCTTTTCTTAACAGCTTATACAGTGGTGATAGCTTATTAGAAAAATTAGGCAAAAACTTCGAATAATAGTTTATCAGACCGAGGTACGACTGCAAAGTCTTAACATTCGAAGGTTTTGGTGAATCCATTATGGCCTTAAGCTTTCCTTGACAAGGACTTATTCCATTATAAGAAAGCTCATGCCCTAACCATTCAATTTTCTCGACAAAAAATTTACATTTATCGAGATTTATTTTAATTTTATGAGAATTTAATCTCTCTAGAACTTGAAATAATCTTTCTTTACATTGCTCTATCGTATTCCCACCACAGAGAATATCGTCAATGTACCATTCTGCCCCTTCTATTCCTGACAGCAATGAATCCATTTTCTTTTGAAAAATCATTGGAGCACATGCAACCCCAAATGGTACCCTACAATATTGAAACAAACCACGACTAGTATTAATTACCAATAAATGTCTGCATTTGGGATCGACCTCCAATTGTAAATATGCACCAGTCAAATCTACAGCACAATAATACTTATATTTACCTGCACTTATCAAAAGATCGTCTATGAGTGGAAGAGGATGGACAACCATGTCCAAATGTGGATTAATGGTAACTTTAAAATTGCCACATAACCTTAACGATCCGTCTTTTTTTTCGACAATGACCAGTGGAGCCGCCCACGAGCTGCTCTGTACTCTTTCGATAATATTTTCTTTTTCAAGGCGCTCTAACTCCGCATCAACCTTTTCACGAAGACTAAATGGAACTGTGTATGGCTTATGAAATCGAGGTTGTACATCTTCTCGCAAAGTAATTTGAGCTAAAAAATCACTAATCGGTTCCATGGGATTCTCAAAGATATTGGGAAACGTCTTTTTTATTTCATTTACTAATTTTTCATCATGCATATTAATTTTTTTTTCATCATGTAATTCTAATAAATAATTGTCATGCTTACCAACTTGTGGAATGGCACAGTGAAATTGAGCTTTAAAAAAGCTTCGCCATGTAGGACATAAAATGTCAAGCCAATCACGACCAATAATTGGTTGAAAATTTCTTGAACTCTCAATAACATGCAACTTTAATTTATATTTTCGCGAGCAACTTAAGACAGACACTGCAACCAAAATTTCACCGACAACCCCAACTCTATTACCTGTCAAAACTTCTAATTTAAGATTATCTACTTTTCTTAATGCCATATGCTTAAACATTTCATCATACATAACTTTAGATATAACCGATACCACTGCACCGCAATCAATCTCCATGTGCCCTTTCACACGAGGAAACTGAGTTGCCAGCAACTTTTAGTTCCAGGGTGAGAAGGGCAGGAGGAAAGAGGGGCGAACAGAATCTCCCCGGTCGAGGATTTGAGGAGATTTTTTGACATTTCCTTTCACATCTAGGTTTAGGTGTGTTCAACCAATAGACTTTCAAAGGAAATTTCAAAAATTGCCTGGAGATTTGTTTCCTCGTATGAAAGGTACAAGAGATTTTTAAGGAGATTAAAAGAAAACGTCAAAAAAATCTCCAGCAACTTGTTTCTTCGTGTGAAAGGGGACCATCTTCAATTTTGTGTCGTCAACAATAACATCTGCACTCTCGGGGCCACCAGGAACGTCTATGAAATTTAAGCTGCCCAGAGTCAGGTTTCCGTTCTTTTTTACCGTTGTTTTATTCCAATTTCGTTGTTTTGGCTTTTGTCTTCCTCTTTCTATTGGTTTATTTCTGCACGCCTTCGACGAATGACCTACTTTACCGCAACCAAAGCACTGCCAGTTTCTAGCTGGACAATCGTTAATCATGTGACATAATGTACATTTGGTACAGTTTTCTATGTAGCCTCTCTTCTGCTTAGCATCATGAATTCGGTTAAGAGAACTTGATTGCGTCATAGTTCCAAGATCTTTTTGATCATTCTGCACTAACTCGAACTCTTTCGATTTGCTAACCGCTGTTTTCCAGTCCAGAGACGTAATTCCAAGCAAGAATGCTTGCAGCCGCTCATCCCGTATACCAACTACTAGTTTATCACGAAGAGCTTCTTCCAAAAAGGTATTGAAATCGCAGTTAACTGAGAGCATTTTGATTTCGAGTATAAATTCTGAAATTGACTGACCATTTTTTTGCTTTGCACAGTTAAACTTATACCGTTCTGCAATTATATTTTTCTTTGTGGTGAACCCATCTTTTATTAACACGATGAGCTCGTCAAAATTTTGCTTTGTTGGGGTATCAGGGGCCACTAGGTCTTTGATTTTTTTATAACTTTCAGGTCCAATCAATGTTAAGAACAAAGGCGTTTTTTTCACTTCGGGTGTATCATTTATAAAAAATAATTGCCTCATACGCTCGATATAATCATCGAAATTTTCCCCGAACATGAATTGTTCTATTGAGCCAATAAACGATGTTTGATTATTATTAATAACCGTGCCCGATTTTTTATTTTCCATAGACATTTTAGTTTTTTTTTTTTTTTTTTTTTTTACTTTTTACTGTTTACTTTTTTATTTTAACAGGCTTTACCTCGTCGCCAAATGTTATATTCTTTATTTATATAAAAAAGAAAGACTTGGTCCGCTTCCGACAAGATCGTTTATTCGACTGACTTAAAACTAACTTACAACTAAATACAAAGTTGTTCTCTTACATACTAATACTCTTAATTATAATGTTGAGAAGAGTTCCATAACACCAGTCGTGCATTTTTTTTTATTTCAGATTGTTTTCGTGTTTCAAAGGATATTTTGACGATTTCAAAGACTGCTTTAAAGAAAGATTAGAGAGCTCTTTCCGCGAGCAATATTCATTAAATGAAATGAGAAAGAATTTCAATTCACTTCGACCTCGTTTTCGAAATGTAAAAACCAGCTGTAACGGTTAATTTTTTGTTTTCTTTAAAAAGTGTAATATACATTTTTGTTTTAATATAATGTAGATCCAATACTCGTATAACTATAAATAATTAGAAATTGAAGGGCAGACAAAATTTTTTAAATTTTAACTGAGATTTTTTTTAAATCTTCGTCAAACTGTAAGATTTGAATTGACAAAAAATATGAATGGAATTCGCCTTAAAATAGTTAATGATCGGAATGCTAAACACGAATTTTTATGTTCGAAATACCAATTCACGCATGGACTAAAGCCATTTGATGTGGAATAGGTACAGAACATCCAAATTCATTGTTTTCCTCAAATTTACAAAAAGTGAATTGAAAAACATGATTTAGCTAATTTCTTGGAATAGCTACTTGTACAAAAAATTTGCAACCTTTCAATATGTAAATAAAATGTCTAGTAAATCAAATCTTGGACAACCAATCCAAGTTAAAAAATATCTTAGGACAACAGTAACCTACAAAGTTTATCAATAACTTTTGGAAGGTAGACGGCTGCCTAAAACTAAACCGAGGACTTTAGGATGAGGATTTTATAAATCCTACTAAATATATTCAGATTACAGAAAGGTACCTACCTACTTATTTAAAGTTCCTATAAACATATCCTTACACCTTTTTAATACGATGTGTCTTTGTGGCGAAACGGGTTAAAGCGTCTTTTCAAAATATCAAAATAGCAGCTGAAGAGCTTACTAATTACCAGATGTTCCATTTCCAATTACAATTTTGCAGAATTTTCTTATAAAGTACCTACATATATTTTTGCATTATACAAAATCTTTTTTGATTCAGTTGCCGACTAGCCTACTTTCTGAGAAAAGAAAATTTGGGTTGGTAGGGCATTCGTATATGATTAAAGAATTTTTCAAAAGAAGTGTCTAGGGGAGCTCCAAGCCCCCCCCCACAGCCAAATCCTGGATCCTCTACTGTCTATACATCTATACATCTATACATCTATACATCTATACATCTTTACATCTATACATCAATACATCTATACATCTATACATCCATACATCTATACATACATATGTATAAATAAAATTGGAGTGCCTGTCGTTAATATTGAAATACTTTTAAGTTTTTGAGCTTAGGTGGTCGTTTACTTGCTAAGAAACATTACTGCATCATTTAAAAAATTCTGTCTGTCTGTTTGTCTGCGGTAGCCTTCAAAACAGCAGAACAGGTTATAATGGGAGTTAACGTACATGTAGTGGAAAAAATCAATTTTAAAAGTGTCAGAAAATTAAATGAAAACAATAATTATATACCTAGTGTGAGTAGTGGTGAAAATTTTGATAAAAATGTCTTTACTATTAAAAATTTTGTGAACGTACTGTTCGGATCTATGAAAACTACATGCCACCAATAACGCAGCGAAACCACGGCCGTTTGACCACCACAATGTATTTTACAGATGCAACAAAAAAAAAAGTGTTTACCTACCTTACACTTTTTATTCTTTCAAACTATATGCCATCAACCTTGCAGCCTTATGACGGTCCTTAAACCACAATAATGCACTTTTAAAATGCAATTATGCCATTGAAATGGTGCCAGGTTTCATTTAAATAATAACACAGGTTTACAAATATCGGTTAACTTTTCGACAAATGAAAGTGAGAATCGTTCTAAGGGTAATTTTTTACGCTGAACTCAAATCCGTTATCCGTTATCCGTTTTTCGTTATCAGCTCAGGTTTTCGAGATATTACCGTTAGAAAGCTCAAAAAACCCTTTTTCGACATTTTACAGATTTCTGAAAGTTTTTATTTTAATCTTCAAAATTCAGCTTTAATTGTCCCAATATATCTTTTACTTTTTGAGATATATTAAATTAGATTAGTCCTCATCTCACTTCATATAATTTTAAAAATGCTTTCTCTTTGGCTTACGTCGTTTTCGACAGGAACATGTAAAAAATGTTCTAAAAAAAGTTTTTAGTGTAGATTTCAAATCTGAAATCCATTTTTAGCTATCAGTCAATTTTTGGAAATAAATTTAAAAATCACCCGTTTTCGACCATAGTTTTTTTTTTTTATTTGAAATAACTCTTACAAATTAAAACTTAGTGTAATGGAACTGCACGGTTCATTTAAATTTTGGTCCGTTTCACGTACAAGAGACCACCAATAGTCACTTTACATTCCATCATCCCAAAAACCTTTGTAACTTTTTTCTATTCTTTCTAAATCTTGGTGAAGTCGCTCTCCTTGCTCATCACAATATATTGAAATATGCAACCGAAGATGGGTTGGGGCTGAAATACTGTATGGCCAAAATTCTGTTTTCAAAATTCTGCAATCTGCATTTCAAAATACTGTTTTTCAAAATTCTGTAAATCTTGTAAAAGGGAAATGGTTTTGATAATGTAAAAAAGTTTTCTCTTTTACAACAGATTTACTGAATTTTTGAACTAAATATTATCTATAGGCAGATTTTTGGTCAGTTTTTGATGATGAAAAGCCAAATGCAGAAGTTTTTCCAAGAACACAAAACAGTATTGAAGCTTTACTTTGCCGACTTAAAAGCTTGGTAGGAAAATGAAAGGTGGAGTTATATAAACTCATTAACAACCTGAAGAACGAACTTTTTTGCGTAGTACATTTGAAGAGGAGCATATTTTGAAACTGCTATCCTAGTTTTAAAAAAACTACATGCAGGGAAGACATCAACCACAGTTTTGGTCTGTCTTTGAAAATTCAAAGAAAAGAACAGAAGTTTTCCCAAGGATGCAAAACAACGTTGAAGCTTGGCATCAGTGATTTAAGAAATGAGCTTGTTTTCACAAAAGCACAGGTGGAAAGGGTAAGAAATGGAGAGCACATTAAAATAAATTAAATAATTTTGAAAAATAAAAAAATCGACGTATTATGAGAAAGAGACTTGATTTAAGTAACATTGCTTATTAAAAACGAAAAGCAACAAATTTTATTTTGTTTTGAATAATAATTCTAAGTTTTGAACTTGCTAATTTTTCATGTTTGTTTTTTATATTAATGACTTTTTTTGTTCCCTGATTATTTCTTTGACAGAATTATGTTTAATTTAGTGTTTTCTTATAAATAAAAGATATTATTTTGAATAACTTAAAAACACTTATTTTATTTATTTATTTATTTTCTTATGTTTATTTATGTAAATAATCTATAATTATTTTTCTTTATTTTCTAAAAAAATTCATTATTTTTATTCAATTCAATTTATTAATTTATAGCAGTGTACAAATAAGACATAGTCTTTTAAAGTACCTAAGTTTATATAACAATTGTTGTATAGTAATTTAAATTCAGTAATTATACAAATAAGCAAAAAAAAAATATATAATAAAATATTTAGTCGTGAAAAAAATAAATAAGTTTACATTTTAAAAAGAGGAAGAGAGAAGAAGAAAGAAAGAAAATAGATTTACTAATTAATTTTTAAAATTGCTGTTTATATATTAATTAAAAGTCATGAAAATCGCTTTTTTGAATTGAGAAATCCCTATTATTTGTTTTAATATTAAAGGCAAAGCATTCCAGAGTCTGATGGCATAGACAAAAAACAGTCTTGAAGAATTCAAGTAAGTAAAAGATGGAGATATAAGATTCATGGTTCGGGCAGATTGCGCGAATCGGAGCTTATCAAATAGGTATGATGGTGCTTTTTTCTGGATAATTTTATGCAAAAAAAATGCAGCATCTAGCATCCTGAAACTGTTTGAATGTACATCCCAGGACAAGTTGATGATATGAAGAGACATGTTTAGACCTTCGCAAATGAAATATGTACCTAACCATATCATTGAAAGCAACACGGAGTTTGTGCTTTGAGTGAGGGTCAAGTTTACAGTAAACTACTGCAGCATAATCGATTATAGGCAAAAATAATGACTTAATGATTCTCATTTTGGTTTCAACAGGTGTAAGGTACGAAAAAGGGTTTAATTTCCGGAGACCACCATAAATTCGTCCAATAGAAAAGTTGATATGATCGTTTGCAGAAAGGGAAAGCTGAAAACTTGATAGAAAAACAGGTGCAAGGCTGTTGACATCTAGTTTATGTTTGGATATGGCAATTATTTGTGATTAAGTCGGATTAAGTGTTAAACCATTGCATAAAGTCCATTCGTAGATGCCTTGAAGATCTTCGTTTAGTCTGTAGATTAAGTCCTCTAACAAGTTCAATGGCCGGGAGAGATACATTTGAACGTCATTTGCATAAAGATGCAGCATGACATTTGTGCACACTTGTGGCAGGTCATTAATAAATATACAAAATAAAATTGGACCCAAAATTGAGCCCTGTGGTACGCCAGCAATTAATTCCATGGAATCAGAGAAGGTGTTACCTACTTTAACTCGCTGAGTACGGTCTTCCAAATAATCTCGAATAAGATGTACTGACCTACTGCTGAAACCTAAGTATACATTTAACTTTTTGCAAAGAATATCATGATTTACTCTGTCAAAGGCTTTTGTGAAATCCAGCAAACAAAGTATTGTTAATTAATCTTGATCATATTCAAATCTTATATCATCCAGAACTTTAAATAAATAAAATAAATTGGGTGGCGCAACAGCTCGAGGAGAACCAGGGCCTAGTGACTTACAACTCACAACCATTCCTGTGTGCGTGTTTGTTGGGCAGGAATGGAGGGGACCTACAGTTTTTTGCCGAGTCCGAACGGCTAAATGAGAAGCACTTTTTCATGACAAGTATACTCTTGGAGGATTTGTCAGTTCCTCGCAAGAGGCAGTACCTCGAATAAAACATTTCTGTTTTTAGGTGGCACGGCTGGGAATCGAACCCACACCTTCGGCATGACAGTCCTACGCACTAACCATCAAGCCACGAGGTACTACCAGAACTTTAACCATTGCCGTAGAAGCTATGTTTTGCACTAAAACCTGATTGTCCCGATGATAGTAAATTATGAAAACTGATGTGGTTAGAAATTTGGTTTGATAAAACTTTTTCAAAAACCTTTGACAGGCAAGGCAAGATACTTATAGGCCGAAAATCAGCACAGGATAAAGGGTGGGGCTTTTTCGGCACAGGAATAACCCTTGCTAGCTTCCAACATTGAGGAAATGATGACGTGGTTATACAAAAATTAATGATGTGGGTAAATATGGATATGATATATGGTAATATCATTTTAATAAAAGAAATTGGAACACCATCTTCCCCAACAGAGTTCAATTTAATAGCACTTATGTTCAAGACCAAATAATACTCATAAATGACTTCAAAGTTAAATTCTGCAGAAGCTTCAAAGAGGGATCTGTTGATGGGTGAAAAAGTTGAAGTCTGTAAATTATTTAAAGCAAAGGCGTTGTTAAGGTCATTAAGATCCAGAAAATTGTCAACTTTCTCCTTGCTTCCAACCCCGATAGCATATGCAAGTTACTCCAAAGCTTACGTGAAGTTTGATAAGAACTTAGTTTGGACATAAAATATCTTTTTTTTGCTCTGCGAGTTACAAAAGACGAATGGTTACGAGCTTGACAAAATATTACCCAGTTTGAGGTTGTACGGTTATGCTTCCATTTAGAGTAAAGTTTACGACGGTTTTTAATTGCATTATATACGTCAGAAGTAAACCAAGGGCATTTTTTATTACGCACCAAAACAGTCTTCAAGGAACATGTTTTTCGTAAAGATCGAGTAAAAAATCTTATTTCTTAATAATACATATTTATAAATAGAAAATCAAAGTTTTTTTTTTAAACACTTCAGATTCTTAGTGGTAGTGAGCTTAGAGCAAGCTGCAACCTACAATCAGAGGCTCATCATAAGTGCATGTGTTAGTGGTTAGTAAAATAAGGCAATCTAACACATGCATAATAATATACTAATACATTAACAAAATTAAACAAAAAATCAATATAAATACATAACTAAACAATATACAAAATATTTAAGTCATACACGTAGTATCAAAAAATAATAACAATCACGACCGTGGAGCAATGGTTCGAAATATTTTCTTTAATCCCATCTTACTAATGTTAAAATCAACAGAGGAGCTGTTTAAATTAAAAATCTTGTTTTTTTTTTTAATGGAAATTCTTCTTAAAAATACAGCATTTGGACATAAACACCATTTCAAAAAACAGAATTTTTCACTTACAGCATTTTGCATAAACAGACTTTTGGGTATACAGAATTCTGAAATACAGAATTCTGAATACAGAATTTTGGTCATATAGCATTTTCAATAAAATTGGTCATACAGTATTTAGAAATCCAGAGTTTTGTCCCGATCTCACTGAAGATTTCTCAAAAAGTAAAAGAGATATTGGGACAATAAAAGCTGAATTTTGAAGATTAAGATTAGTACTTTCAGAAATCTGAACAGTTAAAAAAAAAATCAAAATCAATTCGTATAGTTACGGTAACGGTAATATCTCGAAAGCCAGAGCTGATAATGAAAAGGGTCTGTTTGTTGAACCAATATTATTCCCTTTATACTTCTATCAACACGACTTGAATTAAATGGACTGCGAAAAATCCAAAGCTGATCTTCTTGATTAAAATAAATTTCTTTGCATTTTATAGCACACAACAGCATAACGGCAGCGCACAGTGGGGCTGAAATTTGGTATTGTGATATACTTTTCTCTCAGTATTTTTCAGAAGAAATTTGGCTATAATAATGATTGGGATAAAAAGTAGCTTTCATCCGAAGCGGGGTTCAACCGGACCTTTGAAATTTTGAGCCCTAAAACTAATTCTATAGATAAAAATGAATCCATATTTCTCTTTGTCATGCCTTAACTCAAGAATTGCTTGACCTATTTGGATAATTCCTTTCAGGAAATCTTTGGTATTGGCAGTGTTTTTGTGAATTTTAGTTAAATTTGGTCTTGCCGAAAAGGTGCAGAAACGCGCCTGGGCATCTGAAAAAAAAAATCAATCAATCATGAAATTTGGTTCTAACAAAAAAAAAAAACTATAGTCGAATCTCGAATATCCGGAATTCGATTAGTCGAGGACACATAATTAAAATTTTGTTTTGTGAATTTGTTCTCGAAATTTGTGTCTCCCCGGGCGAGCAAGCTAGTTGAAACATAAAATTGTTTAAAGAAATATATTTTTGAGCGTATTACCTATATCGGTCAATATCTCTGACCAGAACCCCACAATAATCATCTATTCTAAGACATAGTCCAAATTTGCCTCATATGCTTTCCATTTATGATATCCCCCCTTTTGTATTAACAGTGTACATTGAAAATAATAATTAAAACAAATATTAGAGCAAAACTGAATTTAATTATAGTTACGAAGACAGTGATTTACACAATACCAAAGCCCAAGGGGACAAGGGCAGGAATATTCATTAAGTTCAACTTACGGTGAGAACAACGAACATTTCTGCTGGTTTGTATGTATAGCGAAACAAATGACGGAAGGGTTAGAATAACCTTAGCTTATAATACAAACAAAATATTTTCATAAGAACATCATATAGTTTAAGGGCATTTAAGTCACACGATTTTGCTTCAAACTGATATTCCTCAGAAATTTTTTTCAATTTTTCCATCAAAATATTTACTGAAGATAAATGTGTTTTTTATTATTGGCTGCTTTTTTTGTCGAAGATTTTTTACGAGTGCTATGAAATATAAACTGAATTTCAGTAAGGTAAATTGGGGTAAACAAAGGGAAAAGTCTAGATCTAGAACATATTTTCTAGCAAAAAATTATAAGAGAGTTGTTTAATTTTGTTGGTGATAGGTAGGTATATTTTTTAATTTTTATACAAGGTCAGCTAATTTCAGTAATTGGTGAGCTATAGATGCTTTTATACGATTTTTTTAAGTATTTTTTTTTCAAGGTCACGAATCGTTCATGACCGTGAAAGAACAACTTAAAAAAAAAATCGTATAAAAGAATCTATAAATGACCAATTACTGAAATTAGCTGACCTTGTATAAAGATCTTAGGGCCTTTCAGGTGGTATTAATTTTTTGTAAATTTCCCATAAATGAGGTGCCAAAAATCGCCCGTGACCTTGAACAATAATTTAAAAATTCATAAAAAAAAACTATGGCTGACCAATTACTAAAACTAGCTGACCTTTTATATAGTTCTTAGGGCCTTTCTGATGGTATTAAATTTTTGCAAATTTCCCCTAAATGAGGTGCCAAAAATCACTATGACCTTGAAATTTTTAAAAATGTATTTAAAAAAAATCTATACCTGACCAATTACTGAAACTAGCTTACCTTTTATATAGATCAAGGGATCTTTTAGATGGTACAAATTTTTTGCAAATTTCCCATAAAAGAGGTGCAAAAAATCGCACCTGACCTTGAGCGACCTTGAGAAAGTTTAAGCCTTAATTACAAGTTATCTAGGGCTGACCAATTTCTGCGACCACTTGACCTTTTCTGACCAATTAGATGGCATCTTTGTTTATCAAATTTCCCTCATGTGAGGTGCCAAAGGTCCAGAGCCAAATATTGTAAACCATCTATTTCGATATAAAATGTAATTTTTGTAGCAAAAAGTCTTAAGGATAAAATTGTCAAATTTGGCCTAGTTTTCAAGTTATACCAAAAATATTGAAAAGTGGCCAGTGTGACCATTCTCTCAGGTAAACCCAGTTAAATGCGAAACTATAACTTTCCCAGAAAAAAAAAACGAGTAGTGATGAGTGCTTTTGATTATTACATTTCACACACACATATTGTCGTGTTTTTAGTTTCAAAGACCTGGGTGCTCACTTTAGTTCTGATCTAGGTCTTATAGAGCATATGAATTATATTATAATTAAGGCGAGCCCGTGCTTGGGTTTATAAAACGCTGGGCAAAGGAATTTAATAATCCGTGTGTGACTCTTTCGTTATACAATTATTGTAATGTACGCCTTTTCGCGGAATTCATAAAAGCCTGCCGCCTTAAGAACACAGAATTCAGCTTCTGCAACTTCTTTTTTTACACGCATAATCAGTGCTTAACGCATGAATTTAATACTTTATTTTTATATACTTTATTCGAAAATATGCTTATAATCCAGTCAATTTTTGCTTAAAAGGGCTCTTATTAGCGTGTAAATTGTGGGGTGGTTTTGATGTTTTTCCTGCCTTATCTTTTTGAGGGTGCTGATTCCGAATCTGAGGTTTGCGACAAAAATTTCATGATTAAAGTTATTAAAGTTAATGAGCTATAAAACCTTCTCTGCATGAGAATCAGAATTATGCCCATACAAAGAAAAATAGTACTCATTGAGACCTCTCCAATAATGATATAGGTCATAAAGTGCTACAACGATGGTACGCAGCTCATATAATTATGCCCATTCTACTTTCAAAAAAATAATGTTTCTCGTATTATCACTGACGATAAAATCATCCTTAACAAAAAACCACAGAAAACTGTTTTAGAACCATAATACTAAAAAGCAATGAAAATTGTAAAATGTCTAAAATACCCTTAATTTCTCTGATGTTTAAGTTATGAGGTTGTGACTTATGAGTTACATATTATATTTTCGCATCACGATTTTGAAGTTGCAAATCAATTATCAAATACTCGTGGAGCCCTTGCTCGTAAAATTGTTGAATAAGTTTTGCTACACCATCTGAAATACCACGTAATTAACAAAAACAAATACAATGTTGTGAATAATAAAAGAATCCACCTGTAGTAATAATTATTATTTTCAACATTGCAATGGTATTGCAAATAAGCCAATTTGTTAGTTTATTGGACTGGTAAAAAAAATCCTAAAGATTACTCAAGGCAAAAGGGTTAACACTGTTTTGTTAAAAAGAAAAAACGTGTCTGCATTCTTGGTTATTTTGAGTTAGGCCCAGTTTTGATATCCTTGATATGGTTATTATTTTATCTATTTTGCTTCTGTAGTGAACCATGCTATTTTTAAGATGAATTGACGTATCTAACTCTTCTTAAGGAAAAAAGTAACGTAACTACCATACCTTACTAATATTTGTAGATCCCGAAAATAATCTTAACAGGATAATTATTTACTTGTAGATAGATATGGCAGTTAGTCCAAACATAAACTTTATTCTTTAAACTTTATTATGGTTATAGTGTCTAGAAAACTATCATGATAGAAAACTACCATGATAGGAAACTATCACTTATCATGATAGAAAACTATCGTGATAGAAAACCTTCACGATAGAAAACTATCTTGATAGAAAACTATCTCATAGAAAGCTATCATGATAAAAAACTATCAAGATAGAAAAGCTATCATGATACAAAATTAGCATGATAGAAATCTATCACGATAGAAGACTATCATGATAAAAAACTATCATGATAGAAAACTATCAAGATAGAATTCTATCATAATAGAAAAACTATCAGGATAGGAAAATATCATGATAGGAAACAAGCATGATGGAAAACTATAATGATAGAAAACTCTCACGATATAAAACTATCATGATAGAAAACTATCACGATAGAAAACTATCAATGTAAAATTTAACCGAGGGTATTTATTCCTTTTATTTTGGTTAACAAAGTCCACAGGCTTTATTACCGCGGGTCTTATAGCACTGCACCGTGTTTTCATTATGAAGATCAGATCGCAAGACTCCGAAAATTATCAATGCAAAATCGCTCAATCTTGCATTCGTGTAATTTTTATCCTTGAAAGTTAGTTTCCTCTTTATATTTCAAAATGTGTACTTAGTTCTCATAAATAAGTGGACTACTCTCTCACCCTCCCTGGGAACTAAGTCCACTTCGTTGAAGTGGAATGAATTCCCATTAAATGAGAACTAAGTCCCTATGGTGGACTAAGTTCCCTGCACCACTACTGAAACTATTTGGCTTCTTGTCACGATCTGGGGCCTATAACACAAAGCTACAAGTACTTGTAATACAAGTCAATTCTTACAAATGTAATGAATTTCTGTAACACAAAGCTACAAGTCGACTGGCTCTTTTACAAGTGTAATGAACATTCATTACAAGTGGGAAATTGTGCAATTTCCCTCTTTCTGTAACACAATGCTACAAGTGTAAAGAAAAACTAAATCTTACTTGTAGAATAATCGATGAAATCTTACAGGTGATTTAAGACTTGTAGGATGCAGAAGATGTATTTTAAAATGCCAAAAATCAATCTTTTCAATTAATCAGCACTTCAATAATTTTTGTTCATCATGTCATGATTATTGCTTTTACAACTTTTACGATGACTTTACGCTGTTGCATGAATACCCATAATGATTTGTTTTTACTCTTTTTATCGTACCTATAATTTGTAATCTTAGTAAAGCCCGTATGACACTACATTTTTCTTCATTATACATATTTCTCATTAAATCAATCAAAGTGTCAGCAGAGAAAAAAAGAGATAAAAAGTGTTTTTTAAGGGCTCTGGAGACGCTCGAACATGGTGCGAGTGAACAGTGAATATAGTTCTAGTACTATGTTCGAGTCGATTTTACTTTTTTGCGGGCTGGTTAGAGTACCAAATACTTGGTGTCACTAAACAAAAATTCGGTCTCACCAAAATCAAACAGAATTTGATTTTAATCGATGTTCAAGGTCGGGGCTATTTATTTGCCGTACCAGATTCGGCTGTTTGCAAAATGGTTTCGTTTGTTTACTCGAAATATTTCAGTTTAATTTTGAATTTCGATTTGAAAATTTTGCAAAGAAAAAGAAAAATGTCAAATATCCCGAATACAAAATAAACAATTCTTTCAGTGAACTATTGGAATGACGTATAAATCGTAAGAATAATAAAGTTAGAGTAGTTTGGTCGCAGTTTGGTTTGACTGTCTGCGGAGTTAAGTCGAACTATGTTTACTCGCACTATATTCGAGCGTCTCCAGAGCCCTTAAGAAAGGGACATCATTTCTCTAAATTAGTTTTCACAATTACAATGTGTGATATTTTTACATTTTTGGATATAGTGCGTATTCACTCACACCTATCACAGTTTGAAGAAGAAATAGAAAAATAGATTAAGGATAATTTAATGTCATACGAGCATTAATGAAATAAAATTTAAATTAAAGTGATTCACATTTTTACTTTTCGCTCATTTCATTGACAAATACAATATTTTTATTTTCTCTAATTTTAGCCAACAAGGACATTTTTCTTAAGGAAGTTAGTAAAAAACAAATGTGCAGTGCTCCCCGCTTAATTGACCACCCATTTTGTGTAATTTTTAGATCAATTAACCGAAATACATATTTACATGTTTTTATTTTGTTGGTAGCAGTTTTTTAAGATCAACTTAAATCAATTAAGCGAGGTGCAATTAACCGGGGAGTACTGTATAGCATGTCTACACGCATAGATGCATACAACACCAAATCTTTATGAATTATGATATAGGACTTTACATTTTTAGTACGGAATTAAACACGAATATAGTTTGATATTTTGGATTTATAATGTTTTAATCTCAAATATCCGAGCATTAGAAGCAAATTGATAATTTTTGAAGCTAATAAAATCGGCGTTGCATTAAGCCTTAGTACACCTCTCACAATTTTGTAGAAGAGGAAGAGGATTGGGCAAATACTTTATACAACACAATTTTCAAAATAGTATAAGTTTCCATCCACTTTTGCATTTTGAAAAATGAAAATTAAATTAATTTTTGTGTATCTCATCAAAAAATGCAATACAAAATGTAGCCTCATATTAATCCTTTATTTTAAGTCCTTAATTTTGAAGATCGAACAGTTAGAACCAAAGATATAAGCTTTCCAATCGGTCGGTTTTAATGCTTTTTGTGCATAACAGAAATTTTCTACACTGGATCTTGTCGGTCGGTCGCCGACGAACACTCAACTCATTGCATGCAGAATGGAATGCCTACAAGTGTAGGGAAATTTTTATTTCTACAACTGTAAGTTTTGTTTTTGTGTTACAGAAATAATCTACACTTGTAAGACTAACATAATCCTACAAGTGGCTCTTAACTTGTAGACTTGTAGCTTTGTGTTATAGGCCCCTGGAGGCCTTTCAATTTCGGAACGAAATCCTGGAAGTTCAAATCTCACGTTACGAAATCTCACAATTTCAAAATACCGCTTTTTTTAATCACGCAGTTACATGATCCCGCTTTCAACAATCGCGCAATTACAAAATCTCGCAAATTTTACTTGCATTACAACAAATATTTACATGCATATCTTAAAAATTCTTATAAATTATATGGAGCACTTCCGATTGTTATAGAACGATTAAAATTGGTAAATCGGTTGGGCTTGAAGCACTTAAAAAGAAAATTATCGAACATTTGAAACTTTCTGTTCAGGGGGCGTGGCATCTACCCACTTTCTCAAAAATTCTTATGAACTATTAGGAGCACTTTCGATTGCTGTAGAACTTGAAGAGCATAGGTACAGGCGAAAAATAAAAAAAAATGAGATTTTCCACTCACCTTTAACAATGGCAGAGTTGTTATCATCGCTTAAAAAAAATGAAAAATAATAAGGCCACGCGTACAGATGGGATCTTTCTTTAAGAAAGCAAGCACTGAATTTCTTGAGCTTGTTTTGGGATTATTAAATAAAATGTTTATTGAGGAGGTTTTCAAATTTTTGCCTTAACAAGCATCGCAAGACGTTTTATTGACAAAAAAAAACCTTTGTACACCCTTTTCGTAGACTTTAAAGCGGCTTTTGATACGATCAATAGAAGATCACTTTTATATAAGTTAGAATTAATTGGTCTATCAACGAAATTAATTTGAGTTTTTGAACAGCTTTTACTAGGAATATTTGCAGTGGTATGTAATGGCAAATATGGGTCCAAAACATTTAAGTCAGAAACAGGTGTTCCCCAAGGTTGCATACTTAGCCCGCTGATGTTCGCTCTATTCAGCAATGACATTGAAAATCATTTACCGGGAGATGTCTGCTTTGGTGACTTATTTGTGAAGCTTTTACTCTACGCTGATGACCTAGTGATCTTTTCTGATAACCCTGTGACACTGCAGCTCCAGATAAATAAATTGAAACAGTTCTGTGATAAGTGGGATCTTAAAATTAATAAATATAATAAATAAATAAATGAGGTGGCGCAACAGCTCGTGGAGAACCAGGGCCTAGTGACTTACAACTCTCAACCATTCCTGTGTGCGTATTGTTGGCAGGAATGAAGGGGACCTGCAGTTTTTTGCCGAGTCCGAACGGCTAAATGAGAAGCACTTTTTCATGACAAGTATACTCTTGGAGGATTTGTCAGTTCCTCGCAAGAGGCAGTACCTCGGATAAAACATTTCTGTTTTTAGGTGGCACGGCTGGGAATCGAACCCACACCTTTGGCATGGCACTAACCATCATGCCACGAGGCACTACTCTTAAAATTAATACTGCCAATTATTGCCAGAACTATTTTAAGGCCTAAAGATCATAATCTTTGAAATTAATACTGCCAAATCAAATATAATGATCTTTAGGCCTCAAAATCGTTCTGGCAATAATCCACGGAACTGGCAGTTAGATGGTGCCAATATTGAGATTGTCAGTGAGTTTAAATATTTGGGTTTTACTATTTCTTACAACTTAAATATCAAAGCTCAAATTAAAGAGAAACTTTTAGCAGCAAAGCACAGTTTTTTTTCAAACAAATTTGTGAACCCAAAATCAAAATTTAAGGTTTTTAATGCAACAATAAACAGTTGCTTTTGTTATGGCAATGAGTACATGATACCAATTGCTTGAAGAAATGGAAGTTACTCAAAGGTATTTCTTCAAACGAATTTTCCGGCTACCAGCTAACACCCTCAATTATGCCATATGCGTTGAGTCTGGTCTACCGCAAAATGAGTGTCGCACGCACACTTGCTATATTTCCTTTAGTCTTCAGGGATTTTATATTTTTTGTAATTTTGACTTAAGTTCATTTTTGAAAGTCGCGTGGTGAAGATGCTTTGTTTTAGTCCGTTTTATTGTTAAAACTTAACAAAAAAATAGGTAAACAATTGATGTGTTTAATGAATCTGTTTCTAACAGAAAAGGATGGAGTGTTCCATGAGTAAAACCCTTGCCCCTAACTGTTCTACATTCTATCATTTTGTGTCCCATGAAGTTTTTCAGAACAATTTGGAACCATTTCTGCACTTACTTTTGAGGTGGAGCAAGTGAGTGAGAAATGTCAAAGTATACCAGCTGATTTGTTTGTTTGGGATAATAGTTAGCTAAATTTATCGCAGAAGTACTTCTCATATTTTTGGACTTAACATGAAGAAAAAGACATAATTTAAGAAGTGTGTATTCATTATAAAGTTGAATTGAAAATTAATGCATTCAAATTACAATTGAAACATATTTAATTTTGAAACTGCACAACCGATAGGCAACTGTCAATCCCGTCAACACATAGCTGCTGTTTCTGTTCTTTCTTGTTTTGACAGTTTTCACAAAAGTCTGCTCTGTTCTGATCACGCTTTTCTTTCTTCATTAAACACAGTTTATACAAACCAACGCGTTGCAACGTCCATTTTGGAGTCCAAAGGATTTCATTTTGTCCATTTTGAATCCGCAAACGCAGTAAACTACGTATGAACGAAATAATTAGGGAAACTAAAAATTAAGTAAGAAGATTTCTCTATATAAAACAAAATAAAACATGCAATGATCTTCACCCCGGGACTTACAAAACTAAACTGGAAGAAAATAAGTGTAAATAAAATAAAATCACTGGAGTCACAAATAATTTATGTATGGGTATGCAACAATAGTAATTTTTTTAAGGATCCAAAAGTACCGACCAAGTATGGTTATTTTCTAAAACAGTCTGATTTCCCAGTTTGGGGGTGTCTGGTGAAGAGAGAGTTGTTCTCATTTTCGGACTTCGAAAAAGAACTATGAGTAGTTTGTGAATAGAACAAATATTATTTGAGCTAAGAGCCTCATAAACTTACGAGCCGTTTATGAGTGCTCGGTGAATACCGCCCTAAATCTCGGACAAACCTAAGCGATTTGCGGAAGCGAGTCCATTATCCCTGGTTTTTCGTAAAAACCTTACTGCAAATGAAAACTAATTTTTGAATGCAATACCTTATTGCATTTTGAAAAACCGTGACCCTTCCTGGACAAAAGTCGGGATCCGCCCTTGAGTGCATATGCTTTGTTATTGTTACTTCCTATTACACGGTTTCTAAAAAAACGCCCTGAATATAAATAAAAGAAAAACAAAATTATCCACACATAAGTAGTTATTTTCAATAGTAAGGTTATCATTCGAAAATTACTTTTCTTTCTTAGAATTTTAAATTCTGATGAAACCAATAAATACCCCTCAGAAATAATTTACAATTGCAAGGTGTTTATTTTGGTCATTAAAAGGTTAAGTAGCCTGCGTTTTAATGCAGGTTAAAAGATGATAAGATATAAAAACGAAACACAAATCTTTTCTTGTTTTTGGCCAATTAGTAAACAATGAAATTTCCCTATCCTAAAATTCAATTTAAACGTCGCCGTCGGTCTCAAATTGTGTTGTATTTTAACTAAATTTAAATAAAATACATACCTATGTACATACATATGTATACATGCAACTAACAACAACTATCTGAGTCAAAGCAATATAGTATGTTAGGAAAACAATTGTTCAGCTAGTAAGAGTTGAACTATCACTAAGTACGGAACTTTAGACAAAAGAAAATACTAAAATGGTTTCGCTAAGCAAGCTCCTAGATCAAGGTCTAAGAGATGCCAAATGTTACGAAGTCTTTCATCCAGGACAAAGTTGTTCTGAATATCAGTTTGGCAATAGTGCAACATTGCTACTAAATTGTATGAGGTTCTTTTTCCCAATTGTTTCTGTGAGTGAATTTAATAAATACGAGAGCATAATTTATTTCAAATTAAAGTGTTCCAATTTGTTTCATTTTTTTTTTTTTATTTAAAGGTTCCCCTCGTTATTAAGGGAAGAAGCCTTCGAAAAAGGCATTTTCGTGACGCACTTAGTTATTACATTGAACTCATACTGACGGGATTTCTCGTTTCACAATCAGTTCCTATTGCACAGTGTGGAATAAGGTTATTTAATTGATCTATTTTCAAAATAAACAATAAACCGTATTCTTAATAAGTATGTTAATACACTACAGTAAATTAATGTAAAATGATCATTTCAGGAAACTGAGTGGGAAATTCACAAAGTTTAATTTTATGTACATTCCAATGTCGTGTCCAACTTGGATGGTTTGGTTTATATCTCCAAGAATTGCCCGGCTTTATGCTGCATCAACATTTCAAGTAGTGAGTACAAAATGTACTTAAAGATAATTTTTGTTTAACTTAAATGCAGTTCTCTGGATTTTCCTGGGTCCCAATTCCAGAAGCGTGAATGAATGGTTTGCTGCGTAGATATTGTAGTTACACTCTAAATAATGTGTGAATAAATTTGTCTAGTTGTATACACGTTATCTCTCAACAAATTTGAATCTCAATTTTGTGGAATTGCAAGTGTTAATGTGTACACGATTTTCTGTGAACACACGCTTGCGGGAATGGAATCGTGCCCCTGGACTTAAAACAATTAATAATTTGTTTCGCACATTAACATTTCCTTACGCAAATTAGTATTAGTATTTGAAATTAGTATTGCAGTGTGGTGGTCTTCATTTATCACAACATAATTTAATTCTGACATATAAAAGTTTCGTTGTCGTTCCGAATGCTTCGCGTTGGTTTAAGAGCCTTGTACTACATTTTCACCAAACGCTAAACCGAGATCTAATAAGATTTCCTCAAATCTTCTTTAAGGGCGGTATTCACCGACGGCTCATAACTTATGGGGTTCATAAACCTATTCACCAAGCAATAATAGTGAATATTTATGAGCGCTCATAAGACTTATGAGTGGTCCTGACCACTCATAAAGTTATGAGCGCTCTCTCCGAAACTAATTCGAAAACCTTCGAAGTAACCCTTCAAGAAAATTCACTGACTCATTTTGTCGGTACTTTTTGGATCCTTACAAAAATGAGTCTCGCACGCACAAATATTGTAATTCCTTTTGTCTTCAGGAATTTTATTTATTGTTTCAATTTTTTAAGTTCGTTTTGTTAATTCTTTTGATAATAAAAGGTGTATATAATGAATCTGTTCCGAATAGAAAATTACAGAAAAGTACAGGATTGTGTGTTCCATGAGTACTTGCCCAAACTGTTCTTCATTCTGTCACTATGTGTTCCATGAAAAAGATCAGAACAGTTAAGAACAATATTTCCGGCACCTACTTTTGTGGTGTAGAAAGTGAGTGAGAAATGTCGAAGTACCAGTACCAGTTGATTTTTTCTGAGATAATAATAAGCTAAAATTTATCTCAGAAAAGCTTTATGCTTAAATCTGATAGTTTTGACAGTTTTCACACATTTATGTTCTGGGGCCCAATTCCGCAAGGGTGACTGATTTTCTGTGTACACCCAAAACAAATGTTAATGAATTTGATTGATTGTGCATGCGTTATCTGTCAAAAACTTAAAACTCACTCTTGCTGAATCGCAAAAATCGATGTGTACACGAATTTTTGTGTACCTACACAGACAAAACTCACTCTTGTGAAATTGCCCCTGATATAGTTTTTCTTCATTTAACACAGCTTATATAAAACAACGACGTCTATCTCCTCTTCAAGCGTACGGGTCCATTTTGGATCCGCAAACGTAGAAGACAATGTACGAACGAAATAATAAGCGAAACTAAAAAGTAAAGTAAGAACATTTCCCTATATAAAACAAATAAAACGTGCAATGATCTTCACCCCGAGACAAAACTTAGAAAATAAGTGGAAAAAAATTAAAATCACTGTAGTCACAAAGAATTTATTTATGTGCATGCAACACTCATTTTTTCAAGGATCCAAGAAGTACCGACAAAGTGCGGTCATTTTTGAAAACAGTTTGATATCACAGTTTGGGGGTACCTGGAGAAGAGAGAGTCGTTCTCATTTTCGAACTTCGAAAAAGAGCTATGAGTGGTTGGTGAATAGCACAAATATTATTTAAGTTAGGAGCCTCATAAACTTAAGAGCCGTTTATGAGTGCTTGGTGAATACCGCCCTAAATCTCCCAGATTTATCAGATTTACAAGATTAAAATTAATCTTCTTAAATATCCCTAGAACAAAAAGTTTAACAAATCAAACTAACCTATTCTTATATAGTGCGGAAGGATTCATTCATGGCTTGACTTAGTTCTTCATTATATAACGCACAAGAAACATTCTATCTCACTTCCACTTCATAAGAAAAATGAAACCCCATTTGCTTTCGAAGTGTGTCTGACAGTTAATCTTATTTTTAATGTTTTCATCCGGTGGAAATACACATAAATCTTTTTCCTTAAATCCTGGATTATCTTTTGGTGAAAACGTAGTATTAACTGTGTTTAATGAAGAAAAACTGGATCAGAACAGAGCAGAACAGCACAAGTGTGTGAAAATTGTCAGAACAAGAAAGAACAGAAAAGTGCAGCTTTGTATTGACGGGATTGACCGTTTGTTTTCAGTTGTCCAATTTAAAATTTAAAAATGTTTCAATAGTTATTTGTTTGCAGTAATTTTCAATTCAAATTTAGTATCAATTCACACTTTTTATATTCTTTAATGCAAGGCCGGCCCGAGCTAAATTAGCGCTCTGCGCAATCTTCATAGCTAAAAATAAATAAACAAATTTGGTGGCGCAACAGCTCGTGGAAAACCAGGGCCTAGTGAATTGCAACTCTCAACCATTTCTATGTGCACAGTTATTGGAAGTAATGGAGAGGACCTACAATTTTTAGGGGATAAGAAGCACTTTTTCATGACAAGTAGGTATACTCTTGGAAGATTTGTCAGTTCCTCGTAAGAGGCAAAGAAGAATTTCTGTTTTTAGGTGGCTGCGGCTGTGAATCAAACCTAGACTTTCGGCATTACAGTCAAACTTACCATTATGCCATGAGGTACTACTTCATCAATCTTCATTAGCGGGTTAATAGCGGTTATTGATAGAAGAATTCCTGTTCTCATTGCCAATGGTGTAGACTTTAATATGCGTCTTTTTGAACGAAGTATCCCCAAGAGAAGAACAAAATCGTGCACTTTGCAAAGATTTTGAATAAAAAGCTAGATATAGCCTTAATTTTGGAATAGTAGATATCTATCTGGTGTTAAATTCAGAGTAAGAATCGATACCAATATTGGTGTGAGTTATTAAATAGAATTGAAAATTAGAAAAAGTATATGTAGGTATAGTGGAAGTGGCTTTCTTAATACTTGCTCAAGGCGCCCATTGGGCTCAGCGCCCTGCGCATTTGCACCTCTTGCACGTATAGTTTGTCCGGCCCTGCTTTTATATGTTTTTCTTCATGTTGAGTTCAGTAATATAAGAAAAGTATGTACTTCTGTGATAAAAACAAATCAGCTGGTACTTTGACATTTCTGACTCACTTGCTCCACCTCAAAAGTAGCTGCAGGAAATATTGTTCTTAACTGTTCTGAAAAACGTCATGGAACACAAAGTGACAGAATGTAGAACGTTTTGGGGCAAGGTTTTTACTCATGGAACACACAATCGTGTACTTTTCTGATCTTTTCTGTAATTTTCTGTTCGGAACAGATTCATTAAACACACCTATTAAATCAATGACCGTTCTTGATGCGAAACAAATATGTCAGATATTATACGAGCTAGTTTGGCGGTTTTAACTTTAATGAGACGTTAGGTGTGTTTAATGAATCTGTTCCGAACAGAAAATTACAGAAAATTACAGAAAAGATCAGAAAAGTACAGGATTGTGTGTTCCATGAGTAAAAACCTTGCCCCGAACTGTTCTACATTCTGTCACTTCGTGTTCCATGACGTGAAAAAATTGGCATTCGGAATTTTGGTATTATTGGGGATACTATCATTCGGGACTCTGGCATTTAGGATTCGAGCCATTTGGCATTTTATGCATTCGATATTGTGTCCATTTGGAATTTTTTTTGCATTTTCGGGATTTTGACATTCGGGATTTCGATTTCGTACCCAACCATTGCAACTGGCTAGCTGGAACTAGCCTAGAAGTGTGGCCTCAGAGTTAAATAAATTAATAAATTGGGTGGCGCAACAGCTCGTGGAGATCCAGGGTCTAGTGACTTTCAACTCTCAACCATTCCTGTGTGCGTGCTGTTGGCAGGAATGAAGGGGACCTGCAGTTTTTTGCCGAGTCCGAACGGCTAAATGAGAAGCACTTTTCATGACAAGTATACTCTTGGAGGATTTGTCAGTTCCTCGCAAGAAGAGGTAGTACCTCGGATAAAACATTTCTGTTTTTAGGTGGCACGGCTGGGAATCGAACCTGAATCCTGATATTGCAGACTAGTATGGTTCTCAAATGCATCATTAAAATCTATCCGCATATCCGGATTGTTTCAAGGTTCGGATAGGATTTAAAGCACTATAAACTTAGTAATTCATGAAAATGCCCTTTAGGGCTAGTTTGGTCACAGCTAGTCATCTCAAATCAATGATTATCGCAGCTGGTAGATCATTGAACTATGTAGTTATGTTTTCTTGTGACGCATCAACACAAAAAAAACTTCTGCCAATTACTTTACCTTTTTTCTACACTGAAGTGTGTAAAAAATATTTTTGGAACTATGGAATTTGCATACAAATAGAACTCTATAAATTCTTCCACATCGTTTTGTTGAAAAGCTTTTGCTGCTGTATACAATCATTGAATCCATAGCTTAGGTTAATCAATCAATATTGGTTGATTGGCACCATTTAATCAGAATTTTTAAAAATAATATTATAGATCTAACATACTGTGGACAAAGTGGTCCTTATTTGTAAGAGAGTTTTTAGTTTTGAAATAGAACAAAATATAACGTTGAGAGCCTTAACAAACCTTAATTTTGATATTAGATAAGGCATAGTATTTTATATGTACATTTAAAAGAACCCATTTTATATAAATATGCACAGAATTTTACAAATTATATAATTATTAGTTTAAAAAAATCGTCTTTTATATCACATTGACACACGATACACTTGTTAAAATAAGTATTTTCAATCGCTCAACCCTTTATAATTTATATTATCTCGGTTGCTTTAATTATAAGAAAAAACTTAATTTAAAAACTCCGCTGGGCATAATGTGCAAAAAAGATATAATTAGGTACACTGTGACGTATGAGTAATTTTGTTTATTAGTTTCGTTACCAGGGTTGTGCTATCTTTTTCCTAAATTTGCGACAAGAATTTGAAAAAAGTAGTCCAATTTCATGCTACTTGTTATTATTATTAGGAAAATTCCTTACATAAGTCCAGCAATATTTAAATTCGTCCAAATTTTAAGGATCTGCCCTTAGATATTATTTCAAAAAAAAGAAGAACGTGAAATATATGTACATATAAGAAATTTTAGATTTTTTTAAATGAGATTGGGCTAGTTTTTGGACTTCATTTAGGGCAGCGATTTTGTGCTACAAGAATTCTGAAATTGGGCTATACAAGTGCTTCTTGACCTGACAACCCTGTTCGTTACAGTAAAATTACGCAAGAAAATTATTTTACAAAGCAGGTATAACAAACTGTGAGCTTGCTGAGTCGAGAATAATAGCAAGCAATTATGTACAATTCCCGAAATAAGTGATTAGAAAAAATTCTTGCTCACATCCATCAAATTGTTCAGCGCAGTCTGTTTCTAATCAGAGTTCAGAAATTTGTAGTGGTAAAACTCTTAAGTGATGTCACCAGAACTCTCCCCTCCCCCCCACTAACCCGGACATTCTCCTTAAGAGTCGACAAGGACCGTGAAATATTGGTCCAGTTTCTATTTGTGAGCGCTCAGAGAATTTCCCCAGTTTGGCTGTCAAAAGCTAAGGAAAAAAATCTTTGCTCCGTCAGCTCAGTGAGCGCTCATGAAATATAAACTGAACAATTATCTTATTTCTTAAATTAACAATCGAGTACGACAATTTTGTTTATTTTTGTGTAGAGGGATCAAAAACAAGTATTTTTTTTTTTAGTATGGGAGGGGGGGTCTATCTCAACCAGCTTAGGAGGTAGGAGCAATTATAAAAAAAAAATATTTAAAAAAAGCAACACTTACAATGAAGTACTATGCCATTTTTGAAAGCCAAAAATCTGTTCTTTAATCCCACAGTACACAAATCTAAGGTATTATACTGCGCAGGTTGTCAGTCGAAAATAAAAAATGGCTGTGCGAGTGAGGAAGAAAACACACGTAAAAACAATAACAAATTAAAATTGAAATTGTCAGAAATAAAAATGGCTGTGCGAGTGAGGAAGAAAACACACGTAAAAACAACAACAAATACTGACATTTGACACAAATTTTGATATATGCGCAGAAGAAACAAAAATCAAAACTCTAATGATATTACCTTTAATATGTGTACTGTGCTTTAATCCTAAGTTTAAATTAAGCTATTTTTGTCAACAGTTTTCAAAAAATTCAAATGCAAACTAAAAACTTTGATAACAAAAATGAAGAAAAAAGATTCGACCATATTTTTCAAAATTGTGAAATTAAGTTCTAAATTGTTTTTTTTTTTTTTTTTTTGGCCAATACTAATATCAATTTTGAATCGAATAAAAAAACCGAATGGTTTTATGTCTTCCAGTTTTTGAGAAAATTACTAAAACTAATTTTTTATGAAATTTTTGACCCCTCTATAAAAAACCTTTATCAATTTTTGGCCGAAAATTTATCATACTTCCCCCTTAAATCGAATTTTTATGCATTGATCCGAAAACTGGTAGAATCTAGTGTTGAAATTTTAACAGCATGTTTATTACTAACAGGACTACCTAGCCAAAACACCTGAGACAAACCCTAAGAAGGTGGACCTGTTTTTATATGGCTTACAAAGTCTGAAGTACACACGAAGTCCAAATTTTTGCTTGATTTTTCATTATTTTCAAAAAAATGGGGTAATGGTAATAGGTTTGTTTTCAAATTACATTTTTTAATAGAATGGGGAATTAATCAGCCACGAACAAAAAATTTAAATTGAAGAATGTGACAGAGGTGACAATTTTTAAGTAGAAAACCGGAAAATGGTCCTGTCTCATTAATAAAGTGACGATGGACAGATTTTTGTAAGACAACGATTGTTATGACCGCAATAAATTGTAAAGATTTTTTTGGAAAAAATCTGTCATCAACTAGGTACATATAACTTTTCGTGTATACATATCTTCAGCTGGTGGAAATATCTTTACATTAATCACGAAATTTTTTACTTTCTTACAGACGTTTGAGGCTGCCTTACGTGATAGTAAAAACCGAATCTGCAGGACACTTTGTCAGTCAAAAACGATACAAGCCTTATTGTTTATGACATGCAGTGCCTTTATACTACATACAGTCCAAAAATATAGCTTCAAAGCCTATTGGATTGTCAAAAGTATTCCAAAGCCAAGTCAAATTGATATTAATAACTGTTTACACGACGGATCGTGTTCAAAATTTTGTCTGAATGATCTAGCAAAAAATATTATGATTGGTCTTTCAATTGATTTATTTAAGACATTGATTAGAAGTATTACAAAAGGGAAAAGCATTTTTAATGATTTCGGAAATAAATTGCTCAGTCTGAACTTTCCAACAACTTTTTTTCTTTCTTCATATAGCTGCATTTACAGGGTAAGTAATATTGTTAATTGTATTTACAATTATAAATCTACGAACTGTCCTTTTTATTTACGATTTATAGATGACATCATGCTTACTTAATCGTACCGGAAGAAAAAACTCTCAATTCAAACATATAACAGCTGCATTTATAGGAGGAATTTCTTTCTTCTTCTTGCCCAAACTCACAATTCTATGTTATGCAATTTCTGTTTGCATTGAAATAAGTTGGAAGCTTTTTGAGCGACGGAAATTTAAAAATAATGTCAAATATATAGAAATATTGAAGAAGGTTCCATTTCATCGGATTTACATATGCCTTACGGTAGGATACCTGGTGCATATGTATGTTTTTCGTCCCGAAGTTTTAAATCCCATGGGTTTTGCGATAGTTTCAGCATTTACTGGAAATCGGTAAGTTGCCTTGCTAAGATCCAAGTGAAACGATATACGATATACTTTTTCTTAGAGCTCCTGAAATGAAAGCAGACATTTATAAATATTTTAAAAGAATTCAACAGTAAACATACATTTGTGTAATTTATTTAAAAATCAATTTTTTTTAAGAAGCGAAATAACCAATTAATGAAAGCATAATAATAGAAACATGAAACTAGTTGTGTTGTAATATTAAAAGTTGCCCAATTGCACCCGAATTTAAATTATGAAGCACAATGAGAAACACCACAATGATATTCATAAAAAATAAAAACGAACAAAATTTTAGTTTTTAATTTTATTTTTAATAATTTCAATGCATTTCGAATGATTTGCCAAACGAAGAAAAAAGAATTTACAAATCAAAACTATTTCAATTTGGAAATAAAAGCAAGATCATCCTTAAAACGGATTATGATCAATATCCAGCTCAATTACAACTTGATGAACAGGACATTTACAGCCATATTTATTAGATTTTTTAGACGGTTTCTTAAAAGTCCTTAATAGTTGGAAAAATGCTTTATTTAATTAAATAAAATGTCACGTTAGACAAATCTTAAACAACCGATGCCATTGTCCAAGTTAGACAAATTTAGGACAACAGTAAACTAAAAGTTTATTAATAACTTTTTGGGGTTGGATGGCTTTCTAAAGTTATAAATACGACTGTTACTATTTAAGTTATAGATTCTCAACACAAGAAATATCTTGCATAATCTAATTCTAAACGAAAGCAGAGGTTATCCCAATGAATTTTATTTCCTACAGAAACGATTGCTCTCTAAAAGTACTTGAGAGTGCTAGGACGCCATATGGCCCTAGGCTCAATGATAGGAAAATCCCTATGCACACCTCCGCGTGGTAGAGGGCGGGTAACGCTAACGTGCAGGGGGACCGAATGGATGCCGGGATAAGCAGACAACCCAGCGATGCTGGTCAGGGCACAAACTTGTCCTTGGGATGGTTAAAAGCCCCATTAAGGCGGATGAACTGCAGGTGGCGGTCAACGGCATGATAGTCTGGTGACGGAGGAGCTTTTTTTGTTTAAAGGCCAACGGCAGCAGCAGGTAGCGTCTGTAACCCATATTGGGCGGCTACAAAAGGCGTCTGTTTTCCCATAGTGGGCGGCCTGGAGCAGTTATGTGTTTGACCATACAAAATGCGGGTGTGCCTGTCAAATCTGAGCGTATGTATGTTATTAATCATATCTCGGAAAACACCATGGTGGAAGGAAATACATGAATTATGACAACAAATGGAAATGAGTCCCCAAGAGGTAATCTTTTTATAGAAAATCCTTCTGTAGGTTCGGTTGCAGTAAACCGCACATCGGATTTGGGGGTGCGGCATCTTTCATGTACGAGCGTCAATCAAGACGCCATAATAATAAATGAATCGTTGACAAATAGAAGCAATCTTTCAAGAAGCGCAAATGTTACTTTTGGCTACCGCATACGTACGAAAATCGGAGCATGGAACGTTCGATCCTTGTACAGCGATGGTAGATACGAGCAGGTTGAGCGTGAAATGCTTCGCCTAAAGATCAGTATCCTGGGCATAAGCGAAACTAAGTGGAGAGGAAGAGCTGAATACAGATCAGACACTGGACAGACGAGAATGCTGTATTCCGGGGAAGATGAAAGAGAGGGTGGCCAAAGACTGCATGCTGTCGGAATTATGTTGAACGAAGAAGCGAGGCGTAGTTTGATCTCCTGGGCGCCCATTTCTGCGAGATTAATGACAGCAAGGTTTCGTTCAAAAATTCGTAACGTCACAATTATTCAGTGCTACGCCCCCACAAATGAAGCGACCGAGGAAGACAAAACCGCGTTCTACACTCATCTTAACTCGGTTTACAGTAGTGTTCCGAGAGCCGACATCATAGTCGTTATGGGAGATCTTAATGCCCAAGTCGGTTCAGACAATTACGGACTGGAACGCGTGATGGGAAGAAATGGCTTGGGGTCACGGAATGAAAATGGTGACTTGCTTGTCGACTTTTGTAACGCGAATCGTCTTGTGATAGGTGGAACTGTATTTAAGCATAAGATGTGCAACAAAATTACCTGGGTGCATCTAGTCAAACCAAAAACCAAATTGATCATATCATGATTCAGCAGCGATGGAGGAAGTCTATGTGTGATGTCCGGAGTATAAGAAATGCCGATGTGGGAAGCGACCACCATCTGGTTGTGATGAGTCTCAAACTACGAACCGCTGCCGTACAAAAACCAGCGCAGGATGCAGCAAGAAGCTCAAAATTCATTACTAATGCTTTAAATGACCCCAACATATGTCGAAACTATGTCACCACCCTTAACGACAGAGCCTCGTCATTTAACGGAATACAGCATTCAACAATTGATGAGATGTGGGGGGAAATTAAAAGTGTTTTTATGGATGCTGGATCCGAAACTGTACCCAAGCGAACGAGACGTAGAGACTCTTGGATATCCCAAGACACCTGGGATAAGATCGAACTTCGCAAATCGTTGAAAATCTAAATAAATGCCGAAGCAGATGTTCAACGAAAGGCTGACTTGCGAAGAGAGAACCGCATTTCACATAAGATGGTCTATCGCTGTGTGAGACATGACAAGAGGGTGAGGTTAGATGGACTCGCATACTCGCAAATAATGCGGAAATCGCTGCCAGAAGAGGAGATATCCGGGAATTGTACCAAATAGCCAAATATGTTATCGGGGAAAAAAGCAACACCAATCATCCTGTAATGGATGTGGATGGCACACTTTTGGTATCAATTGAGGATCAGCTTCGTAGATGGAAGGACCATTTTTGTGCCCTGCTAAATGAGGATTCAGTTGAGCAGAGTGCTGAAGTGCCCCAACTAAAAGAGATGCGCAGGTCCTATAGGGGTATTGACATCGAACCCCCGTCAGAATCGGAAATCCCGACATCTATAAATCTCCTCAAAAACAACAAGGCAGCTAGACTAGACGGAATACCAGCTGAATTCCTGAAAGCCGATCCCGTAACAGCAGCTAGTATTTTACATCCGTTGATTCAAGGCATTTGGGAAAACAAAAGCTATCCCAGAGACTGGAAGGATGGTGTGATTGTTAAGTTGCCAAAGAAAGGTGACCTTAAGAATTGCAACAATTGGCGTGGTATCACCGTTTTGTCCGTTTTCCCGAAACTAATGGCAACCATCATTCTTGAACGAATAAAGGATAGAATCGAGTCTACACTCAAGAGGCACCAAGCTGGCTTCCGCAGTGGTCGATCATGTGTCGACCATATCAACACCCTGCGTATCGTCCTCGAGCAGTCGATGGAATTTCAATCACCGCTTTACCTCATGTTCGTGGATTTTGAGAAGGCCTTTGATCGAGTTAACCGAGAATGTATATGGAGATCGTTGCTTGGTAAAGGAATTCCACCAAAAATTGTTGCCATTATTAAAGAGTCCTACAACAACGCAAGGTGTTTTGTTTTGCACAATGGGCAGCTATCCAACTCCTTCGTAGTTCAACAGGGTGTGAGACAAGGGGATGTTCTATCGCCAATTCTCTTCCTGCTGGCGATGGACGACGTATTGACGGCCAGAGTTGGTACATCTGAGCGAGAGGGCATTCAGTGGAGACCGTTCGAAAGGCTCAGTCATTTAGACTATGCCGATGACATAATGTCTACTGGCAAATAACATCAGTGGGCTGAACGGGATGTGCCAAACGCTGCAAGTGAAGGGAGAGTCGAGTGGTCTAAGAATAAACAGCAAAAAGACAAAAATAATGCTCACAGGCCGCTCCACACAGCAGCGTATTATTCTACAGGAGACGCCAGTTGAAGTAGTGGAACAGTTCAACTACCTTGGGAGTATTGTTTCTGCAAACGGTGGTACGGATCTGGACGTTAAAAGTAGAATAAATAAAGCTCGTGCTGCCTTCGGTACTCTGTCCCCAATTTGGAAATCCAGTCAAACCTCCTTACGCACTAAGTTGAGACTCTTCGAATCCAATGTCAAATCCGTGCTGTTATATGCTTGTGAAACCTGGAAAGTCACGTCTACTATTTCGAAGAAATTGCAGGCTTTTGTAAAAATCTGTCTTCGCCACATCCTAAAGATTCGCTGGCCACAAATAATATCAAATGCGGAATTGTGGTGCAGGACAAGTCAAGAGCGGCTGGTCGTCGACATAAGAAAGCGTAAATGGCGTTGGATTGGTCACACACTGAGGAAACCAAACGATGAAATCGCAAAGCAGTCCTTTGAATCAAGGAGTCGATGTGGAACATACGCATACATACACTAGGCGTATTTTTTTATCATCGGGAATGAAAAACAAAATAATGGGAAATTTTCAAAATTCTTTTTGTAAAACGTGTTAAAATTTAATCCAGATCCCGATGATAATAAAATACGCCTACTGTTTTTCATCGGATTACTTTGAAAAAAGTGATTAAAGCCACGTATTTAGACCTTCGATACTGTCGTCTGTGTACGTTGTTTGATTTTACTCGTAGACGCGTACATGAAGGTGTAAATAATAACACCGAACACGAACAACGAAGAAATTCAAAGCCGTTTTGAATTTTGATGAACTTTGCTCGTTTTTCGTTCTTTGGTGGAACAACGTTCACCGAATGAAGAACGAAGGTACAGGGTGTCCGCCGCCGGGAAGGTAAAGGTATACTACTTTGTTTTGCCGCCATTTTGGTAAACATTAGTCTTGACAGCTTATATTTGGCAGTTGTGAAGTAGACACGTGGCAAATTTATTATGGAAAAATATTCGATAAACCAACGTGTTTTAATCGTTAAAACATTTTATTAACATCAATCATCGATTACTGTGACGATGAGAAAGTTACGTGAAATTTTTGGGAGAAACGACGTGCCAACAAAATGCACTATTTATAGTGTAGTGAATGATTTCGAAGAAAGAGGGTCTGTAGGTGATAGGCCCAAGCATGGATCACAATGTACTGCAAGATCGGCTGAAAACATTACTGCTGCTCAAGTAAGTGTTCAAAACAATCCATCAACCTCAATTCAACGCCGTAACGGTAACTGTGAATGGGGAGCGATATCGTGATATGATTGAAAACCTTTTTATGCCACAACTGCATGCTTTGGGCTTGATTAAGATGTGGTATCAACAAGACGGTGCCACATCGAATACAGCCAGGATTACAATGAAATTACTGTGAGACCTTTCCACGACAAGTTATTTCAAGAAATGGTGATGTTGATTGGCCTCCACGGTCGCCTGATTTGACTGCTTCGGACTTCTTTTTGTGGGGAAATCTGAAAAGCAAGGTTTAAGGCTCCACCAAACCAACGCGAAACTTTCGCCGACAACGCGAAATCATTCATAAAGGCTCCCCCAAACCAACGCGAAATCATAGCGAAACTTTCGCAAAAATAGTTTTTTGTTGTTGCTAAGCATTGTTTATCTTTCACATTTTGTATTATTGTGAATGATTCCGCGTCGTCGGCGAATGTTTCGCGTTGGTTTGGGGGAACCTTAATAATACAAAATATGAAAGAAACACAATGCTAAACAACAACAAAAAACTGTCTTTGCGAATGATTCGCTATGATTTCGCGTTGGTTTGGGTGAGCCTTTATGCAAAAAAAACAGAAACGCTTGAGCAAACTCAAACAAAATAACGGTAACTGTGAATGGGGAGCAATATCGTGATATGATTGAAAACCTTTTAATGCCACAACTGCATGCTTTGGGCTTGATTAAGATGTGGTATCAACAAGACGGTGCCACATCGCATACAGCCAGGATTACAATGAAATTACTGTGAGACCTCTTTCCACAACAAGTTATTTCAAGAAATGGTGATGTTGATTGGCCTCCACGGTCGCCTGATTTGACTGCTTCGGACTTCTTTTTGTGGGGAAATCTGAAAAGCAAGGTTTAAGGCTCCACCAAACCAAAGCGAAACTTTCGCCGACAACGCGAAATCATTCATAAAGGCTCCCCCAAACCAACGCGAAATCATAGCGAATCTTTCGCAAAAACAGTTTTTTGTTGTTGCTAAGCATTGTTTATCTTTCACATTTTGTGTTATTGTGAATGATTTCGCGTCGTCGGCGAATGTTTCGCGTTGGTTTGGAAGAACCTTAATAATACAAAATATGAAAGAAACACAATGCTAAACAACAACAAAAAATTGTCTTTGCGAATGATTCGCTATGATTTCGCGTTGGTTTGGGTGAGCCTTTATGCAAACAAACCAGAAACGCTTGAGCAACTCAAACAAAATATTCGTAATGAAATTATAGAAATACCGCGTGAAATGTGTGAGAATGTAATGAAAAATGTGCTCAAAAGGGCTCGCATTTGTGAGACTAACAGAGGCGGACATTTACCTGATATTTTATTCCATATATATTATCAATATAAGATCCATTCTCTTTCATTTAATCAAAAATTATAAACAAACAAACTAGTATACCTTCCCGGTGGACACCCTGTATGAATGCAGCTATACTTGAAGAAGACATTTAGTCAGTTTATATTTCTTGAGGGCTCAGTAATTTTTCCCCGTTCTTTGACAGAGCCAGAGAGTAAAATATAAATAGGATTCCTCAAATAGAAGTCAAGACAACTCTCTTTTTCATTTCTTCTTATGTAGTTTACTGCGACAAAATATAATTGAGGAAGCGAATCCAAAAAATTTTAGTCTCAGTTTTTAAGGGGAAAAGTGAGGAATTTTTGTGAGGAATCGTGTTTATTTATATTTCAGAGTCCTCTGAGCCCTCTGAGATCTCAGAAATATAAACTGGCTAATTTTGTTTAATGGCGTCATTAGCCGTTTTCCTTTTGAGGTGGCGAAGTACTTACGAGTAGATGAAAACCCTAATCTAGTACTACCAACTGCACATGCTCTCATCCGCGACTTTGTTATGATATACAAAGTCCGCGAGTAGATACATTTTACATGAGAAAGCAGTTTGATGTGTTCCATTGAAAAAAGCTGCCAAAGAACTTGCAAGCACTTCGCCACCTCCAAAGGAAAACGCCTATTGAGTGCTATGCATAGAAAAAGAAGTAAAGGAACTGGTGTATATCACATATACAGTGTACGTGAATGAGGCAGATAGTTGGATACTCGAAATGTCAAATCGGTGACTGAATGGAAGAAAAAAAGTAAACAAAAAGTGATACAAGCATAAAAACATTATGGGTATTCATGCAACAGCGTAAAGCCGTCGTAAACGTTGTAAAATTTAAAACTTCGTAATTCTGTCACAATTTGTATGGAAAATTTGACAGATTTACGAAGTTTAAAACTTTACCACGTTAACGATGACTTTACGCTGTTGCAATCATTAATTGTTGGAAAAAAACAAACAGTTTGCAGTGATTTACTAAGAAATGTGTGTATATTTGCTAATAAAAAAAAAAATATGAAGTGCACTGCGAAATTGTGAAAAAAAAAACAAAATAAGGCGGATAAGAATCATTTCCTTTTACAAGTGAGTTTTATTATATTTTTCTCAAAGAGAGTGTTGTTTGTATTTTAATTAGTCACCAATCATGTAACATATTTTAAATGATTTAACTTTTAAAAAGGCTAAGAATAATATTAATTAATTGAAAACTTGCACATGGTTTTTCGGATATAATTGTGTATAAAAGAAATGTCAAACTACGATTCTGTGAAACAGGGACGTATTTTTTTTTTTGTGTTGGTGGTTGTAAGGCGCAACTATACGCTAAGCGCCCTTTATATTCGGAATTTTTTTTGTTATTAAATCGATTTTGTTCGTTTGGTGTTTGTATATTTATGTTACGCCTATATCTTCAGAACTTTGCTTTGTTTGTATATTTATGTTACGCCTATATCTTCAGAACTTTGCTTGAATTGTTTCGTAGTCAAGTTATTTGTTCATGTTTTTAATAATAATTTACTTGTCTTTACTTTATTGCCCAGAAAATATTTGTTTTATTTGTTTGAAAAAGAAATATTTAAAATAATTTAATACAAAATTTAAAAGGTTTCCGAAAGTCGAGTGGTATAAGGAAAAATGGATGGCCATTCTGAAAGAGGATAAGGTAAGGCCACATTCGGGGGTGTCATATTTTGTATCGCTGCCAATGATTTGCTTTGATTTCGCGTTGGTTTCGGAGAGCCTTAATTCATGACAATGCGTAAATTAAACTAAGTACATTTATAATGTTCCACTGAAACAACAAAATTTTGAAGAAAATAGATTTTAAAAATTTTATCGGCGCCCTAGACGGTTATCATACAAAAATAAGTATTTTCTTAAACATACCACTGAGAAAAAAAAATAAGTCCAGAAACTAAAAAATGATTGTTATGGCGCCCTAATAAGTTGCAGTTAAAAATCACTCCATCCCTTTTGGAGTGCATTTGTGTTTGTGATAGCAAACACTAATATGAAAAATGCCACAGATTTTTCCAACAATGGCGCTTCCTTATATTTTTTATTCTAAGGTGCTATGCGTGAAAATTTGACAACCCGATATAAGGTCTGTTTGGTCTCTGAAATTTTGTACAATTCGCACGATGTGGCACTACTTTTCACAAATTCCTGTTTGTTAACTTCAAAAGTTGAAACAATAGAGCAAGAAATTTCCCCTCCATGAAAAATCTTGAAAACTTCTGGTACACAATTGTTTTTGTGCAGGAAGTAAACAACTGTCAAAACACGTCTGGATGTTTTTTTGTTTGTGTTTAAGGATTTGTCTGTTGTATTTGATAGTGTGTGTCACGTTTGACGTTTTATACACAAAGTGAAACAAAACTGGTTCAACGCGTTTGTAAACTTTATAGCAGGTTTTTCTGCCTAGGACAAATTTATCCCCTTCTTTCAATAATTTCACAGTTTTTGAGCTTCGTGCTACAAAAAGAAAATCTTATTTAAAAACAACATACATTTCTATCTTCAGGCGATTTTTCCTTCTCAGATTTGATGTATGAAGTATGATCCACTCATCCACTCCACTGTCATACAACATTGAATAGGCATGTTCAGGAAAATGAGATCTCAGAGCCCTCAGCAATCTTATGTGGTTTTCCTTTTGACCAAAAAAATCGATTTTTTTGATCTCTATTTGATCCCTGTCAGGTTTTCGCTTTCCTTTTGGCCAAAAAAAATCGATTTCTGTGTGTCAGGGATCAATCTATGCAATCCCTGTTTTAAGAGGGATTTACACGTACTTGCACACACACCAAAGTAAAGTGACAATTGTTGAAACTTCATTTCATTAGATTTGTCATTTAGTTTGTTTATTTTAAAATTCGAGATTTTGTAAATTGTTTTTTTGTGCAATAAATTAAATTATTCAATTAATTATATTTGAAATAATTCAATGTGCTTTCGATCGGGTGTGATGTGATTTATGTGTTTGGTGTACTGGACTCTTGGTAGAAAAAGAATTTTCACCAGTGCAGTGGTCCAAGAGTTTTTCTTCGCGTGGCGGCTACCAAACGCCTTCAGGGATGCCTAATACCTACTCCGGAGGGATTTCAAGTGCCTTTACATGACCAAATGGCTGGATTTACAAAACCCACATGCATTGAATTGCATTATTAACAAAAATCCGGCCAGATAAAGTGATGGCTTTGAAGTTTGTTTTTTTTTTTTATAAAATAAATTGAAATAGTTTCAGTGTTAATATATATGTTAAAAATAAAATTCCCACTAAAGATAAAAAAAATCCCTAAATTGTATTTCATTTTTGATTGTTATGTAGGTAAAACTTTCATTGCAGGAGGGGCACTGAAATTGTCATACGAAAACCTAAGCAAATTATATGCCACGCTCATAATTGCTAATTGTTTCTTTTTATTTCGTTCACTTTTGCTTTCGTAAGTGAAGAGTTTGCACTGAGCGCATTCCCTGTAAATGACACATTTGGGTAAAATGAATAGAAAAAAGATGGATGATTCATTTCATTAAAGTGCATTATATAAATAGATGACTTCTCCTTATGTCGAATTGGAAAGATACTTTTCGTTGGTTTTTGATAACAGATTAGTTTAGACTCCTTTAATACGAGTTATAAATTATTGTTGGCAAGTTTTTTAACTTTTCTGTTAAAATCTTTTGAACTATTGACGGTGTTTATACCACCTTCACGTGAGGTGACTCATTTTGACGTCTCTCTTTTTTATCTCATTCCTATTTATTGGGAAGAAAGAGATGGTGAGGTGAGGCAAATTTTTTCAAAAAATTTAAAAGTTCTGCCTCATTTGGCCATCGTTCTTTCGAATAGATGAGAGTGAAATAAAAATGAGAGACGTCAAAATGAGTCGCCTCACGTGAAGCTGGTATGAACACCGTCAATCACATGAATTCTTACATAAGATACCTACTCATAGGAATTTTTCCCTACGCATTCTATCACTGGTCACGTCAACGAAATGATGGAAAATTTGATATGCTACGCATACAAGTACAAAAAAAAATCAATCCCATGTGTGTTCTATTTGCCAAAAAAATTAGCAATTTCGGATCAAAATCCCTACTGGCAAAAGGAAAACGACATTAGTCTTGTGAATAGGATTCCTCAGAAATTTTGCTGTCAAATTACTGAGGAAACAAAATAGGTACTGTATTCACTTGCTCAGAGCCCTCTGAGAGATCATGAATGGAGACACAATTTTCTCAGAGAGAAGTAAAACTGTGCAAAAGTGCACGAACGCATAGAACCAATAATTTTTACAAATCTTTAAACATCAACAAAAATTATACAAACAAAAAACTTCTAAGAAAAGAAGAAAACAAAGCCCACAGTATTAGAATTTCTTTTTTAACTTTATGGGTATTCATGCAACAGCAGCGTAAAGTCGTAATTCTGTCACAATTTGTATGGAAAATTTGACATATTTACGAAGTTAGTACCCTTTTTATATTTTCAATTAAATTTGATGTATTTTGCAACAATTCCTGAACTCAGGATTCCAGAAATAAAAAATTCAAATTCACTTTATGTCTGTTCACGTACTTCACAAAACTACGAATTTTATTTTTTCTGTATGAGTTTTGACAGAACTTTAAGCTAAATAAAACTTATGTATGTATTATTAAAAATTATTAAGTTATGAAATATCATTTTTTTTTATCAAAAACCACGGCACAATAAACAAAAGGAACAATTTCACAATTTTGTCAATTTTTATTCTTCATTTAATTTTTAAAAAAACGAAGGAAGTGGAAATTTGTACTCTCTCGTGAGCGTTCTCTTTAGCCAAAAACTACACATTTTTGCGTACACGAACGGCTTTGGGCTAAATTTGGCAGAATTTGGCTGTTTTATGTGAGTACACGAACAGACAAACAAACTACAAACTATGATTCACCAAAGGCTTATCTCAGTTTTGATTAAGGGCCGGTTGTACAAATTTAACTAGAACCTCGAGTCAACTGAACTCGAGTTATTTCCTGAACCAGGTTCACCTATTCGTGCATTGTACAGTTGCAAGTCAAGAGCAAGTTAGCTGAACTCGATTTAAAAGTCAATTTACTTGAAATTGGAGTATGGCTAGTGTCATTGTCAGCTGTCATGAATTATTTGGAATGGTTGGTGCTTTTTCTGTGTCTATAAATAAATAAAAGTGAAGTATATTAAATATAATTTTTATTTAAAGGAACAACTTATACGAAAGCTACGACGAAGACGATGATGATCACTTGGAAATTCCTATCATGATAGCTTTTCTGCGAAGGGCTAAAGTTGATCAGAGAACGGCCGGATTATTTTGGTGCGTGGAATAATAATGAATTTTTCAATCGTTTTCAAAGAAACTGTCCAATTCATACTAGACCTAATAAGCCATAAAATATCTTCACGAACAAATATGTTAGTTAATATAATGTTCTTCATATATGTCATGTGGTATAAATAATAGTTTTCTATTGCTATTTAGCTAAACTGTCAAAAAAATCGCATCAAAAGAGTTAAATATTAGCCAATCAAATCCTTGAACCCCGGTTCAAGCATATTTAACTCCCAAAAACCGTAGAACTCAATTCTGCCTGGTTCAGCGGTGAGTTAAGTTCTCAGATTGTACAACACTTCATTCGAGTTGAACCGAGTTCAAATCTTGAACCAAGGCTGAACCACGATTGTACAACGGGCCCTAAATGTGTGTTTGTTAACGTGAAATTTCTTCCAAATTTTCACAATTTTCTGTCAGAAACCATAGAAGAAAAAACTTGAGTTTGGGAAACTTGGTGGAAATTTCACGTTACCAAGCAGGCATTCAATAAAATTTCTTTTTTTGCAACAAATAGAGAAAAAAAAATCACAAAAAACAATCAAAAGTGTTGAAAATTTGCAGTTTTTTTATTTGAATGCTTTTTGCGTGTTTTTTATCATCGGGATTTGGATCTGGATTAACTTTTAACACGTGTTACAAAAACTATTTTGAAAATTTCTCATTATTTTGTTTTTGTATTACGTGTAAAAGTTAATCCAGATCCCGATGGTAATAAAACACGCCTTTTGTTCAATTGAATAACCATTGGGCACGTTCCGATGTTAATTCTCAGTTATCCGGATAGCTTTGTGTTGTTGTAATCCCATGTTAAAAAACAGCTGATGACCGCTGACACAACAACAACTCAAGTCATCTCAAAATTTTTGGGATAACTAGATAACAAAGCGAATAAACATCGGAACGCGAGGATTGCCTTAACGACGGAAGAATTCAAATATTTTCTTAATGCAAACAATAAATCCATCCGTATGAAATACATTCCGTTATCTTTTTTCAATTTGGCTGAAGTGGCTGAGAAGTTATTGTTCTTTTGAAATGCGCGAGAAATAAACCGAAAATCCACCTTTTGTTTTCATTGTGTTTTATTTTTGCCACCGAATACACAACACAACGCGAACAAATGACATTTACATTGAAGAAAGCCAAATCGATTTTGTTTCTCATCCTCCTCCGTTAGCATTCTGCATAAGAGTGAGTTTTTTCTGAGTACACAGAAAATCGTGTACACATCGATTTTTGCGAATCCGCAAGAGTGAGTTTTAAGTTTTTGACAGTTAACGCGTGCACCATCAGTCAAATTTATTCACACTTGTTTTGGGAGTGAATAGAGTGTAGGGTAAGGCGAAGAGGTTTCGACACGTAGGAGGTTTCATCAAACTTAAATTTCTTGCTTTTTTTACCTCTAACAGATATGACAATTTTATATTTTCATCGTCCGAGCATCCCGTTACTTTTTCCTTCGAGAGTTGAGTTTGTGATCATCGTATAACGAGTGCAGTCGTGTTTCAGTTTTTGTGAAGTTTATATGTAATTTTCTTCTGTGAGTTTTTAGGTGATAACTTTTTCTAATTTTAAAGTTTTAAAGAGATGTATTACAAATTGAATAAACCAATCATTGGTTGTTTGATAATTGTGATTGTTTTTAAAGTAATATATAAGTATAAAAATAAAAATGATATAAATAAAGTGGCATGCGTTGAAGGAGGTTTCGACAAGTTTAGCTTAGGAGGTTTAGTCAAACTGCCGAAACCTCCCCTTTTTATTGTTTTAGGTGGATTTTGTTTTTTGTTGAAATAAATAAGGTAATTTATTCTAAAATTTTCAATCAAAATGTCAAATATTTATCAAAGAAAGTACCATGAAAAGACTTTTGATGAGAAAGCTATGCAAGAAGCGGTGAAAGCTGTTCTCGAAAAAAAGAGACTGCGTCAAGTGCGGTTGAAATTGAGCCAACCAATAATATAATAATAATAATAAATATAATAATTTCCAAGGATATTAAAGCTGAAATTGGTGACTTTGTTCTAGTCATATTCGGAGAAAAAAAAAAACATTTTTACTTTGTCGGTAGAGTTGAGGATGTGGATATGAACTCGATAATGTGTTATTTCATTAAAAATTACCGTCGATAAAACAGGGGAAACCTTTTCTATGAACCTATTGTTGAAGATCTAGGAGTGGCAATGAGATCCGACTTAGGGCCAATTTTTCAGTACAGGATTAACTCTGAGTTAAATCAGAGTTAGCTAATCCTGAAAATAAATTAACCCAAAGTTAACTCAGGAACAGTTTTTCAGTTGAGGATTAACTTTATCTTTCAGTTGTCAAAAATCTAGGACCATCGATGTGCGACACTATGGATATCACCCTTCTACGCCTTTTCACGCATCGGAATAGAGATGGCACCACAACGGAATTGAACTTACAATTACTTTCCTAATCGATGTCAAGATGGCACCACAACTGAAAAGGCCCTCAATTTGGTCCCTGAGTTAACTCATCTAATTATAGCCGAGTTAACTCTGAGCTAACTTAGGATTTCAATTGACTGAAAAACAAGTTTATGGAGTTAACTTAGGCTTAACCCCGAGACTAGGATGATCTCGCACTGAAAAACTGACCCTTAGTGGCTAAACTAACAGATTCAAAAAACTTGCCTGGAACATCTTGGTCCAAAAATAAAATCTGTTTTTATCTTAACTTTGGTGACTTGGATGTGCGTTAACTTTCTGACTAAACATATTTTATTTATTTATAATTCATTGATCTCAAGCTAAAGTTTCCTTCCTTAATACAACAAATATTAGTGAATCACCTACACCTACTTTATGTTGATATCAGTTCCTTACTTATATTTGCATTGAAGTTAAAGTTTATTTTGTATATATAAGAAAGATGAAGTCCATGTTTTTTTTTAATTTTTTGTCAATACAAAAATCAAAAACATTAGTTTTTTGTTTATTTTCTCTTCACAGTTTTTTGATTGACGTAACCTCCTACACCATGTTGAAACCTCCTTTTAGAAAGTCGGAACCTCCTACCGAGAAGGAGGTTTTTGCCACTTTTTCTTAATTAATAAATTTATAATATACTCTGATATGGTTAGTAATTTAACAGTAAAATGTTATTTTTGTGAGAGCCAAAACCTTACCCGGAGGCCACACGAGCAAGTACTTGCAAGCAAGTTGGCTACATACACTGCTTGTCAAATTCGTAATTTGCATTCCACTTGCCTCCCACTTGCTTCCACTTGCATTCCACTTGCTTGTCTCCCAACTTGCTTCTCAACTTGCTTCACTACTGGCTTCAAAACTTGCATGCCAGTTGATAAGCAAGTTGCTTGGGTTTGTTTGTGTTAGTAAACAAATGTGTATGTATTGCAACTTGCATGCAAGTACTTGCTCGTGTGGCCTCAGGGTTAATTAAGTACATTTTATATGAATATATGTATCTGTGTAAAAGGATATACCTAGATTTTGACAACATTCACTAACGTGTCAAAACCTCCTCGCCCTACCCTACCTACTGGAAAATCATTCACACTTGCGGAATTGGGCCTCTGGATAGGTTTTTGTTGTTGTAGTCCCTTGTTAAAACACAGCTGATAAGAAAACAGTTGTTGACAAAAAAGAAATCTCAAGCTATCCTAAATATTGTTGTAATGCATTGATTTCCCCTCCTTTCCCTCCTATTCCCTTCACCATCACAAAACAAAAATTGGACTGGCTATGTCCGCTTTTACATGGCCAGAATTTTACAATGACGATCTTTTTGATGTTGTTGTAATACAATGATTTTCCCTCCATTTTTAATTCCATCCTATTTTCCCCACTGACAAAAAACAAAAATCGCACTGGAAAAATCGGTTAATGTAAAAACACACTTATACCGTACTTTTAATTTCGTAAACCCAGAACGCAAATTGTTTGTATTGAACCACGAACGCCTTTCAATCGGCATCGTAAACGTCATATTTGACATTGGAGTTTGACGTAAGAAAATGTGCGTTTTTGAAAATTCATGTTACGGGGATTATATTTAAATTATTAATTCAATTAATAAAATTTAATTTTAAGTTTCAAATGCTGAAGTCAGTAGTTCGTACCATATCGATAAGTGCAAATCACATTTGCTTTGCAAATCAAATTTTTAGTCAAAATTCGTTGCGTTATCTAACAAAGCTAGCTCCAAAAACAACTGCGATGGGCAAGGACACTTGGATCGTTTGGATGGACCTCGAAATGAGCGGATTAGACGTAAGCCGGGACAAAATATTAGAACTTTCTTGCATAATAACCGATAAAGACCTTAATATAGTTGCTGAGGGTCCCAACATTGAGGTGTACCAACCAGACGAAGTACTAGAAAACATGAACGATTGGTGTATGAAGCACCATGCTGAAACTAAGCTAATTGATAAGTGCAAAAGCTCGAATATTACTTTAGAAATGGCTCAAGACATGGTGGTTAAATTTCTAGAAACCAATATACCCAAAGGAAAGTGCCCACTGGCAGGTAATTCGGTATATGTCGACAGGTTATTTATAAATCGCTACATGCCCAAGGTCGACAGTTACCTGCATTATAGAATCATCGACGTATCTACTGTTAAAGAACTTTGTAGACGATGGAATCCAAGTGTTGCTGCTGGTGCACCCAAAAAGAAGCTAGTGCATCGTAGTGAGGATGACATAAAAGAAAGCATTATCGAAATGAAATATTACAAAAAATTTCTATTCAAATAATTTCAAAATAAATTTATTTAGTTCAATTAAAAGAATTAAAAAGAAATATTTGTTTTACTTTAAATTTCATATTTAAAGATTTATACGTCAAACACAGCGCGAGCCGACGCACATAGGAGTATTTGCCTACAAAACTCGGCCAAAAGTCGATTTTTCAAGTGTCAAAATTGAAAGGGGAACTTTTTCCAGACAATAGCTAATGTCGAATTCCTTACAACAATTTCAAATCGATTTTTCTTGTTGTTGTAAGGAACACACAAAAAATCAAATTTTTCGTGTGGGATTGTGTGTGTGTCATTTGACAGTAGCTTTGAGGCAAAAAAGTAAACAAACTATGCGCATACAAATTTGTTACAAATATTCCAAAGTGCATTCAGTTTTTCGCGTCATTTTGTTAGATTAAAAACATATACATTTCCGAGAAAAGTTGCAAAAATAAACAGAAAATAGTTATGTGGCCATTAAAGTAAAAAAAACAACCGAAATTCATCCAAGAAACACATCATTCGAGAAACACATCGGCGAGCGCGCGATTTATATCTTTAATTGGCTTTGGGCACTTTGAACCTAACTTCGGTTGATATTTTTATAACTTCTAACTGACCATTCACTATTTTTTGAGGAATTAAAATTAGTTTTAATGATTTATATGCTTTTAATCTATTTAAATGACCGACGAACACTTTAGAACATTTGTTAAACCCGCCGCAAAATACTTTCAACTCCAGAGAAATGCCAAATCTTGTTAGTGTGTGTGAAATCGATTTGAAATCTTGCTGAAAATGCAAGATTTGTTTTGACAGAATAAAATCGATTTTGTTTAGAAAAAAATCGATTCTGTTTAGAAAAAAATCGATTATTTGGTTGTAAGGAATTCGACATAAGATCCCATGGAACAATAGGCTAAAATATTTTTTTTATTGCTCAACATATTTAAGCTATGATATTAGTTCAAAGTCTTCGATTAAGAATTTGTCACTTCTTTTTGTAATCAACCTTCAAAAAATTTGAAACATTTTATTAAATTATTCCTTAAAAATTTTGTGTAGTCTGATGAAATTTTTGGTATATAAAAATCAACTACAGATGTTCACTATTATATTGAGCCATTTTTACGACAAATATTTTAATATTTATATTTTTTTCGAATTTTTGTTCTAAGAATGCAAACAAAAAAAACACTATTTTTGTTGGTTCTTTTTCATTGGGAAGTAATTTTTTTATAGATGTAGGTGGAATTGAGTTCTCATTTGTATATGGGTGGATAAAATAAACCATCAAGCTTCATTTTCAAAAAGAATCGGCTGCGGATTTTTGCGGATGTAGTTGTTTTTTGTCATATCGTATTCCCACTTTTATGCCCATTCGAACTGACTATTTGTGCTGTTATTTTTCTTTGGGATTTAATTTTTTTTTATTTTTTGGAGTTATTTGGTAATTATTTGTATAAAATATGGTTTAGCAAAGCTCCCAGTATTGATTAAAAAAAAAATATTGGCTGCAACTTTGATCCTTTTTATCTTTTTTGGTCATATCGTATATCCGATTGTATGCATTTTTTCTTGTTTCAAGTTGAAAAATTAAAAAAAAACTTGAATTTTTTTTTTGTTTTAAAAGAGGGTAAATTTATTAAAAACGGTATTTATTACATGGTTTAAGATGAAAATATTGCAATCAAGACAAAAAATAATTTTGTCCAGTTTTTGCATACAAATACTCCTATGTGCGACGGGTTGGTCAATACTTTTAGGAAAGAAAGAACTCGGCGGTTAGCTTTCGTTTGTTAATTTTTAAAAAGAACACTTTAACGCGCTCTGTTAGTTTTGTCCATTGTACTGAAAACTGAAAAAAAATTGTACTGAAAAAAACCAATAGTACTGAACTTTTTTAAATTATAAAACAGTTAAAATAAATATTTTATTAAAACAAAAATACATAAATTTAATATACCTATACATTTCATTGGTATAATTTTATTCTAAAATAAATCTTATGGGCGGATAGCAACTTTGGCACAAGTCTTTTCTTTGTATTTACATTCATATGTACTTACATACATTACATTCATATGTTTTAAGTTGGGTTTGTGTAAATGGAAATCAACACAAACACAAGTGCAGTATGCTGCAAGTTATACATAAATTTATATTGAATAATTTTGAATGAACAACAACAACTTGTGTGTGTTACCACCAAGTATATATGTAGGCTGGAGTTATAGCTATTTCACGAGTGCCACCCAGGGCTACCTTCATGGCTCTAAGGCGCCAGTTATAGCTATCATTGAAACTCATCATTGAAAATTTTAATGATTGATTTTGAGACGTTTAGGAAGTAAAATCATTTATTCTTTTGATGAAAAAATTAAGCTAAAGACCTAATTAATATTTTTAGCCAAAAAAAAATTTCAAATAGGCCCAACTTTCCACATAAAAAGACTTTTCTTATTTCAATGATTGAACTACCTTACCAATGATCATTGAAAAATTAAAAGTCAATTTTTGTGGAAAGTTGGGCCTATTTGAAATTTTTTTTTGACTAGAAATATTAATTAAGTCCTAAGCTTTGATCGTCCATCAAAATAATAAATGATTTTGCCTCCTAAACGTCTCAAAATCAATCATTAAAATTTTCAATGATGAGTTTCAATGATAGCTATAAATGGCGCCTAAAGAGCCACTTTGGCTCTTTCTTTCATGTATGGCTCTTTGGCTCCACTTTTCTAAAATCATCCAAAATTGGCTCTTTTTAAGATCTTCGTGGCCCTTTTCACTCTTTTTCAGAATAAAGGCCTAACTACATTCATTTCACTTTTGTACAAAAGTGAAAAATACAAATATATCTAGTGACACCTTCCTGCGAAAATGCATATGAGATTTGAATTTAGCTGAATGCATTCAAACACGGAGGTAGAACTATAATGCTCGGAGGGGCACTTAAGTCGTCGGGAGAAAACAAGCAAATACAATGAAAGCATATGACGCGACTATAATTGCGGAGTGGAGCGTGTAAGTAAAAATGACATTTGGTGAAATAGGAATGTCAAAAAGAGATAAGCTAGAACTATAATGCTCGGAGGGGCACTTAAGTGGTCGGAAGAAAACAAGCGAATACACGGAAATCATACGACGGTGACTATAATTGCGGAGTGGAGCGTTTCGTCAAGTTTCGTTCAACTTTGGTTACGGAAGTGGGGTGCGCTCCGGAGCGCACCTCACTTAAGTAAAACTGACATTTGGTGAAATAGGAGTGCCAAAAAGAGATAGATGATAATTACATTATGGGTGTGTTCCCCTTTTTTCGGTACGGAAAGCTACTTTTCGTTGGTTTTTGACATTAGCTTCAGTGGCCTTCCGCTTATATAGTTCTACCTATAGATGTTAAGAAAATTATGTGAGTGTTCCCCTTTTGACGCTACGGAAAGCTACTTTTCGTTGGTTTTTGACTTAAACTTCAGTAGCTTTCTGACCATTATAGTTCTACCTTAGTTCAACAACTATTATCAATGTGAGTGACATTTATGAACTAGCTTTTTTTACCATTTGTTAAGATGTAGATGTGTTTCACTTTTCTCCAAAAGTTAAAGTTAGAAACTCTTACTTTTACTGTTGTAAAACTTGAGATAAAAGATGGGATTGAGCAGTTTATTGAAAAAAGACAATTGAATGTAGTTAGGCCTTAATATATCTATCTAATGAAATTTCTTTTTTCAAAATTTTCAAATTTCCCTCTAATAAAAAAATTCTTGGAAATTCTTCATTTTAGTAAAAAATTCTTTAAAATCTGAACCCGTTCATTTTCATTAACAAAATAAATTTCTTTCATAAAAAAAATCGATGACTATTCTTGAAACCCAAACAATTTCAAAATATTTTAACTACGAAAACGAATTGCTCATTAAAAATTTGGAAGATATTTATATAGGCCACGAAGCTGAAGCTATATTTGAAAAAAAAAATGTTTCCCATGATGATTTTGTTGCTATAAGAAAATATTTTACTATACTATCAGACAATCTGCGATTAAATCACGTAAAGAATTGATTTCAATTATAAAAGATTGTTTGAGATACACTCATTGTTAGTTCTGATGAATATATATCATGTTTTGATCTAGGTTATGAATTTGCCATTTTATAAGCTATCCAGAAAAAAATATAAATTGACTTAAACCTTTTGAATTAAAAGCAAAAGAAAAAGCTTACAGAATTTATTTTGTAATCACTATTATAGAGGAATTTTGGTTAAAAATTGGAAATATGTTCATATTGTTCATATTAAAAATCATTTGGACGAGTAACTCTTTCCCAACTTATACAATTTTTCAGCAGCCAGCACACATTTTTACTCTCCCGCATAGTAGCGTGTGTGCCGGCATATTTTTTCAAAATTGTTTTTAATGAAAAATAAATTTACAAACTTTCTTAAAGTAGAAACATGCCAATCGAATCTCTCAGCTTTGAATTTAATTGTTAACAAGAGCTACAAGATTGGACAACAAAGTTAATATGTAATTTTTTTAACAACTGTTTTTCTTAAGTTTTTGTTATTTTTTCAAAATTGTAAATTATATTTTGGCATTTTTGTATTTGGAGGCCGTTTGCAGTGGTGGCTCTTTTCTTGTTTAAGTGCTCTTTATATTGGCTCTTTCTCAAAATCTAGAAAGGTAGCCCTGGTGCCACCTCGACCATCAGACTCCTTTAGTGGTGCTTAGTCTGGTTATGCTCGTATAAATTGAAAAACTCTGCCGTCATATGGGAGCGAACCATGAACCTTGCGATTCAGAGGCCGATGCACTACACACCGCGCCACTGAAACCACATGGTTAGCTCTATCCCAATGCAGGTTTCGTTGTTTATCAATTGCAACAGCGACTAGCATTTTTATTAACACACACAAGCTTGCTATTGTTCAGTCGGTTTCTTTCTTTTTTCCCCATGCACCGATTCGTATGCCAACAATTCGTTGGTTATACAAGGGGGGGGGGGGGGGGGGGTGAGTTGAAAGAGTTGACACTGGTCAAGAATTAATTTACAATTTAAGTTGGGTTTGTGTAAATGGAAACCCACACAATAAGTGCAGTATGCTGCAAGTTATACATACATTTATATTGAATAATTTTGAATGAACAACAACAACTTGTGTGTGTTACCACCAAGTATAGGTATATGTAGGCTGGAGTTATAGCTATTTCACGAGTGCCACCTCGATCAACTATTAACAATGGAGGTTGGTGAAAAAGCACCCCCAGATATCCCCTCAGTGCCCCCTGATAAACGTTACAATAAAAACGCATTTAAAACTAATTTAATGCCTTCCCAATTAATTAAGCCCGGCGACAAAGTAGCCATTAATAATGCGGTAGACAGAAATTGGGATAGTGAGTGTAACGACGACGTCGCCGACGCCACACACAAAAGTAAGGACATGAACGAAAATGAGATGGATACTGAAGCAAGTGTCTCTGGCTTTAGAGCGACAAAGACAGCAGCTAAGAGCGTCACTCAACCGACGCTGCCAAATAACTGTGTTCATATTGGAACACTAAACGCAATAGCAAACAACCGTTCAGGCCAACTCGCTTCGGAGGATGTTTTGAGTAAGCTCATGGCGGACAAAGAAACGTACTCAAACATCATTGCCCGTAAAAGGCGTCAAACTCCCATTAAAGGAGCCAAAAAAGTAGCTTTGGAGGAACCTAAGAAAAACTCCAACCGTTTCGCTTTATTAGACGTGGAGGGAGACGAGACCCAGCCTCGACACTCTGATCATCGGACTCAATCAACTAACCAAATAAATAGAGACGCTGAAGACAACAGCAACATCGGCAACATTTCGAGTGGTCAACATCCAGAAGTCCCGAAGTCCTGGTTCCCCCCGATATTCACTAAAGGAGTTTCGTCAAAAACTATCCTAGAGATTAAGTAAGTCTAATTATGATATAGAAAATGTAAAATTTGTAGCAAATGGCTTTGGCAAACTCAAACTTTTTGTACGAGATGTTGAGCTCCATAGCTATTTTCTAGAAAAATTTAAAGTAAGCAAAATTGAAGCCTTCTCTTTTACGCCAAAAGAGTTCAAAAAATACAATATAGTTCTGAAAGGCTTATCGGGTAGTTTTTCTCACTCTGAGGTCCAAAATGAATTCTTGAAGGTTGACCCTTCGTTAAAACTCGTGGTTAAGAAATTTGAGACCAGATGGTCTAGGGATAACGACTTCCCCTTCGATTTGTTTTTGTGTACTCTGGGGGACAGGGAAAGTCTTGCCAAAATAAAAAGCTTTAAATCGCTGTTTAGGCACAAAATTAAATGGGACACAGTCAGAAGCTCTGGACCCCGGCAATGCTTCAGGTGCCAACGGTATGGCCATGTAGCGGCGTACTGCACGTTTAACACAAGATGTGTAAAATGCCTCGCGTCCCATGAAATTGGTGAGTGCGAATTAGGCCCTAAAAATGAAACAAGTAATGCCTCCTGCGTAAACTGCGGATTGCCGGGTCACCCTGCAAGCTTTAGGGGTTGTCCTAAGACGGTGTCCACATTGGGTATGAAAAAGTGGATTTTTAATGACTATTCAGTATTCACATCTCACTTCAATGAAGGAGTGGGAGCGAGATATGAATACTGAAAAGTCATTAAAAATCTACTTTTTCATACCCAATGTGGACACCGTCTAAAAGAGTAGAGTTCTTAAAAAAAAAAACAATCGGCCTTAATTGCTGCCAAATCCAAAAAAGTTGGGCAGATTAACTATGTTATGAACAAGGTTAATAATGTCCCCCAATCGCACTTCTCTTATGCGGATGCAGCAAGAGGATTCTTAAGACCATTGGATCAACAACAGCCTCAGTCTATCCCCCAAGGCCCCCCAAGGGTGATATCTCTGACTTTATTGAGGAGTCAAACAGACTATTTGGTTTACCAATTAACCTTCTAATTGGAAAAATAAGAGATTTTTGGCCTAACTACGCCAAACTAAGTGAAAATCAGAAACCAGGAGCTTACCTGACCTTTATTGCCTCCCTTTCTCCTTCCACACCATGAATTTAAACCTAATTTCAGCCAATATCAACTCCATCCTATCACCTGGCAAGCAAATCGAAATAGACCTCTTACTAAAAGAAACTCGCCCATCAACTATCCTGATTCAAGAAACTTGTCTCAGAAAAAGCAAAAGCTAATCTCGCTTCAACGATAATTATGATTTCATCCGAAACATTGAAGGTCGAGGAACTGGTATTTTAATCAATAATTCCATAAAATTTAACCAGAAACTTTATTCCAATAGTACATTCTCAGCCACAATTGCCTCAATCCCGCTTAGATCCCGTAATGCCACTAAGCTCCTGGCTCTGGTTTCGATTTATATTCCCTGTAACACGGGCTCCCCCTTGATCCCGGCTCTTGATGATCTTCTTGCCGGCCTCTGCAACTTTGATTTCGTTATCCTCGGTGGTGATTTCAACTCACGCCACACCCTTTGGGGAGACTCAAGGATTAATTTGAACGGTTCTCACTTGGTCCAGTGGTACCAGTCGAATCATTTCTTGGATTTTGACATCATCGCTCCTCCGGGACCTACTCGCCCCAGCTCAAGATCTCATATCGATTTTTTCATTATTTCATCCAACCTGCGTTCTAATAACAATGTGCGCTTGCTTAACCTTAGACCCGATTTCGGATCACTTCTCAGTATTCATGAGCCTTCAAATGCAGCTTGAGTCTCCTTACCCTGTTCTTCCTCAATCGTTTACCTGCTATAAAGACACCAATTGGCCCAATTTCAACAGATCTTTAGATACTCAACTCGGCAATTTACCTATTCCCACTGACAGAAACCTAACTAATAACGAAATGGACCGTTTTATCGATGCTTTCACCGACGTTCTGACTGAGTGTATCGACATCCATCTCAAAAAGTTTGATTCCTCTTCCAACGAGTGTTTTGTTTCGGTCCAGTCAGTGGAATCCCTAATTTTCTCATTAAATAATAAAAAGTCGGCCGGCCCTGACAAAATACCAAATTTTATTTTAAGAAAAGCTTAAATACCCATCTCCAAGCATTTAACTCCTCTTTTAAACAACTGTATTAATAACTGTTACTTCCCAGCTGCCTGGAAAGAAGCCAACCTTATCCCCATAAAAAAAAAAACAGTAGATCCAATAATCTCTCTGATTTCCGCCCAATATCCCTCCTCTCCAACCTTGGGAAATTGCTCGAAAAAGTGATTTTGTCAAAAATTCAATCCGCTTTCGAAAGTGTGGAACTTACTCAAAACCTACAATTTGGATTCAAACGAAGTCACTCTACCGAACACGCGCTACTAACCCTTCAAGATCAAATTTTCAAGAACCTAAGAAATAAACAGTGCACAGTTGCTTGTGCTTTAGATTTGACCAAAGCGTTTGACTCGGTATGGCACGAGGGTCTAATATTCAAACTCAACCGGCTTAATTTTCCTCCTAGTTTCCTCAAAATCCTGCAAAGTTTTCTCGCTGGGCGCAAAACTGTTCGTCAGTAACGAAAATATATTCTCCTCACTCATCCCAGTACTTGCGGGAGTCCCCCAGGGATCTATCCTTGGCCCCTTCTTGTTCAACCTTTACCTTCATGATTTTCCAATGCGAAACAGTAATTCAAATGCAATACTTTATGCTGACGATACTATTTTGTTCAGCGCAGCGGAAAGACCCCACGATGCCCTATATGAAATAAGATCTCATCTCAATATTATTATCCCCTATTATAAAAAGTGGGGAATTCAATTAAACTACAACAAATGCGAGCTAATATGCTTTAGGAATGCATCAGGAAAGGGACATCATCTAGCGGTTCGCGAGAGCCGTCAACTCGAACTCCGAGTTGAAGGGAATCTGATCCCTCTAAAGCAAACAATAAAATATCTTGGAGTTCGTCTCCACGAACGCTTAAAATGAACCCTCATGCATTGCCCTCAATAACAGCAAAGGTGCTGCGGCCAAACTGAAACTCCTCCTCAAATCCAAGAACGTAGACAAAAAAACCAAGCTCCTGATGTACAAAACGCTAATTTGACCTCTTATATCGTATGGGTTCCTCATCTGGTTTCAGATAACCCCCAATGTAGCTGCGGAACTACAAAGATTCGAACAAAAAATCCTCAGAAACTGCACCTCCAAAAGAAGAAGGCCATCGGGTAAATGGGTCAGTAATAAAACGTTATATGAAGACTCGGGGGTTGTCCCATTACTCAGCTATCTCACATCTCTCTCAAAAAAAAGAATTGCATCCCATCAACACCACGACAATCCCGTCCTCCAGAGTATATACGGCGATAACATTGGGTTCTCTATAAACGACCAATACTATTTGTCTCCAATTAGTATCCTTTCTGGGGGATCTTGTACTGCTTTTAATATCCCTGATAATGACATTTCATATCTCGCGCCCTTTTATAAAAAAAGACTTCCAAGTAACTATAGAGGCTAAAGGGCTCAACTCTCAGCTAAAGTATTCTACATTGTACCTAATAATAAAAAATAAAAACAATAATTAATAATTAACTAGTCTCGTGTCAAAATTCAAAAAATGAAAGCTAGCTATAAAATATTTGAAAATTGAAGCAAAAAACAATTTTTTAATTTAATTTTTTGAGTGTGCACAGTGAGTTGCAGTATAAAATGGTACTTATCTAAAATGGACCCGCAGTGTTTAATTTTGTGATTCGCACACTCCCCGCGCTTATAGCTTTCCAACCACATAAGATTTATCGAAATCGGTCCAACACTTTTTGAGAAAATGGTACCACGAAATTTATTTAAGCCTATTTATATATAGAAGATGTCAACTAAAATAATCTAATTTATTGCCCAACAAAAGAAAAAAAAATCCTTATCTGTAAAACAAGTACCTATCCTAATAGGCTGTGAAATGTAAACTAATGTACAATTTAAGATAAACATAAGACTTATATTAATAAGAAAACTAACTCGTGTGTGATCAATTAATTCTTATTCAATTTACTTATAGGCTACACTACCTAATGTAAAACTACTAAATATACACCAGCTATATACATCATAATTATAAGCGCCTTAAGATACTCGATTCAACAAATAAAAGTAAAAAAAATGTTTGAAATACAAAGATACAAAAATGAGAAGATATGTATGTAAATTTAGAAATAGATTTGTTTCGTTAGTTGTATAACCACAAAAACACCACATTGTATTCTTGAATTTGAATGAGGGCATTATATGCCCTGCCTCTTTACACCTATATGTGTTTCAGGTAGAGACGACTCCGTTGTCTCCTTCTCATGTTTGCATTTATTTTGTTAATTTTCTTCTCCGTTCTATCTCTCTTTAATTCCCTAGGTTAAGTCTGTCGTATAAAAAAATATATGGTCTCGTTGAGTGGACACATTTTTAGTATTGCTTGTAGACTACAATAGTGATGTTCAAAGGGTAGACACGGTGCATTCAAGAGGACACAAGCGTCCACAAGCTTTTTTTCAAAGCGAACCTCTGTCTATCAACTCCTACTCTCACCTCCAAGTGGTGAACATCGGGTGCCTAGTACCTTTAACTGAAGATGGGGTTCCAATCCCTGTGGACGGTTTTAGGGGGCAGCAAACGAGAGAGGGGGGGAGGAGTGTTCACACTAAGGCACTTCTCCTTCATCCAGGCGGCAGCGGAAGAATTCTCAAGATGGAATCAACGGTGGCGTCTACAGTTCCAGTTAGGCTGAACTACTAGCTCAGGCCTATAAGGAGCGGTTAATCCGGCTCCCCGCCCTTGGAGTTATATTGTAAGGGTCTGGTCCTCCAGGTTGGGGGTCGTGCCGTCGAGGTGACTTCCCGGCCACGTAAAGCTATCTTAGTTGCGAAGCACCAACAAGCCTCGGAAACGGACGGATTTACTGTTGACGAACCAAGCAAACGAAATAAGGACAACGAACTTCGGATCTGCACGTGGAATGTTCTGTCTCTCTATAGACCACGTGCAGCCGAACATTTAGCGGAGGCCCTAGACTGCTACAAAGCAGACATCACCGCCATCCAAGAAGTGCGATGGGATGGGCCGGGCAAGAGAAAACTGAAAGACTGCGATATCTACTACGGTGACTGTTACCGACCACAAGGGCAACGTCTCTTTGGATGTGGATTCGTCGTTAGAGGCAGACTTAGGCAAGAAGTCTTGAGTTTCAACTATGTGAACGAGCACCTCACGACAATTCGCATCAAGGCTAAATTCGCCAACATCAGCCTGATATGCGCGCATGCCCCCACAGAGGAGAAAGATGACGACACCAAGGACGAGTTCTATGAGCTCCTCGACAAGACATATGAGCAATGCCCTAGCTATGATATTAAAATTGTCTTGGGTGATTTTAATGCCAAACTAGGAAGAGAAGACGTCTTTGGTGGCACAATCGGAAGATACAGCCTGCACGACACCACCTCCGATAACGGACTCAGGCTAATCGACTTTGCTGCGTGCGGGGCGAAACGTTGTGGTAGCTAGTACGCAGTTCCCGCATCTCGATATACATAAGGGGACATGGCGAATTCCTGGTCAATCAACCGCCAACCAAATTGACCACATTGCGATCGACGCAAGGCACTCCTCCAGTATCAAGGATGTCCGAACGTTCCGAGGAGCCAACGTTGACTCGGACCACTACCTCGTTGTATAGCAAAGGTAATGCTACGGATATCCAGACCAAAGCCAAAACAGGGAAATACTGTGAGGAAGTTCGACGTCGGACGGCTACAGTCGCAAGAAATCGCCAGGTCCTTTTCCGATCGAGTCTCTCGCGCCCTCTTAACTTGTCCTTTGCCGCCAACTGCAAACATCGAGAACCAGTGGAAAAACTGCCAGGAAGCCATCAGAGATGCCGCCTCTGACGTGCTGGGCTTTGCACGATCACCACAGTGAAACCCCTGGTTCGACGAAGAATGCCGGCAAGTACATGCAGCCAAACAACAGGCATGCAAAGCGGGCTGCATAGAAGGACCAGAGCTGCTCGCGAGCTCTACGAGCAGAAGAGGAGAGAGGAACACAAGCTTCTTAGAAGGAAAAAGAAAGAGTATGAGAAGCGCGCGATCGAGGAGTTAGAGAGATGCCACTGCAGGAATGAAGTTCGGAAGTTTTACCAAAAAGTAAAAAGAACCTCCCAAGGTTACAAGGCCCGAGCCGAAGCCTGCAAGGACGATCAGGGGAACATCGTGGTGGAATCGCAGTCAGTGCTGAGGATATGGAAAAATCATTTCTAAAAATTGTATAACGGCGACGACGAACCGAATTCCGCTAACATGCAAATTGGACCATTCAACTTGGACGACGTAGGCCAACAATTCCGTCCACCCGATCTTGACGAAGTGAGCATAGCCATATCTAAACTTAAGTCCAATAAAGCTGCTGGAGCTGATGGCCTTGCGGCTGAGCTATTCAAAGCGACTGGCGATGAATTGGTTAGGAGTATGCACCAGCTCATCTGTAAAATATGGTCGGAGGAAAGCATGCCCGATGAATGGAACCTCAGCATTGTTTGCCCGATCCTCAAGAAAGGCGATCCTCTGGACTGCACCAACTACAGAGGCATCAGTCTTCTTAATATCGCCTACAAGATCTTCTCTGCCGTACTTTGTGAACGCCTGAAGCCATTCGTCAACAACCTGATAGGACCATATCAGTGTGGCTTTAGGCCAGGGAAGTCCACCATCGACCAGATATTCGCACTACGGCAGATCTTGGAGAAAACCCAGGAGTTTCAAATCGATACCCACCACCTTTTTATCGATTTCAAGGCCGCGTATGACAACATCTATAGAGACGAGCTATATAGAGCAATGTCTTCTTTTGGTATCCCTCTGCCAAACTCGTCCGTTTGTGCAGGATGGCGAAGGAGAATGCGCACTGCTCCATCAAGGTCGGCAAAGACCTCACCCACACCTTTGATGTCAAAAAAGGTTTTAGGCAAGGCGACGCGCTGTCATGCGACTTCTTCAACATCGTTCTTGAAAGAATAGTGCAAAACTCTCACGTCAACACTAGAGGCACAATCTTTCAAAAGTCCATCCAATTACTCGCTTACGCTGACGACATTGACATAATCGGACGAACAAAGCGTGATGTCAGTGGTGCTTTTGTGAGTATTGAGAAGGAAGCAAAGAAGATGGGTTTAACGGTGAACGAAAGCAAAACGAAGTATATGCTGTCAACAAGAAAGGACACCCAACACCGACGTCTAGGACAGAACGTTTCTATAGACAGCTATAATTTTGAGGTGGTCAGAGACTTTGTCTACCTAGGATCCGCTATAAACTCAGCGAACGATACCAGTGCTGAGATCAAACGAAGAATTACTCTTGCCAATCGCTGTTTCTTCGGGCCAAGAAGGCAATTGAGAAGCAAAGCCCTCTCTCGAGCAACTAAACTGTCCCTGTATAAGACGCTTATCATCCCGGTCCTGATGTATGGGGCAGAGGCATGGACACTGCTAACGGTGGATGAGAACGCGTTAGGCTGTTTCGAGAGGAAAATTCTCCGGGTGATTTTTGGTCCCGTCTGCATAGATGGGGAATGGAGGAGAAGATACAACCACGAACTGTATGGGCTGTACAGCGACACCGACCTAGCCACAAAAGTGAAAAGCCAACGACTAAGATGGCTGGGTCACCTAGAGCGATTGGACACCAATGCTCCGGCCCGGAAAGTCTTTGAATCCAACCCCGTGGGACAACGCAGTAGAGGTGGACAGCGTAAAAGGTGGCGCACGCAAGTGGAAGAGGACCTCAACCAACTTGGCGTGCGAAACTGGAGACAGCTAGCCAGAAACCGAGCCGGCTGGAAGAAGCTTGTTGGTTGAGGCCCTGGTCCACCCCGGACTGTAGCGCCACCTTAAGTAAGTAAGTAAGACTACAATAGTCTCTTTAAATTCAGATTGATTCGTCATTAAGAATTACAAAAAATACAATAAAAGTTTAGCCTGGCCAATTCAAAATCGGCAATTTTAAAAATAAGTTTGTTAACTGCTAAATATAAGCTAATCTAAGAATTTAACTGAAAACTAAAAGAAAATCTGAATAAAACAACTTACTCACTTACTTACTTCAACTGACAGCTCAATAAAATACATGTTTTCTTATGGGAACTGGCCCAATAAATGCGCAAGCGTCGTACGCAATGGACAGAGTAGCCGAACTTTTATGGCCTTTTCGATTGGCAATCCAGAAGCGTTCGGAATGCGTGTAAACCCTTCTGAAAGTGTTCTATTGACATTCAGAATGACAGTTCTTCTCCTGAAAAGAACAGAAAACGATTCTGGATTTCATTTCAGAATCGAAACCAGAACAACTCACACATTCAAACACATAGTTGTCAGTGTTGTCAAATAGACATGTGTAACGCAGCGCTGAGTTGGCGCAGTGAATTGAAGCAGCAGCTGAGTTATCTGCGCTGATACAGCAATGTGTAACTCAGTAACTCAATAAAGTGCCTTTCACATGAGCTGCGAACTGCGAATGCGAATAAATTTGTTAAGGCAATTCCAAGCGCAAATATCAACAAATTAGTGTTTTAACTTTTCAAAAAAGTGAATAAACGACCCAATCTACAATTTTAAAAAGAAAACACGAACAAAAATTAGTTTAAATTGTTAAATTTAGCATTTTTATATATTCTACGCGACCACCGGGATATTTTCTGCGAACTGCCAAACACTTATTCGCCATCCACAACATCAGGACGCATTCCACAAATCTGCGAATGAAAAATTCGCTCGAATTTAACCTCAAATTTTTTTTAGCACTCATTTACGGGTTTATTTTGTATGACTATTCGCTTCTGTCGGCGACCACTCATGTGAAAGAAATGTCAAAACTCACGACCATTCGCAATTCGCAGTTCGCTATTCGCAGCTCATATGAAAGGCACTTAACTCAAAAGCGCCAATGTGCAATATGTCAACTCTCCAACTCATTAGTTGAATAGCACTTTTTGTCTGTGGAAGCGCACTCAGCGCAGCGCTAGCCACGCCACACAAACAGATTAACGATGCGATTGCGATGGAGTAAATGAAAAAAGGGCTGTGCGTAGCTCATTTTAAATATGAGTTGGTCCTGGTATGTTTCGCTGTGCTTTGTGTGATTTTGTTGCAAGGAATGAGGAAACCAGTTGGAATTTGTTATACGTTTACATTTTTATGTTGTTATTAGAATAATTTGTTTATTGATTAATTATGGAAACAGTTTTCACTAGGGTGCTCCAGAAAATGTTCTCCCATATTTTTGTGTTCCAAAGTAGGGAAGAATATACATGGTTGTTAAATTAAAGGCAAAGAGTGGAAGAGAATAAGTTTGTATTTGAAATTTTATGAGAATGTACCAACCTATGTTCTTAGCCCTGTTTTTTAGTGCATTTTTATCTTCGCTTAGAAAAAAGTAGCAAGTTAATTACAACAACAAACTGGTATAATTCCGTATTGTTGTTGTATTTAACATGCTCCTTTTTTCTAAGCGAATATGAAAATGCACAAAAAAACAGGGCTATTGTTTATGTAGAAAGTATATTTTTGTTGTTTAGGATAAATTGAAAAAAATGTTTACGAAATTATGTACCATATGTATTGGACTCCCATATAAACTCACATACTCCATTTATTATGTAAAACTTTTTATGTGTTGCAACAAGCAAAACAAACGAAACAAAAAATCAGGTTTTGCAAAGAAACGACAAGTCGTAACAAGATATATTCTTATTGAAATTGTCAATTGATAATTGGAATGTACATAGGTACAAAAAAACGATAGTAATTATTAATGAACTGTTTATCAGGTTTTCAATAAATTGAGTTTTAAAATACCTACTCAATTTGAAAAATTTTTAATTGATAATTGACAATTGTAAAAGGGGTAAGAAACAGACAGAACATCGAAAGAAAAAAGACAAAATCAATATCAGAAGTTGAAGCCTTAAATAACTTAAAAAAAAGGATTTAGGTATATTATGAAGGTTTTTTTATAATATAGGTAGGTACCACTAAAATAAGTCAACCAAGTAGAAAATTTGGTGCTAACTCATTGGTCTAAGGACTAATAAAAACTTTCTTAGACTAAAAAAAAAATTTGTCCGAGATCATAAACCTGTGCTTTTAAAGCCATAACTACTTATTCCATACAATTTTGTAACGTCAACTTTGGGTTTAGGCGGTGTATGATTGACAAAACACCCTAATGTTTGCATTCAATTCTTAGTAATTTTTGCTTTGAGATTTCATGCACTGTAAGTGACACACTAACACAATACATTGTATTCAAAAATGCATTACATAATATAAGTAGGTACAGTTTTTGTTCATCAGTATTCAAATGATACATAATATAACCCTTTCCCAAATTTCTAAAACCGGAATAACTCTCGTTTGCGATGCCAAAACTAAAACACTACGTGTCACTTGTTTGCAGTCACTCATTTCACAACTGCTTTGCACAGAGAAAATCTTTGTTCCATTACGGTTGCAAAAAGATTGACCTTAAACTAGTGATTCGCACTGTGCATACAATATGTTCTTCAATTGGTCAAACAGTAGGTAGAAACACACCATATATTTTCAGACACCATTCCATACAAGAATACATGTCTATTTGATGGAACACACTAACACAGTAGCGCACATTTTTCTATCTGTAACTCAATTGCTCAATTGAATGTGTAACACTAACAACCTTTTAAAAAATGTCTCAATTCTCAAACCAAAATTCTTGTTTCCGACGACAAATACACTGCGTGTCATTTGTTCACAGCCACTCTTTTCACAACCGTTTTTCACAAAGAACATCTTTCCACCATTCAGCTGCAAAGAGAGTGACCTTAAACAAGCGACGCGCACTGTGCAGTGTGCACAAAAAAGGTTCTTCAATCGGTCAAACACAAACAGTAGGTAGATAGAAACAAACCTCTCTCTGTAACTCAGAAAAAATGTACAACCGACCTGCGCAATTGAGTAAGTGGGTTATTGTGTATCAAACGAAGCAATACAAAAAATTGAGTTAGTGAGTTAGTGAGTTACGCTGATACAGTAAAGTGCGCTTGAGTTAGTGTATTAGCGCAGCAAATTTTGCTGAGTTACCCATGTCTGTTGTCAAATATTGCAAAAAGTAAATTTTTAGCTAAAAATAATTAAAATTTCACACATTTTATTGTTTCTAAAAACAATTATTTTCCGTTTAGAATATTATTTTCCCATTTTCTTTATTGAAAATTATCATACTCGTTCATATTTGTTTCCGCCAAGTTTCCAAATGTGAAGAACTATTTCCAACCGCATGTGAAGTTGTACAATTACAGGGATACGAAAACTTCAGAATGAGCCTGATTACACGATTCGTTTTTTCGGACGTTACGTGTTTCGTCTTTTTGACACATTGGGTGAGGGGTGTAGAAACGTAGGGGGAATGGAAAGACGAAAGCACGTATGAAAATTTCAAGACTTTTTCTGGTTGAACTTTGACGTTTATGATTTGACAAACGAGTAGAGGCGGGGGATGCTTAAAAAATGTAAATAGTGAGATTTAAAATTGTTTTTCTTAATTAAATAGTGTAAGATGTTTTTTCTTTATAATGAAGTTTTCTTATAAATAAAAGTCGTTTTCTTTAAGTTTAAAACATACATATACATAATTTTATTTATTTAATTTTACAAGTACTTCTTATTTTTTAGCTTAAGACAAGACAAATTATTATTTGTGCTCGTGCTGGCTTCCAAATCAAAAGTGAATATTTTCTGGCTGAAGTCCTCTATTTATACTGATTCCTGGCTGGGTTTCTTTTTGTCTTTCTTTGTTTCTTCTTTCTTTACGAAGGGAAAATTAACCGTAGGTGCCGTCGGCATCGTGTTGTGTGCAGGGCTGTCGAAGTACTGCAATTGAAGTATTTGTACTGCTTTTTGAAACTCCGTACTGCCGTACTGCTAATTCGACCAAAGTACTGCTTTTTTGAAAATATGTTCACAACAGAACATTTGCAAATCATAATCCTATCCAAAAAGCTTTAAAATAAATAAATTAACAAAGTCGTAGATTTATTGAACAAAATCTCGCGTTACATTTTTTTACGAGTGCATAGTTTGTCGTTTAGGCATTGCTTGTATATCACAAGTGAAAAATTCGAAATTCTGGAACTTTTCAGATTTTCTTTTATGATCCGAAAAAAGGAGGTGTATGGACATTTTGAAGTCATTTGAAATGAAATATTCCACACACGTAAAAATGTAGTTTTTAACCCATCTGTCAAGCAATATTAAATTATATTAATGGATCTCTAGCCCAGGAAATTTAGACTTGTGTTCTTCCACAAAACTCCTACAAAGCTGAATTTTTGTTTTGACTTCCTGAGCAACCACCCTAAATTTTGGCTGAAAAAAGAATTTTTGGAGAAGTAAAAAAGTGTAAAATTCAGTTTTTTGCAAAATTCACGAAAACTATCAACTTCTTGGAATGAAATATTAAAGTAAAATTATTCCATTCTATACAAAAAAAATTACCATGTTTTTTCTTCATACAACCAATAGATTAAAAGTTAATCATGCAGGATTTTTATGGAGTAGCAAATTAAGTCAAAAAATTTATTAAAATAGCATTAATCGATCAGCAATATTTTTTGTACTATATGCGTTTCGCTACGTTTTCTCATTATAAACCAAGCTATTATGGTGTCCCGGCTAAGTAAGGCCACCATCTGGAAAAAAGGAGTGGTTTCAATTTACTTAATAACGTTATGGAATTTCATTTTACGACAAAATGACGAAAATTTACTTTTAGGCAGTAAAATTATCTAAACCTATAGGTACCTATGTACTAATGAAGTTGCAGCGGGTCAACTTTGGTATATTAAGGAGGGGAAAAGAATAAAAATACTTACAATACATATTGTATGTAGCTCATAAAATTCTACCCAAAATTCTACTTTTTTTCCTAAAAGCAACAGATTTTGAGAAAAACCTGCACAAACATAATAAGAGTTTTTTATGTAACGAAAACAATTTGATACCACCATTGTAGTGCGCTAGAGTTAAATAGGTAATGGGAGCGTATGTGATAATTTTTAATGAACAATATATACATTTAAACAAAATTAAATGCATTAACAACTATGTTTGTAAATATACATATTACTGCCGTACTGCTGTGTACTGCTATTTTTTTCCTCGAAGTACTGCTTTGTGAAAAAGTGAAACGACAGCCCTGGTTGTGTGTTGGTGCTTGCTTGTGTTGGTAAATGTTTATTTAGGGTGTGCAGACAGATGAACAAGGCTGCCAATTTATTGTACTTTTTGGTGGTGCCACTGTATGATTTTGTTACAGTCTCCCCTTTTGTATCTGAAAGAATAATAAAAGAGTGAAGATACAAGAATATTAGTTTACGTGTTTTCGAGGTCTTCCTCGACGTCTAATTGGTACGAGAGGCTCTTCAGTTTCATTTGGATTGGTACATTTGGATAGTGCAGATGTATGATATAGTCCAAGAACTTCACTTGGGTTAGAAGGACTGGCTATTTCATAATTGTTGCAGCCTTTACTGCCGAGAATGATGTATGGCCCATCGCGTCTAGGTGCGAGTTTGCTGGTGAAGCGATTACTTGATTTACTGTGAACCCTGGTGTCAACCCAAACGTAATCTCCTGGACAGTAAGTTGGGTTAGGACGTCGTCTTACATCAGCATAGGATTTTTGGCGATCTTGTTCTCGTTCAGTGATTTCGCGGGCATTCTTTAGAGTTTCTGCCATCTTAGTTAAATATGGGGTAATTTCTGGTACAAAATTCTCGGATTGAATAACTGCACGGAAGTCACGTTCAACATCATCAGGAGCGCGTAGTTCTCTTCCAAAATTGAGAAAAGCTGCACTATATCCGGTAGTTTGACATCTGACTGTGTTCATAGCAAATCTGATGAAGGGTAACTTTTCGGGCCAGCTGTGGTGTTCGTTCCCAACTAGAATGGCTAGTTGAGTTTTTAAATCTCGGTTCTTTCGTTCAGCGGGATTTGCTTGTGGGTGGTAGACGGGGATGAAGCATTGCATAATTCCAAGGCAATGAGTGATGTGTTGCATGACGGCACTGATAAATTGCGTACCGTTATCGCTGAGCAATCTTCTTGGGAGACCAAATCGGAGGAATATTTCTGTGATGAGCGTCTTTCCGCATGCAGCTGCTGTTGCTTCTTCTAATGTAAAGAGTTCGACCCAGCGGGTTGTTACATCTTCAATGATGAAAATCCATTTCTTGTCATCATTGGAAGGAGGAAGTGGCCCAAAGAGATCAATAGCAAGAACTTCAAAACGCTGACACTGAACGGGAGTTTGCAAGAGTCCAGCTGGTTTCAAGTTCGTGATTTTGTACCTTTGACATAGAGTACAATCTTTGACGTATTTTGTGATATCTCTTCGCATGCATGGCCAAAAATATCGGGCTGATATTCGTTGAATAGTACGTTCAGATCCATAATGTCCAGCTGTGGGTTCATTGTGGTACGAATTCATTATATGTTGGCGTTCATCTCTAGGAAGTACAAGTTGAGCTTCTTCGTTCTCAGTGTCTTCGTTGTATCGGTAAAGTACACCTTCATGAAGCATATAACCTCGTGAAGTCCAGCAGGTGAATCGTTCTGGTGTGAAATATTCAACATCATCGATTATTTTTTTAAGATCAGGATCTCTTAATTGGTTGTCACGTGTTTCCTTTATACTTCTATGAGGAAAGTCGACAGAGATAATACAACTTTCTAAAGTTGGAATTTCTTCATCAATTGGTGGACGGGACAACATGTCTGCAAGTACGTTGGCTTTACCTGGTGTATACTGAATATGAATGTCATACGGTTGTAATTCTAAACACCATCTCGATAAGCGACCGGTTGGTGATTTGAGAGTCATTAGCCATCTAAGGGCCTGATGATCCGTAATAATTGTTATTTTGCTATTTTCTATGTAGCTCTGGAATTTCCGAACAGCCCATACTACGGCTAAAGCTTCTCTTTCCGTAGTGTTGTAGTTTCTTTCAGCTGAAGAAAGAAGTCTGCTAGCGTATTCTACTGGTCTTTCATCTGTATTCTCCCCTTGTAATAAGGCTGCACCAAGAGCGTAAGCACTGGCATCGGAACGTATGGTGAAAGGCTTGGTTTCGTCAGCTTGTCTAAGGATTGGAGCGGTAATAAGTCGATTCTTAAGCTCTTCGAAAGCATTTTGTTGGGGTTCTTCCCATATCCACTTTGCTTTCTTTTTGGTCAGATCAGATAATGGCTTGGAAATCTTCGCGAAGTCCGGGATGAATCTTCGAAACCACGAACAGGTTTGCAAAAACGATATCATCTCTTTTAAATTCTTTGGAGCTTGGCGATTTTTGATGGCTGACACTTTGTCAGGATCTGGGGATATACCATCTTTTGTTAAGATGTGTCCCAAAAACTTAACTTTACTTCTACAAAAGTTACTCTTTTTGCGGTTGATTCGTAGGTTGTATTGATTTAAAACTCGAAAAATTGTTTCAAGATCAGTCAGATGTTCTTCAAACGATGATGAGATTATCAGCAAATCGTCGAGAAAGGCTAGCACACGTATATTACAAACTTTGATTTTAATTCTATCAATCAGTCTTTGAAATGTAGATGGCGCATTCCGCAGTCCAAAAGGCATACGGAGAAAACGATAAATACCGAATGGAGTTATAAAGGCGGTTTTGTCCTTATCTTCGTCTTTCATTTTGATTTGCCAATATCCGGATAGAAGATCGATTGTAGACATGACTTCGGCGTTCTTTGCGGCATGGAGGAGGTCATCTAAGCGAGGTAGTGGATAAACATCTGGTTTCGTTATTGCATTGAGCTTGCGATAGTCAATGCAAACTCGAATGCTACCATCTTTTTTGGGAACCATTACCACCGGGGAAGCCCAAGGAGATTCACATTCCTCAATAATGCCGGTTTTGAGCATTTCAGCAACTTCATCTTGCAGAACTTTCTTCTTTAATTCTGAAAGTCGGTAGGGTGGAACTGCAATTGGTTCATGATCGGCTGTTGATATCGTGTGCTCAACAGCTATAGCTGGCTTATCGGATAGCTGGAACAATTCCTTGTTCTGGAGAAGAATCGCATTAAGTTGTTCTCTTTTGTTTGACTCAAGATTAACTGCTTCGTTTTCCTTGAGAGTGATGTCTTCTGTACTAAAAGCTTCGAAGAATATGAATTCTGGATCATATAGTGAAAGTTCGAGATGAGATAGTGTCGATTGTCTGGGAAGTGTATCTTCGAAGATTTTATTTATGGAATCTGGTGAATAGTCTCTTTGATTGGAGAAGAGTTTGCTTGGTTCTTGGATCGGTTGCTGTTGATTTGAAATGTTATGCAGTGGCATCAACGGAGTTTTTGGTATGGGACTAATCGGATTTGGAATTGGCGACTGGATTCTGAGTAAGCTCAGTGGTGTTGGTGGCGTTTTCTTATTTCCATCATCTGGAGTGGAAACAGACAATGAAGGTGCGAAGTTCAATGCAGTGATTGATTCGGTTTGAACAAAGTCATACTTTTTTGACGGTGCATCCGCAAAATACCACATTCGTTGGGGTAGATTAAGAATTATTTTGGCATCTTCTATGAAATCGATTCCAAGTAGCGTCCGATTATCTGTGGAACTTTCTATTACCATCAACTTTGTTTCGATGAAACGTCCTTGCAACTTTATAATTGCCTTGGTGACAAGAACATCTTGTTCACGCTTAATGCCATCGGCCAGAACCACTTTAGCACGGTAAGCTGTAAAACAATAGCCTAGACCAAGCATTTGTTTGTATAGCTGGTAGCTAGCTATACTCATTCGAGCACCTGTATCAATAAAGGCAACTCCTTGCTGTCCGCCGATTGTAATTTGGACAGAAGGTCGTTGACGGAGTGGTGGCAGGGTTTTCTTTGGGAAAGAATCAATGGAGCAGAAGTTTATGCTTGTTGCTTCTTTTGCTTGGTTGCAATTAGGGCATTGACTCCTGACAAAGCCTTGCTTGCCACAACCATAGCATTTGAGGATGGCACGCGAGTTGGCTTTGTTTTCTTTGCTTTTATGTTCTTGCTCATTTTTAACATCTCTTTCTCTTTTTCGGCATTCATCAAGGGTGTGTCCAAAGTTGGAGCAGTAACCGCACTTGATGCGCTTTGAATTTTGTTTCTTCGCGTCATTCTTTTTTAATGAGTTCTCTTGTTGTATTTCATCAAAATTCTTTTCAATTTGCCGTGCACAACAAAGCAGCTTTTCGAATGACTGTATGTTGTCTCTTTCTATCTTCGTTCGTATGTTTTTGTGTAATAGCCCAAACACCATGTCAATTTGTTGTGCTTCATCATGGGCTCCATCTTTCAATTCGGCAAAAAGAGCACGCTTATTACATATAAACAAATCCGTAGATACTCTCTCATTTTGTTTTTCGTTAAAGATATCAACGTATATCTGATAGGCTGGCCTTGGTGCAGCAAAAGAGCTTCTCAGGAGCGTCATAGCTTCTGCCCAAGTCTTTGGCTGAGATTTTACTCCTTGCCACCAAGTGGCTGCTATACCTTCAAGAAGAAGAGGCATCCCTGTCAGAGCGTTACTGTCGCTCATATTTGTTACGTCTTTGTATATGGATGTGCTGGAAATGAAAGCTTCCACTGTCATTTTGCAACGTTCTCCGTTGAATCGGGAAGTGCAGGTGGCGAAATTTCCAGTTGACATAGCCGTGGTTGTTGTTTGGGACCTTGTGCTGGCAATAAGTGTTTTCAGCTGTTCGTCGGTCATCTGAATTATTGCCATTTCATTTAGTCGAGGACTTTTTCGGTTCGTATTAAATGTGAACATGCAACTTTAGGAAACTAGGACCAGTCGAGGTGCGCAAGTTTTTGTTGTTTTAAAAATAATTTTATTATGCTTGACCGCTTACGTGCAGAATTATTTTGACCTAAGTGTTGGTGCAAAACTAATTCATCCGATGGGTGCAAGAAATGTTATTAGAATTATATTGTTGTGGTCGACCAAGCTATGGTGCAACGCACTACAAATTTTATTAGATATTGTCGACCAAACAATGGTGCGACACAGTATATTGTATTAAAAAAAATAAATTTGTTCGGCCGTTCGGCGCCTCGATGTCGGTTTTTTTTTTTTGGCGAAGGTGTATCGGCTGAACGTTGGGCGTCAGTTTGTAAGATGTTTTTTCTTTATAATGAAGTTTTCTTATAAATAAAAGTCGTTTTCTTTAAGTTTAAAACATACATATACATAATTTTATTTATTTAATTTTACAAGTACTTCTTATTTTTTAGCTTAAGACAAGACAAATTATTATTTGTACTCGTGCTGGCTTCCAAATCAAAAGTGAATATTTTCTGGCTGAAGTCCTCTATTTATACTGATTCCTGGCTGGGTTTCTTTTTGTCTTTCTTTGTTTCTTCTTTCTTTACGAAGGGAAAATTAACCGTAGGTGCCGTCGGCATCGTGTTGTGTGTTGGTGCTTGCTTGTGTTGGTAAATGTTTATTTAGGGTGTGCAGACAGATGAACAAGGCTGCCAATTTATTGTACTTTTTGGTGGTGCCACTGTATGATTTTGTTACAATAGCTATAAAATTGAACAAGAAGTGATGTAAAAGCATTTTTAATTATTATTACTGCCTATTTTTCAATAAATGAACCTCAAATTTTCTGAACGTCAAAATAACGAATGGATTTTTTTCGTTGTGTGTAATCACGAAGGTACGTACCTGTCAAAAAAACGAAAAACGAAACGTCCGAAAAAACGAATCGTGTAATCAGGCTCAATCAAACTACATGTGCCTGTTTGTTTTATTGGCGTTCCGGATCGGAGAGTTCTTCCGAATTGCCAATCGAAAAGGCCATTAACTTTTTCTCTCCGGCAGATGCGTTGACAGGAACTTTTTTGTGTGTCTTTGAATTGAAGTGGTTGTTATGTGTGTGTGTTTGAATTTCCAGTAGTTGTTATGTGTGTGTGTTTGAATTTCAAGTGGTTATGTGTGTGTGTTTGAATTTCAACTGGTTATTATGTGAACGTCAACGCATTCATTGGGCTACCTCAATCCATTGCATCCGGCAACATCAATGGCTCCGTCGCCGCAACGGACGCAACGGATTCTATGGACTGGGCCCTTTCACAGTACACAAATCTAAGGTATATACTGCGTAGGTTGTCAGTCGAAATAAAAAATGGCTGTGAGCGTGAGGAGAAAACACACGTAAAAACAACAACAAATTAAAATTGAAATTGTCAGAAATAAAAATGCTCGGAACGGTGATGATTTTGATACACGTAAAAACAATAACAAATACTGACTTTTGACACAAATTTTGATATATGCGCAGAAGAAACAAAAATCAAAACTCTAATGCCTTTAATATGTGTACTGTGGGGCCCTTTAGTCTGGTTATGCTCGTATTAATTGAAAAACTCTTTGCCGTCATATGGGAGCGAACCATGAACCTTGCGATCAGTGTTGCCAGAAACACCGATTTATCGTAATTCTCCCGATTTTCAGACCAACTTCCGATACACCGATTTTTGATCTAAATATGATGTTTTTCCCCGATTTTCAATATTTCTTTAGCTGAAGTAATTTTTTCTTATTTTATTATTTATTTTTAATTTGGTAATTGGCTGTGTGCGTATACGACAGAAAATTAGTCTAAATAACGAATCGATGTGATGATACAGAGAAAATTACTTTCTAAAGAATACTTGAAGTTCAAGGATTGCAATTGTTTGAACTTAAAAGCTTTTGCAAGAATAAATTCAAAATAATTAAAATTAGCACTTTATTTGTTAAAAAAAAATTAATCAAAATAAATATATTTAAAATAATTAAAATTACTACACCTAGGGCCAGTTTCAAATGTTCCGGTTAACCCGGAGGCCACACGAGCGAGTACTCGCTAGCGAGTTGGGTACATACATTAATGTCAAATCACTCGCCGCTCTACTCGCTTCCCAACTGGCTTCAAAAAAGGCAAGCCAGTTAGCTAGCGAGTAGGAAAAGTTTCGATGTATTATAGTAACTCGCTAGCGATTACTCGCTCGTGTGGCCTCAGGGTAAAGTTTCGGATAGATATCGGACACATAACCCTATCCAGCAGATAAAGGTTGCTGTTATTTATTTTCTGTTTCATCATCAAAAGGTTTGTTCGATGTCAGCACTGGGGCGCACTGGGTCGCCCTGAACTCGCTCTAATGTGTTTTACCCGGAGGCCACACGAGCGAGTACTCGCTAGCGAGTTGGGTACATACATTAATTGTCAAATCACTCGCTACCTACTCGCTTCTCAACTGGCTTCGAAAAAGGCAAGCGAGTTGGCTAGCGAGTAGCAAAAGTTTCGATGAATTATTAACTCGCTAGCGATTACTCGCTCGTGTGGCCTCAGGGTTATGTGACACTTTTTTCACCCCAGTTTATTTGCACTGTGTTCGATGTGTGTTCGGGGCGAGCACTGAACTCGCTCTTACGCACCCCAGGTTTTTTCTCGGGGAAAGAAATCAGAGCTGCGAAATTGAAATCAGCTGTTTGTAAAAGTTGAAAGTCAAAGGAAAAGGATAAACTTTGCGAATTTTTATGACTATATAAATAATAAATGTGAAATATTTTGTATACTATGGGTATTCATGCAACAGCGTAAACTCGTCGTAATCGTTGTAAAGTTTAAAACTTCGTAATTCTGTCACAATTTGTATGGAAAATTTGACAGATTTACGAAGTTTAAAACTTTACAACGATTACGACGAGTTTACGCTTTTGCATGAATACCCTTACTATTTTGTTACTTTTTATTGATTAATATATTAAAAAATACAATGCTAAGGAAAATATATGGATATCTAGTGCTGGCATAAAGATTTTGAAGCTGCACAAAATAGTATCCAAGCACCTTAATATTTTTATCATACAAAAGTAACACTGAGGTGTTCGATGTGAAATCAAAACCCGGGCAGCCCCCAGTTTTTTGACATTTGAATGACATTCCCCAGTGCGCCCTGGGGCAGGGAACTGCGAACAAACCTAAAGTCTCGGATAAATTTACTAGACACAGTTTGAGAACAACATAAAACATCAAAAACATACTGAAAATTAAATTTTTGCTGTCAAAAAAAAACATTTTTGTCATTTTGATTTAAAATGTCATTGAATTTTAAAATTTAAATTCAGTACGAACCGCGACGGATCGATTTTAAGCGAAATTAAAAAAAATGACGATGGAAACTGATAGCCATAACAGTAGGCATTCAACCTGTCTAATCCTCAACATTGGAACTAGGATTTTGGCCTAGAAACAAGAAGTGAAAAGTAGAATGGCTGTTGGGACATATAAGGCGTTTTTCTTTTTTAATTCAGAAAAGAGCTCTGAACAGAGTCCGAGCATGCTCTGAACATCGTCTGTTCGCGTACTTCATAGTCCTCTGAGCAGGGCTGTCGAAGTACTGCAATTGAAGTATTTGTACTGCTTTTTGAAACTCCGTACTGCCGTACTGCTACAACGACCAAAGTACTGCTTTTTTGAAAATTTCACTCAACATTTGCAAATCATAATCCTATCCAAAAATTATTAGTCCTTTTTATCTAATGTTGACTTTTATATATTAAACAAATAAAATTGTATAGAATACGCTCACAATATATGTTGAAGATGTATTGAAAAAAATCTCGAACTCCATTTTTTTACGACTGCATAGTTTGCCGCATATAGGCATTGCCTGTATATCGCAAGTAAAAAATTCTAATTTCTGGAAGTTTATGGACTTTTTCATGCCATTTGGAACAAATTATTCCAAACACGTCAAAATGTATTTTTTCACCCATCTGTCAAGAAATGTTAAATTATATTAATGGATCTCTAGCCTAGGAAGTTATGACTTTTACGTACTTTGACTGAAGAACGAATTTTTGGAGGAGTAAAAGGGTGAAAAATTAGTTTTTTTGCTAATTTCACTAAAACTATCATTTTTTTGAAATGAAATGTAAAGCAAAATTGTTGCTTATTCAATTCTATACAAACAAAATTATCATGTTTTTTTTTTTCATACAACCAATAGATTAAGAGTAAATCATGCAGGAACTTTATAGAGTAGGAAATTCAGTAAAAAAATTTACTAAAATTGCATTAATCAATCAGCAATATTTTTTGTACTATATGCGTTAGGCTACAACGTGCACAAACGTCGCGAGAGCTTTTTATGTAATAAAATCTTTTCAATACCACCATTGAAGTGCGCTAGAGCTAAATAGGTGATGGGTGCGAATATGATAATTTTTAATGAACAATAATGACATACACCCCCCTCCCATAGTAAAAAATGCATGTACATATTTGACCCTTCTACAAAAATCCGTTTTCAATTTTTGGCGCTCAAGTTATTATACTCTCCCCCAGTGATTAAAAATCAATCCTAAATAAACATTTTTCTTCTTTTAAAATCGCCAGATTAAGGAAAACCCTACATATAACTGTCAGATTAAGGTTCAGCACATGTAGGTCATCAACTTGAACCATATATATCAAAATCTGACGCGCTCGAGTATCTCAAAATGGCAATTTTTGTTTGCATTTTCAAGGAGCTGCCGCAAGCTTGCGTTACATCCGAATCGTCAGTCTTTTGAATGTGAGCATCCTTGGGAGTCACTTAACATCCCCTCTTAAAATCTGACGCGCTCGAGTAAATCCATTTGTTTTCCAATTCTTTTTTACAATATTGACTTAAGTTAACTTTTTGACTCAGGGGAAGATGTTCTAAGTCTGTAATAAGGGCTAATGTGCTCCAACCGATTGCCGTTGGTTATAGAAAGCTTAATTTTCAAAAGTAATAAGCATTTTGAGAAATAATAAATCTTGATTTTCGATTTTCCAAAAATTATCGAATTGACATTGACCCTTTTAGAACCAACGTACCTACATATTTTAATGTCGTACTGCTGTGTACTGCTATTTTTTTCCTCGAAGTACTGCTTTCTGAAAAAGTGAAACGACAGCCCTGCCTCTGAGATCTCAGAAATACTGGCCAATAGAGATCTCTACCAAATTGTCAAAGTCAAAGTGACAGCTAACAATTCGGCACGTTTGACAGACGCTATTACCAAAAAAACAAAATCCAGATATTTACACCCCACTTCAAATGAATAAGGACACAAATTTTCAAGGGTACTTTTTCCATTTTTTCTTAACATTGTGCATTAATGAATCATTTGATTATCCTTAGCTATTGTTTGTTTATGATGTTGGAAAAAGAAAACAGAAAGATTAATTCAAAAAGCACTGCTATTTTTCCTCCAGCTCTCTTCAGTCTTTCCATAAGGGAAAATGCAGTCTTTTTGTGTCAACTAAATATAAGCTCAAATATTGAAACTGGTAATAAAAGTTAATGGATGGAAGTATAATATTTTTTTTTTAATATTTTTTATTGTTTATATATATTCTCGGACAATGCACAATGTTTGATAAAAAAATGACAAACCAACTATGAAAATCCATGTGCTCATTCTGTTGAATTGGAGTGTATTTGCCTCCGAAATAAAAAAAGAAAATGGGTGTTACCTAAATGTCATTTGTGCCGAGGTCCTGAGTTTGACATTTAGAAATGTACATTGGTATTTGCTAAAAAGCCCTATTGGGTATGAAAAAGTGGATTTTTAATGACTTTTCGGTATTCACATCTCACTTCAATGAAGGAGTTGGAGCGAGATATGAATACTGAAAAGTCATTAAAAATCCACTTTTTCATACCCAATGTGGACACCGTCTATCGCTTTACCAGTGGTCCGTTCCTTTTCTCTAAAATGTTAACAATAATTGTTAATGTGTCAAAAAAAAAATGTTGAATTGTCATTGTTAAGAATGTTACACTTTGTAACATTTCATTTAGGAACGATCAATGTGTAAAATATTGTTGATCTGTCAAACGGTAAGGTTGAAAAAAAAAATCGAAATGCATTTAGAATTAATAATCAAGAAAAAACTATTTATTGCATTAAATTCATTGAAAATAAATACATATAATTTGAAAATTAAATTTCTATTGACTTAAACTAACCATGAGCACAAATTTCCTTAACAGAAATCACAGAATGTCGAAAAAAAGTAAATTTATCACAAAACAATTCAAATCTCAAAAACAACAATAAAATCAATTAAATTGAAAACACATATTTGCAAAAATGCAAACAATTCTAAATCCAAACAAAGAAAAGTAAACAAAAGATAATCACAAAATGAAAACATTGCAGTTTTAGCTGTTTTTGACAAATCAACACTTTCAATTCATGTCGAGGAGATGAGTTGGAAATTGTTACAAAGTGTAACATTCTGACACTTCAACATTGAGTTTAGGAACGATTTTATGACGTCATAATGTTACACGATGTTACAATTTGAGAATTTAGGAACGATCAGTGTTAACAATTATTGTTAACATGTTAACATTTTAACATTTTAGAGAAAAGGAACGGACCACAGCCGAACGCGACCATACTTCGAATGTTCGAAGCTCGAAATCAAACAGCTGATAAATGTCATTTGGTAGTTTGTTTACCAAACACGTTCAAACACCGAACTAAAGCGATCTGGATAGGTTTGTGTTGTTGTAATCCCTTGTTAAAACACAGCTGATGACGAAACAGCTGTTGGCAGAAAAGAGATCCCAAGCTATCCTAAAAATTTTAGGATACAAAGCTATCCTATGAGAAATGTCAACAACAGCTGACTTGCGTTCAAACACATACATGGATACAAAGCTATCCTAGATAGGCTATCTATTCGAACATTGAACGCGCCCAATTACATTTTTCACCCATAAAAAATTTTCGATTGCTGTTTTGTTTTTTGTTACAAGCCTTTTATTAAATGCATTAAATTGAAAATTGGTTTCTGAATAATGTCAGACTTAAATGTCTGTCCCATTTGTACGAGACGACTTGATAGTCAAAATCGTCTCATAACCGAAGATTGTGGTCACTGCAAATGTCGCCAATGTTTATTATCCGAAGCGAACGGTTGCGAGAAATGCAAGGACAATAATACTGTCTCTTATGATCCAAAGATTAATGAATTCCAAAAATCGAATGAAAAAGTTACAGAAGATGTGCCAAAAACTCGAAGATCTAAAATTCCATTGCATATTGTTAAAACACAAAGTGATAGTAACGAAGTTATATATCATTGTACAATCTGTGATAAACGTTTCAAGAGTCGAACTCAACAATACTATCATTTATTTTGTAACAATTCATCAAATAAACCATTTAAGTGTAATGAATGCTGTACGGTAAGTAAATTTATATGAAATTGAAGACTGTTAATTTTCTACTTAAAAAATATATCTACAAATTTGTCAGTATTTTTCAACATCTGCACATCTAAAATATCACGCAGCTGGCCACTCGCAGCAGTCTTTTCAATGTTCAGTTTGTAATAAAATTTTTTCCAAAATTCAAATTTTGCAAAAACACGAAAAACTGCATAATGCAATAGAAGAGGAATGTGCCGAATGTGGAGCTAAGTTGAGAAACAAAGAAGCATTGGCTGCTCACTTGATGAGACATCAGAATATATTACCTTTTAAATGCGATAAGTGCGATAAGAAATTCTCCCTTCGAACATCTCTACGAATGCACCAGCAAATTGCTCATATTGGTAAGTAAATTAATATTGCAGCTAAATCGAAAAAAACACGCAAATTTTGTTAGATAACGTGTACACACTCAGTCAAATTTATTCACGCACGTTTTGGCCGTGAATAGGGTGTGTGCAGGGGAACTCATTGACGCTTGCGGAATTGGCCCATATAAGCGAAACATGTACTGAGCGCATCAAAGGCCGATATCCTAAACATCGCTGCTCCGAAGACACATGATTAGCTCTATATTGGTTTCCATTATTAACTCCTAAAATCTGTTGGGAACCCTTAGACTCAATAAAGACTGTCCAAACTCAGTTTTACATTAGTCCACAACACGATGAAAAACTAATTTCGCTTTTTATTTTGTAGATGAACTTTTGGTTAAATTGAATCCCAATTAAATTTTATAGGGGTGAATAAAATTTAAGGTTTTTGCTGCGACAATTGAATTAAATGGGATCTATATATAAATAGGCTTAAATAAATTTTGTGGTACCATTTTCTCAAAAATTATTGGACCGATTTGAATAAATTTTATGTGGTTGGAAAGCTATAGTATCGGGGGGTGTGCGAATGAGCACGTTCCGCTGGTTATTCTCAGTTATCCGGATAGCTTTGTGTTGTTGTAATCCCTTGTTAAAAAACAGCTGATAACAGCTGACGCAACAACAACTCAAGTTATCTCAACATTTTTGGGATAGCTAGATAGCATGGCGAATAAACATTGGAACGCGAGGAATCACAAAATTAAACACTGTGGGTCCATTTTGGCTGAGTACCATTTTATACTGCCGCTCACTGTACACATTAAAAAATACAAAAATTGTTTTTTGCTTCAATTTCCAAATATTTTATATCTAAAGCAGGTCATTCACGTTAAAACTGTCGTAAGAACTGTCCGACAAATTTCAGTCGTATACGACAGGTTCGTTCTACCGTGAATGTCCTTGTTGTACATCGGACCGTGTGACTAACGACAGGTTGGAAGTCCGTTGAAAATTTCAACGAACCTTGCGACACGACCGAATGGTCGTATAGTGAATGGCAGTTTTTGAGACAGTCCTTGAGACCGACCTACTCAGTCTACGAATAATCTTCATAGTTTTTATTTTGTTTCTAGGAGACGAAATAAATAAAAAACAAATTGAAGGAATTTTTTGACACACTGTTCGTAAAACTGGTTCGCAACGTGTGTGCGTACTTTCGACAGTCGTTGCAACAGTCCGATCGACAGCCTGTGTGACAGTCTTAACGTGAATGGCCCGCTTAACTTTCATTTTTGATTGGTGTCGAATTTCGACACGGGGGGTGGCAACGAGACTAGTAATATGAATTGTTTTAAAAAAATAATTATCAAAAAGCCCAAAATTAAAACAAACAAAATTAAAGCGGGAAATTCACGTTAAGACTGCCACACAGGCTGTCGATCGGACTGTTGCAAAGACTGTCGAAAGAACGCACACACGTTGCGAACCAGTTTTACGAACAGTGTGTCAAAAAATTCCTTCAATTTGTTTTTTATTTATTTCTTCTCGTAGTTCGGTCGCAAGGACTGTCTCAAAAACTGCCATTCACTATACGACCATTCGGTCGTGTCGCAAGGTTCGTTGAAATTTTCAACGGACTTCCAACCTGTCGTTAGTCGCACGGTCCGATGTACAACAAGGACATTCACGGTAGAACCTGTCGTATACGACTGAAATTTGTCGGACAGTCCTTGCGACAGTTTTAACGTGAATGGCCCGCTTTTCATATATTATCAACTAAAATAAAAACAAGATAATTTAAATTAAGTTAATTCAATCATATAACTTATATTTTTCAGCTGCCAAAAAATTCAAATGCAATCTTTGTGAAAAAATATTTAACAGAAATTCATCTTTAAAGGTCCATTTGATTAGCCATTCTAATCAAAAAGAACAAAGCTGTCCCAAATGCGCTAGAAAATTTATAGACAAAAAATCCTTACTAAGACATAGTAGAATTCACAATGGTAAGTGTAACATATTATAAATAAGATACTTTTACATCAGAATTACTTTTGCAGTTAAATCAAAGTATAAATGCACTCTATGTGACACTTCAAGCATTCGAAAAGATAACATTCTCAGACACATAAGAAATATGCATCCAAATGAAGACAAAACTTGTATGGAGGAAATCATCAGTGAAGATTGTGAATACTCAGGAAATGACAGTTCAGACGATAAATTTGTTTCAAAACAACTACCCACTAACAGAAGTACAGAGCCAATTAATATTGATGAGATGCCAAAAATTGTTGCCAATAGTTCTGTTATCCGATGCATTGGAAATGTTAAACCTGTTACAGTTGTTGAAGAAGAGCAAGCAGAACCAAAAACAGCTGTAAAAGAAACGCCCGCTGTCGTCGTGCTCAATCCACCAGAAAGGATGCATAAAAAATTGAAAAAGCCATACGATCCACGTGAGATTTATAGAAAAATTCTTTTAGATGATGATAGTACCCAAGATAACGATATCATCAGTAATATTGAAGATATCACAAATCCAGTTAATGATCATACAAAACAACTTGTACAAGAATCTACTGTTATTTGTAACGGCCAACAATCGAATTTCTCTGAAACTCACTGGCGGAAAAACTTTAAACACAATTATCAAATACAATTTGATTAAAAATTATGTTTAAATTATTATTTATAAACAGGATAATAACTTTTAATATTTCAAATGTTAATATAAATTAAAAGAAAGGGAGGTGGCCGTTATATAACCTATCTGTTGTTTCTTTTGAAAACGTGAACACTTACCGATAGCTCTATTCCAAACATTTAGAAAACCGGTCGTACAAGTCTCTTTAACTCTCGGAAATTGGTTTAAATCCTAAAATAGTTCGGTGAAACCAAGAGATTACCTCATATGTACATACATACATATATGTATGCTTTCCGTCCTTATAAGTACTTCATCAACTCCATCTAAACAGCAACAAAATCCATCTATCTGTCTCGATTCGACGCAAGCAGTATTTTTATATATTTCTTAACTCTATTATCGTCTGGTTTTGTCACTTTCCATTTTCATAATATAACTTCTGCATCTACTTTTTTCTGACAATTCCTATTCCACAAATGGACGTTGGATATGGTTTGTGACCAACGGTTCTTCAAAATGTTCCACATATGTACATCGGTTAGCAAAAGATTGTAACCTGCTGGTGAGATGGATGTTGGCATAGCCTTTCCATGTTTTACAGGCGTATGATAGCAAGGATTTCACGTTGGTCCAAAGCAATACTTTACTTGAATTCCACACAGGAGAAACGACTTTTTGTGGTCTTTCCGTAAATCTTTTGTTTCGTTAAAAATATTGATAACATGACTTGTGTTGGTATGCAGATTTGTGTAGACTTTTATAGCATCGGTATTCCAGTACATTTTTAAATTGATTCACCGATCCGTTTTATCTCAATGAAAATTGACCAAAAAAGCCTACCTAAATAGTAATTAATTCATTATATTGACAAACTCATTTTATTTCATATTAAAAATAAAAATTTGACAGTGATTTTTTGCTAGTGGACTAATGAAACCTTGTGCATCGATTGCATGTTCGGAACTTGACTATATTAACATTGGAATTCTCAATAGATTAAGGGATACGTGAATTTGCAACTTCGTTTTTCAGTATTTCGTTGCTAAGACGTTTGGGAAATTCGTATTCGTTATTTAGTCGCTAGAACGAGGTAGTGGTTCACAATGCACGGGATGAACTTTAAATCAATGACCCTCTTATAAACATTTAAGTGTGTAAAGCGTTTTCTAATTATAGTAAAGTTTCGTCCCGAGACCAAATTAGTTATCTTTTGTGCGTTTCCAGAAGCGTATTCATGCAGGATATGCTTACCGACCATACTACCAATAATGTCCTCCTTTCCTCAGTTAGAGTTAAAATAGCTTATGAGAATTTGTAAATCATTGTTCTGCTGCAAGCGACCTGTTCAGGCTGCACACACTCCGCATACAGATCCGAAAGTGGTTATCGCTGTTCATTTTCACAGTTTCAATAAACTACATTTCATCTGCGGAAGTATTCTCTGTTCGACTTTCAAGTTCAACAAAAGGAAATACACCGTAACCTCTATCGCCCTTGGACTTGTAATACTCTAAATATAAACCTATGCGTTTGCTTCAACAATTAATTTTACGTCGGGTTGAACAAACAATCTATCTTTGCGCAACATTCTCCAAATATTATTTATGATAGTTTTATTTATAGAAATTTTTAAACACGAGCCAATCGAAAAGCACGCAAAACCATCTGCCTCGCTGCCGCACACCCACCAGAAGGGACACCTTAGTAATTATTTTATTATCAGAGAACCTTAACGAAATATCTTTTGGCAACAGTCCATAATTTTATTTCAATTGCTTATTCGTACGGTAGGTGAATTTTTATTTGCCAAATACTATTGCACAATTCGTTAAACAATGTTCAAAGATTCATTTGAAGAGCAACTGCTAGTTTTAACTGACGCAAAGGACTGGAAGGCAGTTCTGAAACTGAGCGAATCTTTTTCTTTGGATAAAAAGAGTAAATATCTATGGACATGGCCAACCGAAGAAGCGTTAGAGAAATTAAAATCAATCCTACATGAACTGAAAATTCGAAAACTGTTAAGTATTGGATGTGGAACTGGACTTCTTGAGTGGATTATTAAAGAGAGCATAGGTAGGGGAGTTGTTTAGTGTGAACCGTGAATTAAGTTGAACTGAAAGTGTATTTCTATCTACAGGTGTTTCAGTGTATGGACTGGAAGTGGATCGATCTTGGTGGGAGAGTAGTTATTCGCCAACAAGCTATATCAGATTGAATTTCACCAATGATATCTGCATGAATCCATGTTTTCTGCAAGAATGCTGTGATACAGAGAAATGGGATTTTGCATTAGTCTTTTGCTTCTTTAACAATGGAAAAGCTTTCCATGACTACCTGAGACTTTACGAAGGATCTACTGTTGTAATAATTGGACCTGACCCAGAAGTTGGAATCCACACAGATCCGCCTCCACTTAAGGTGGATTTCCTCGATTCTAGGTGGAAGCTATTCATGTGCTTTAACATATCAGACAATGATATAATTTCATTTTATACAAAGTCATAACTGAGGTGTTCAAAATATTTTACTCAGGGTCATTCTCTTTTTTATTGCGACAGTAGTGAATATAACATTCGAATTCTTATTTTTCTAATTTAATTTTACTTGAACATGGAACTTACAGGAAGGAATCGATTGCACTTCCGCAGTAACTGTGCTGTTGATTCCTAAGTTTGCCAAGGCACCTCGCACTAGTCCACAAGTGAATGCAACAAACTATAATTTAATAAATATTCTAACTAAAAAATTGGTGATGTTTTTGCGATCTCACCTTGGGGGCATGTTCCAGCTGTTTTGAACCAGGCGAAATCCGTGTGAGAAAACGAAAAGCTTTGTCCTGCAATACATAAACTCCTTGGTGATTTGTTCTCAGATTATCGACTTGTTTTTTGTAAATCAAAGTCCAGAAATCTGTACAGATGAATTTCATTGTTTCTAATTCATCTTTAAAACGAGGCCATTCTCTGGTCAGTCTTTCAATGAGACGATAGCCAGTTGAATAGCCAATGTATTCGAGGGTAGAAAAATCGTTTTCCTAAAAACAATATCTAACAATAAATTGGGTATTAGATTATTTGGCAATTACTTACTTTATTATCCATTAGACAATAATTTACGATTTCGGAATGTAAGCAATCGAAAACAATTTCTTCGGTCATCTTTTATATTTAATTTTTAATAAAACAAAAGCAAAAAGGTATTCACCGCAAACGAAAACAACAATTTTTTGACAAATGACCAAATTGACTTTTATGCCTGTTTGCTAACCTGAAGTGTTTCTCAAAATTGAATTTTCTTCCTATGCGGTTTGACAGCTAATTTTTAAAATTTGCAAGAAATTTCAAGCCATCAAACGCACCTAATAAAGCCTGTTCGGTCACATGTGGGGTCTCAAAGTGCATCTACACTATCCAAAAAAGTATTGACACAGTCAGAATAATGCTATGTTTCCACCAAAGGTTTATCTCAGATTAGATTTAATAAATCTTTTTGGTGTTTCCACCGCACAAAAAGATTAAATTTGACAGCACCTTCAAAAATGCAAATGGCGTTCCAATTTTTCTTATGAAGTGCAAATGAGACAGAATGTTTGATTCGTGTGAAACAATAGGCGTTTTCCTTTGGAGGTGGCGAAGTACTTGCAAGTACTTTGCCAGCTTTTTTCAATGGAACACATCAAACTGCTTTCCCATGTAAAATGTATCTACTCGCACATGAGAGCATGTGCAGTTGGTAGTACTAGATTATGGTTTTCATCTACTCACAAGTACTTTGCCACCTCCAAAGGAAAACGGCTAATGAAGAACTGAATGCGATTCTCGAATGAATCGTTCAGCACCATTTAAGAAAAGGTTAGTTCGATTTGTAAATCTATTTGTTCTAGGAAGATTTAACAAGATTAATTTCTAGGTTAGGTTAGGTAGAAGGGCTGACAGTTGATCTCGTTACCGTCACACTTAGATCTATGTAGATCCGTTGTGATACCCTAGGAAATTGTATTCCACTTAATGTAAAAACCTATGTGTTCTGTTAGCAGTCAAGCCATTTAGAGGCGTTGATGAAATTCAGAAGGCTATTAGCCGAAGTTCCAGAAAGTTCCTCTAGGTCATTATAGAAATAATTTCCTAGGTGTTTCTTTCTTAAATGACAGAGTGCTGGGCAGTGGCAAAGGAAGTGTGAGGTATCCTCATGTGCTTCTTCGTCACTGCATCCTCTGCAAAGGTCATCATTACTGAGCCTCATTTTCTTTTTATGGTATCTCAGTAGGTTGTGTCCGGTGATTATGCTGACAAGGGAACGGAGATGTTTCTTGTTCATTTGCATAATTTTGTCTGTTCTCTGCTTATTGAAATTTGGCCATAACTTTCTAGTTGTGGCGCATGTTTCAAGCAGATTCCATCTTTCATTGGTTTTTTCTAATATTTTGTTACCAATTTCCTGTTTGATGTTACAGGTTGGTACTTTGATATTTTGTTCGGCTTGACTTGAATCAAGCGACGAACCCGTTCTCGCCAGCTCATCAGCTCTCTCGTTTCCCTGTACATCACTGTGACCGGGAACCCAGCAGAGTCTAATGTTATGCTGCATGCCAAGAACCCTAAGCTCTTCGCGACAGCAAGTCACAAGCTTCGAATGTATCTCGGTGGCAGAAATTGCTTTTATTGCTGCTTGGCTATCAATAAAGAGGGTGATATCAGCTCGTGGTATCGCCATCATTGATATTTGCGTAGCTGCTTTTGTCACTGCCAAGACCTCGGCTTGGAAGACGCTGCAAAAGTCCGGAAGTCTGAAGGAGCTAGCTAGTCCCAGAGTTTCCGAGAAAATTCCTGCACCAACTCCAGTGTCCATCTTTGAACCATCGGTGAAGACAGTTATCGTAGATGCATTACTGAAAGGTTGGTTGTTTTCCCACTCCTCTCTATTAGGAAAAGAGGTAGTGAAGGGTCTGTTGAAATTTAAATAGGGTGTTGTGTAGTCTGTGCAAACATTATTTCCCACATATCTCTGCAGAATCTGAGTATGGCCCGATGTGCTTTGCTTCCAGCATTTAGTCTGGCTTAGGCGCAGGGCACTGTATGCTGCAGATTCTTGCACGAATAGATCTAGGGGTCTCAAATTGAGTATCGCTTCCAGTCCCGCTGTGGGAGTGGTTTTCAACGCCCCCGTAATACCTACGCATGCTAATCTTTGAACTTTTGTCAAGGTTTTCAGGTTTGTTGCTTTCTCAGTCGCGTTCCACCAAACTAAATTACCGTAGGTAAGTATCGGTCTAACTATTGCCGTGTACATCCACCTGATAATTTTTGGATTGGGTCCCCAGGATTTTCCAAAGATCCTGTTGCAGGAATAGAACGCAACTATAGCTTTCTTTGCTCTCTCTTTAGTGTTGAGACTCCAGTTCAGTTTCTTATCAAGGATCACACCCAAGTATTTGGCTTGATCCGAGATTTTGAGTGGAGTCCCTGCAATTGATGGTAATCTAAACATTGGTATTTTTCTTCTGTTAGTGAAGAGAACCAATTCAGTTTTCAATGGATTAACCATTAGACCACAATTCTTTGCCCATGTGTTGACCTTTGACAGGGCATATTCTATTTGTTCACTAATAGTGGATGGGAATTTACCTGTCGCAAGTAGTACTAGGTCATCTGCATAAGCTACTACTTTGACTCCACTATATTTTAATTTCACAAGAATTTCGTTCATAACTAGTATCCAAAGAAGCGGAGAAAGCACCCCTCCCTGGGGTGTTCCTCTGGATGTGGATACTTTTAAACGTGAATCCCCAAGTTCTGTATTAATATGCCTGTTTTTTAACATGCACATAGTCCAATTTATAATTGAGTTTTCTATATTCAGCTCTACAAGGGCTCTCTTAACTGCATCGTTTTCCACATTATTGAAAGCTCCTTCAATATCTAGAAAGGCAGCAAGAGTGTATTCCTTGTCTTTGAGAGTTTTTTCAATTGTATTAACAACACAGTGAAGTGCAGTTTCTACGCTTTTGCCTTTCGTATAGGCATGCTGCATTGGAGAAATTACCTGCGGGTTCAGTGAGCTGCGAATATAGATGTCCAACAATCTCTCGAAAGTCTTAAGAGTAAACGACGTGAGACTGATTGGTCTATAGTCTTTAGCTTCCGTGTGGCTGGGTTTACCAGCCTTCGGGATAAATACAACCTTGACTTCACGCCATGCTTTAGGTACATATCCCCATCTGAGGCTACTTGAGAATATGTTTTTCAGGTGTGAAGTAATGAGGTTTTCACTTTTTTGTAACATCATTGGAAAGATGCCATCTAGTCCCGGGGATTTGTAAGGGGAGAAAGAGTTTATTGCCCATTTAATCTTGTCTTCCGTTACAATGTCCGACGGTGTTCTGTGCTCTGTAAATATCTCAGTTTCCCGGTTATAGCTTGGGTTAGAGCTACACCCGGGAAAGTGAGCATTAACTAAGAGTTTTAGAGTTTCACTGCATGATTCTGTCCAGCGACCACTTGGTTCTTTTAAGGAACCTAAAGTAGATGGCTCTTTGGAGAGAATTTTCCTTAGTCTAGCTGATTCATTGGTGCCTTCTATTTCATCACAAAAGGTTCTCCACGAGCTGCGTTTCGCTCGCTGTGTTTCAGCTTTGAATTTTCTTTGACTGGATTTGTAGATCTCCCAGTCGATGTCTGATCTGGTGCGCTTGGCGACATTGAAAAGTCGCCTCGTTTCTTTCCTAATGTCGCCCAGTTCTATTGTCCACCAAGGTGGTTTTTTGTTGCCTTTTTTACCTGGTTTTAATGGACATCCTTTGACAAAAGCATTGCTGAGTATTTCTGTGAATTTCTCGGCAGCTTTGTCTAAGTTCTCAGGATTATCAATTGCATTGGTATTAAGCAATTTGATTTCATTCTCTACTTCCCCATTAAAAATATCCCAGTTAGTTTTTCTGAAGTTTCTAAAAGGTTTTCGAGAGTTTGTTGTACTAAGTATAAAGAATTCAATTAACCTGTGATCGGAAAAAGATTCTTCCTTAAGTACCTTCCATTGTTCTATTGAGACAGTATTCGAGTTGCTCACAAGGGTGATATCGAGTACTTCCTCGCGGTTCTTAGTGACAAATGTTGGTTCATTACCTCTATTCGCTACTAGTATGTTATTTTCTATGATAAATTCAAAAAGAGACTCACCCCGATCGTTGATATCAGTGCTGCCCCATTGAATATGATGTGAATTAGAATCACATCCTATCAAAAGGTCCCATTTCTCTACAGCTGCGCGTTGAACAAGTTGGCACGTGACATTTGCAGGAGGTCCCTCCGTCCCATCGTACGGCATATAGCATTATGCCAAGATAAGCGGTGGAAGCCCATCGCGCTCCAACTTTATCGCAGTTTGGTCTAGGTTACTGTATGTGGATAGAAGAAAGAGATTAATCTGTTTTCTAGCTACAATACATGTTCTATAATTACTGTTGGTACCTGTGTTAGAGGATTTAAACAGTGTAAGTCCTTTTGAGTGGAGCCCCCTTATTCTGCCGCCTGATATCCAGGGTTCTTGAATTAGGGCAATGTCTATTTGTCTACTCTCCATGAGGTAGACCAGGTTGGCGCTGGCAGCTTTACTATGATGAAGATTTATTTGTAAAAATTTCATGATAAGTTATTAACTACCACCTCCTTATTTACCTGTTTTTTCTTATTGGCTATGAACCTAAGCTTGCATCGGTTTGTACCAACGCGCACTTTGTAGCCAATTTTCCGCAGAAGTGGCATCGATTTGTGGCTTAAGCGTGGTACACATTATCAAACCTGAGTGTCACGCGTGTTGGATATCAAACCTGCGTGAAAAGCTTCGCGTACACACTTATCAGTTATGTTGGGCGTCAGGCAAAGAAATTCCACTACTCTCAGAAAATTGTTTCTTTTTATTTTGAGGCTATTTCCGCCACGAATCGTGTTAATTCTTTTTTTTACATGACACCCACGAGCTTTTTTCCTATTTTTTTTGCACTTTTTCCGCTAATTCACTATAAAAATTCGTGTTTTGTTCCGTGAATGACGGCTCATGAATGAAATTGTGTACACATCATCGAGCAACCACCCAACAAACCGAGGGTTGTCACGCAGTATCAAAAAAATTTGTGAGCAGGCAGTTCTGAGTGTCAAACCATCAGTCAGCGTGTACACATTGTCAGTTCGGTTTGATATCCAACATGGCTGACACTCAGGTTTGATAATGTGTACCACGCTTTAGACTCACAATCACTTCGGTGCCATCTTTGGTTGGTTCGTTAACCTGAACAACCTCCCAATTCTGGCTGAGTTGTTCGGTGTTCAGGGACTTGAGGTTCCGCTCTATCCGGTCTCTTGGTATCACGGGTCCCTTAAGTGTCAGCACTGCCTTTGGCCTGCTCAGTTCGCTGATTTCCTTCTTACTAATAAGTCGAAGGTCAGCGTTCGGCCAAGGAGCTTCGGTCTTCTCGATGAACTCTCGGAGCCATGTGAGAGTGTTACCGTCTTCACATGTCATCACCTTGAATCCGTGGACAGTGCTGAGGCTACCGAAGAGTGGCGGAGGCCTATTCTTGACGATAGCCTCGTTTACCCCGTCCAGAATTCTTAGTTCTATCAATTGCCATTGATCATCCGTCAGTTTCCTTGAAGGGTTGCCAAAGTCTGCAATTGCAGTCTGTTGGACCTCCATAGTCACCCGGGAGAATTTGGCTTTCTTCTTCTTGTTCCCCGGTGAGGGAACAGCTGGTGACGTAGTGTCGTCGTGCCTAGCTCTTTTGGAACCACTCGCAGTTGGGCGAGAGATAGGCGGAGGCAAGAGGCCGTCCTTTCCTACCTTCACCTTTCCTTGAGCAGTCCTCAAGTTCGGCTCGTCCTGAGTCAGTCTGTCCGTACATGTATTATCCGTCCGTGACGGATTGTCGTCTGGCCTAGCTTGGTTGGACGTACTCGCAGTTGGGTGAGAGCCAGGCGGAGGCAAGAGGCCTTCCTTTCCCTTCTTCACCGCCCCTTGAGCAGTCTTCAAGTTCGGCTTGTCCTTGGTTCGTCTGTCCGTACCCGTGCTTAATGTCGTGGTCGATAGTCTCTGAGTGGATCTATCCAGGGCTAGCTTTTCCTTGGCCGTTAAGGATTCAGGATTCCTTTTGCCTAGCCGCCGGATAATCCTCTCAGCGTTCCGATTTTGCCTGCGGAATATTTGTTTATCGTCCAGGAGACCTTTCACCTTGCGCTTACGGCGCTCAGCTCGGGCCTCCAAAACAGTCTTAACGGAGTCCATTGTTGAGTCGGTCGGTTTGCAATCCCCTGGCTGAGAAGAGGTGGACGCATCCGGACTGCATTCAGGGTTCTGAGCCCGAAGGCAATCCGAGTGCGACTCCTCTAACTCATCCACTCCCGTGGTTACCTCCCCACCTTCCAGGCCCGTTGGAGCAATATGCGCCGCGCAACGGCTGGTTGATGGTTTGGATGGACCAGGAGCTGGTTCATGCATCTTGTCTTTTGTCGTGTCAGTATTTGCATGCACAGCTGATAAGGCCGTCCCTTTCCTTACCTGGGATTTACCAGCAGGGGGTTTGGGTGGTCCCATCAGCGTGTCCGCGTTTGTGTCTTTCACAGAAGTAGCCTTCGCCGGTGTTAGGACCAGAGGCCCAACTTCCATTGCAGACTCCTTCTGTAGAAGCGCACGTGCGTTATGCAGTCGTTTGCGTTCCAGTTCCGTAAGTTCTTCCCAACTCCTTGTGCCAAGTCGTTCAATCACTCTTCTACAGTTGCGGTATTTACTCCGCACTGAAGAAGTTGAAAGCCGTGAGATGTTGGAGCTGGCAACAGAACAGGAGTCACTGATGTCGTCAGTGTCGACCGTTATGATGCTGGCCCCATCATCCACACCGAGATTGGCAAAGGGGTTGAGAAGAAGGTCTTCCTCTTCCTCAGTCATGTCCGTTTTTGTGTCGTTCTTGTCTTTATTGGTGTTTTTTGTCACTGGCGACTTCTCCCCTCGTTCGTTTCGAGGGGCCAAGCCCACGCCGGCAGCCGCGACTTCTACCGACGGTTTAGCGTATATCCCCGCTAGTTTTTTTTCTGTTTTGTGTGTCTTGTCCATGGTTTTTACGTTGTGGGTTCCTCTTAGTTGGCCTAGAATCCTCAGCTGTCCAGCTGCGGATCTCCTGATCAGTCTAGTCCGTGATGTATTGTCGTCTAGCCTAGCTTGGTTGAACGTACTCGCAGTTGGGTGAGAACCAGGCGGAGGCAAGAGGCCGTCCTTTCCTTTCTTCACCTTCCCTTGAGCAGTCCTCAAGTTTGGCTCGTCCTGAGTGTGTCAGTTTCCGTAGTTACCGTCCGTGACGGATTTTCGTCTGGCCTAGCTTGGTTGGACGTATTCGCAGTTGGGTGAGAGCCAGGCGGAGGCAAGAGGCCATCCTTTCCTTTCTTCACCTTTCCTTGAATAGCCCTCAAGTTCGGCTCGTCCTGAGTTTGTCCGTATTCGTATAAACCGTCCGTAACGTAATGTCGGCCTTGCTTGGTTGAACGTGCTCGCAGTTGGGCGAGAGCCAGGCGGAGGCAAGAGGCCCTCCTTTCCTTTCTTCACCTTTCCTTGAGCAGTCCTCAAGTTCGGCTCGTCCTGAGTGTGTCAGTATTTACCGTCCGTGACGGATTTTCGTCTTGCCTAGCTTGGTTGGACATACTCGCAGTTGGGTGAGAGCCAGGCGGAGGCAAGAGGCCATCCTTTCCTTTCTTCACCTTTCCTTGAATAGCCCTCAAGTTCGGCTCGTCCTGAGTTTGTCCGTACTTGTATAAACCGTCCGTAACGTAATGTCGGCCTAGCTTGGTTGAACGTACTCGCAGTTGGGCGAGAGCCAGGCGGAGGCAAGAGCCCAACTAACATTTCAGCTTCGGTTCGGCCTAACTGAATAGGCTTTCTGATTTCCTTAAGACATTTGTAAAATTTCGTTAAGCATAAAAAGGAGAATATTATAGAACTTCGAAAATGATTTCGGAAAATCTTCTTGGAGGCCCCGTACGCAGATCTTTTAAAAGCTTCAAATATTGCCTGCGGAATATTTGTTTATCGTCCAGGAGACCTTTCACCTTGCGCTTACGGCGCTCAGCTCGGGCCTCCAAAACAGTCTTCACGGAGTCCATTGTTGAGTCGGTCGGTTTGCAATCCCCTGGCTGAGAAGAGGTGGACGCATCCGGACTGCATTCAGGGTTCTGAGCCCGAAGGCAATCCGAGTGCGACTCCTCTAACTCATCCACTCCCGTGGTTACCTCCCCACCTTCCAGGCCCGTTGGAGCAATATGCGCCGCGCAACGGCTGGTTGATGGTTTGGATGGACCAGGAGCTGGTTCATGCATCTTGTCTTTTGTCGTGTCAGTATTTGCATGCACAGCTGATAAGGCCGTCCCTTTCCTTACCTGGGATTTACCAGCAGGGGGTTTGGGTGGTCCCATCAGCGTGTCCGCGTTTGTGTCTTTCACAGAAGTAGCCTTCACCGGTGTTAGGACCAGAGGCCCAACTTCCATTGCAGACTCCTTCTGTAGAAGCGCACGTGCGTTATGCAGTCGTTTGCGTTCCAGTTCCGTAAGTTCTTCCCAACTCCTTGTGCCAAGTCGTTCAATCACTCTTCTACAGTTGCGGTATTTACTCCGCACTGAAGAAGTTGAAAGCCGTGAGATGTTGGAGCTGGCAACAGAACAGGAGTCACTGATGTCGTCAGTGTCGACCGTTATGATGCTGGCCCCATCATCCACACCGAGATTGGCAAAGGGGTTGAGAAGAAGGTCTTCCTCTTCCTCAGTCATGTCCGTTTTTGTGTCGTTCTTGTCTTTATTGGTGTTTTTTGTCACTGGCGACTTCTCCCCTCGTTCGTTTCGAGGGGCCAAGCCCACGCCGGCAGCCGCGACTTCTACCGACGGTTTAGCGTATATCCCCGCTAGTTTTTTTTCTGTTTTGTGTGTCTTGTCCATGGTTTTTACGTTGTGGGTTCCTCTTAGTTGGCCTAGAATCCTCAGCTGTCCAGCTGCGGATCTCCTGATCAGTCTAGTCCGTGATGTATTGTCGTCTAGCCTAGCTTGGTTGAACGTACTCGCAGTTGGGTGAGAACCAGGCGGAGGCAAGAGGCCGTCCTTTCCTTTCTTCACCTTCCCTTGAGCAGTCCTCAAGTTTGGCTCGTCCTGAGTGTGTCAGTTTCCGTAGTTACCGTCCGTGACGGATTTTCGTCTGGCCTAGCTTGGTTGGACGTATTCGCAGTTGGGTGAGAGCCAGGCGGAGGCAAGAGGCCATCCTTTCCTTTCTTCACCTTTCCTTGAATAGCCCTCAAGTTCGGCTCGTCCTGAGTTTGTCCGTATTCGTATAAACCGTCCGTAACGTAATGTCGGCCTTGTTTGGTTGAACGTGCTCGCAGTTGGGCGAGAGCCAGGCGGAGGCAAGAGGCCATCCTTTCCTTTCTTCACCTTTCCTTGAGCAGTCCTCAAGTTCGGCTCGTCCTGAGTGTGTCAGTATTTACCGTCCGTGACGGATTTTCGTCTTGCCTAGCTTGGTTGGACATACTCGCAGTTGGGTGAGAGCCAGGCGGAGGCAAGAGGCCATCCTTTCCTTTCTTCACCTTTCCTTGAATAGCCCTCAAGTTCGGCTCGTCCTGAGTTTGTCCGTACTTGTATAAACCGTCCGTAACGTAATGTCGGCCTAGCTTGGTTGAACGTACTCGCAGTTGGGCGAGAGCCAGGCGGAGGCAAGAGCCCAACTAACATTTCAGCTTCGGTTCGGCCTAACTGAATAGGCTTTCTGATTTCCTTAAGACATTTGTAAAATTTCGTTAAGCATAAAAAGGAGAATATTATAGAACTTCGAAAATGATTTCGGAAAATCTTCTTGGAGGCCCCGTACGCAGATCTTTTAAAAGCTTCAAATATTGCCTGCGGAATATTTGTTTATCGTCCAGGAGACCTTTCACCTTGCGCTTACGGCGCTCAGCTCGGGCCTCCAAAACAGTCTTCACGGAGTCCATTGTTGAGTCGGTCGGTTTGCAATCCCCTGGCTGAGAAGAGGTGGACGCATCCGGACTGCATTCAGGGTTCTGAGCCCGAAGGCAATCCGAGTGCGACTCCTCTAACTCATCCACTCCCGTGGTTACCTCCCCACCTTCCAGGCCCGTTGGAGCAATATGCGCCGCGCAACGGCTGGTTGATGGTTTGGATGGACCAGGAGCTGGTTCATGCATCTTGTCTTTTGTCGTGTCAGTATTTGCATGCACAGCTGATAAGGCCGTCCCTTTCCTTACCTGGGATTTACCAGCAGGGGGTTTGGGTGGTCCCATCAGCGTGTCCGCGTTTGTGTCTTTCACAGAAGTAGCCTTCGCCGGTGTTAGGACCAGAGGCCCAACTTCCATTGCAGACTCCTTCTGTAGAAGCGCACGTGCGTTATGCAGTCGTTTGCGTTCCAGTTCTGTAAGTTCTTCCCAACTCCTTGTGCCAAGTCGTTCAATCACTCTTCTACAGTTGCGGTATTTACTCCGCACTGAAGAAGTTGAAAGCCGTGAGATGTTGGAGCTGGCAACAGAACAGGAGTCACTGATGTCGTCAGTGTCGACCGTTATGATGCTGGCCCCATCATCCACACCGAGATTGGCAAAGGGGTTGAGAAGAAGGTCTTCCTCTTCCTCAGTCATGTCCGTTTTTGTGTCGTTCTTGTCTTTATTGGTGTTTTTTGTCACTGGCGACTTCTCCCCTCGTTCGTTTCGAGGGGCCAAGCCCACGCCGGCAGCCGCGACTTCTACCGACGGTTTAGCGTATATCCCCGCTAGTTTTTTTTCTGTTTTGTGTGTCTTGTCCATGGTTTTTACGTTGTGGGTTCCTCTTAGTTGGCCTAGAATCCTCAGCTGTCCAGCTGCGGATCTCCTGATCAGTCTAGTCCGTGATGTATTGTCGTCTAGCCTAGCTTGGTTGAACGTACTCGCAGTTGGGTGAGAACCAGGCGGAGGCAAGAGGCCGTCCTTTCCTTTCTTCACCTTCCCTTGAGCAGTCCTCAAGTTTGGCTCGTCCTGAGTGTGTCAGTTTCCGTAGTTACCGTCCGTGACGGATTTTCGTCTGGCCTAGCTTGGTTGGACGTATTCGCAGTTGGGTGAGAGCCAGGCGGAGGCAAGAGGCCATCCTTTCCTTTCTTCACCTTTCCTTGAATAGCCCTCAAGTTCGGCTCGTCCTGAGTTTGTCCGTATTCGTATAAACCGTCCGTAACGTAATGTCGGCCTTGTTTGGTTGAACGTGCTCGCAGTTGGGCGAGAGCCAGGCGGAGGCAAGAGGCCATCCTTTCCTTTCTTCACCTTTCCTTGAGCAGTCCTCAAGTTCGGCTCGTCCTGAGTGTGTCAGTATTTACCGTCCGTGACGGATTTTCGTCTTGCCTAGCTTGGTTGGACATACTCGCAGTTGGGTGAGAGCCAGGCGGAGGCAAGAGGCCATCCTTTCCTTTCTTCACCTTTCCTTGAATAGCCCTCAAGTTCGGCTCGTCCTGAGTTTGTCCGTACTTGTATAAACCGTCCGTAACGTAATGTCGGCCTAGCTTGGTTGAACGTACTCGCAGTTGGGCGAGAGCCAGGCGGAGGCAAGAGCCCAACTAACATTTCAGCTTCGGTTCGGCCTAACTGAATAGGCTTTCTGATTTCCTTAAGACATTTGTAAAATTTCGTTAAGCATAAAAAGGAGAATATTATAGAACTTCGAAAATGATTTCGGAAAATCTTCTTGGAGGCCCCGTACGCAGATCTTTTAAAAGCTTCAAATTCTATACGATCCATAAGAAGTTTTAACGAGCGCTATTCGAAATCTTAGTGAAATTATGGTTTTGACAGATAGCTTCAGAAATGTTTCTATAAAAGTAAACACGCAAGTGTAATAGAAAGTCTTATAATAGCTATTAGAAGCCGACAATACAGCTCTTACAGAGGTTGTAGGAAAATGGGGGAAAAAGTATAATTCTTTTTACTTTCAATTTCTTTTGAGTGATTTTTACCGCATTTAATGTTTGTTAAACCTGAAACTATTATTTGTTTTCAATTATTTGTAAATTAATGAATTGGAAATAATTATAAAACACAAAGATTTTTCTTACCCGTCTAGGAATCGAACACGGAACTCCTGCGTAAGAGTCCATCACTCTACCCACTCAGCCATCTTAGATATAAAATGGAAGATGCAAAAACTTAATCAGTATTTTCCAGTCCTACATGCTGGCTCCACTAGACATGAACGATGTCCAACATCCAAACCACAATCCAATCAGCAAACTGATTTGTATGGATATGTCACTGCACGGACATGGATTTTTGAGACTCCATTGTTTTTTTTTTAAACATGTTCATAATCCAACCATGACTCATGCCCAGTGGAGCCACCATGTTAATAACAAATTTGTAACCCATTCACACAAAGAAACAAGATGTACAAGATTTTTTTTCAAATCGCTTGTTTATTATTGAAATTAAAATCTGAAGAGCTGAGTGGTTGTTTTTAAATTCAATCACCCATTGCCTGAGGTTAAGTCTAAGCTTTTGATTTTTTCATCTTCGTCATCGCTTTCTTGAAAACATAAATCATTAAACTCGTGTGTGTTATCCCTCATAAAAGTTTCGCCTCTCATGCTGGTAGTGGGGTTCATATCTAAGTACAGAATGAATATTTATATTTAAAAGAAAATTATAAACAGAGAAACAATGAAACACACTTAAATCTTCTGGCTCTGGAGATATTTGATTTATCGATGAAAGACTTATTAAATCTGAACTTTCCTGCCGTCACGTCGTTGTCTCTCATTTGCATTCTTTTGAAGATCTAAGTTACGAGCTCTCTGGAGTATTAAGAAACGTCTCACTGCAAGAGATCTATAATAATTTCCCGACTTTTAAATTTTGTCCACGAAGTAGACATATTCACGCAAACAAAATTCCACAAACAATTTATTCAATAAACGAAAATTTATCAATGACTTCATTAAAATGACTTTGACAGATTTGAGTCTCTTTAGCATAGACTGACATTTTCTATTATGGTTCGTTAATAAAGTCTGAGAAGTTTCTGCGAAGTATTCGATAAGGCTTCCAGCAAATTGTAACCGAAACTTTTTAAAGACAAAGTGACAGGAGCTTCAATTAAATTACTCTATACAATCTTTATAAAGTGACAGCTTCATGTTTCTTCGTTAATGTTATTAACAGAGGTCTATCCGAAACAAAGACGCTAGTCTCGTTTAATTTTCTATATCAAGCTTTCAAACGACTTTAAAGAAGCAGTTATTGAAATCATGACTTCTATTAGAAATTTATTTTTGATGAAAGCTTTATAGAAGCTTTATACATATCCAGACTTGCAGCATATCGATATTTCTAAGCTAATAGAAACTGAAATGTTAGTTGGGAGGCCATCCTTTCCTTTCTTCACCTTTCCTTGAGCAGTCCTCAAGTTCGGCTCGTCGTGAGTTTGTCCGTACTCGTATAAACCGTCCGTAACGTAATGTCGGCCTAGCTTGGTTGAACGTACTCGCAGTTGGGCGAGAGCCAGGCGGAGGCAAGAGGCCATCCTTTCCTTTCTTCACCTTTCCTTGAGCAGTCCTCAAGTTTGGCTCGTCCTGAGTGTGTCAGTATTTACCGTCCGTGACGGATTTTCGTCTAGCCTAGCTTGGTTAGACATACTCGCAGTTGGGTGAGAGCCAGGCGGAGGCAAGAGGCCGTCCTTTCCTTTCTTCACCTTTCCTTGAGCAGTCCTCAAGTTCGGCTCGTCGTGAGTCTGTCCGTATTCGTGTTAACCGTCTTCAAGCAGATCTAAGAAATTCACAGCTGGCCAGCTGAAAACCTAAACGTAAGCCTCCCCACCACTACAAGGTGGAAACCCGTCGAGGAGGAGATTAATTTCTAAGTCTGCTATTACACGACGACTCTAGAGTCATGACTCTTCTTCGAATTCTTCTTTGAAAATTCATCCCGTGAGGCACGTACTATTACACCATGACTTTTGAGTCTTGACTCAAATTTGACAGCTTTCTTTTACTTTGATTTTTCGTTTAGTATTTCTCACTAGTTTCAGTTTGTTTTTTTTTATTTCTACTAGAGTTGGAGCAGGGTAAATTTACACGATTTTTGGAGTCTGAAAGAATATATAAAATAAATTTCAGATTCTCGTCATCAAATCCATCAAAAGGGAGCTATGAACGCGGTTCTCTCATTTCTGAAAAATGCAACACCTTATTCTACATAGACTTGTCTTCTCTACTTTTACACAAACGTGGTTTCATCTTGATGATCGACTTAAATCACTTTTTATTCCAACTTTTGCATCTCCATATGAACTCTGCGATTTAATCACCACTTTCGGTGATTCCAATTTAAATATTTTGACAAAAATCTTCAACGCCGTCTTTCGAATTGAACCAAAGTACAAACATGACTGCAATTAATCTGAAATTCCCTACGCAACCTTCACGACTATTCAGCAGCATGCAGAGAACGAAGGTGCAATCGGTGAAGAAGACGGAAACAATTAAAATCTAGACACACCATACGATGACATGGTATTGTTCACACAAGATTCTGCGTTTCTGTACAAAAATATTAAATTTATTAATGCCATTGCCTCGAGCTTGAAATGGTTCAACGGAACAAGAGTGCATCTAATAAAGCCTTTTTTGATTGTTTAGCTGTATATTGAAACTGGTATGTGAGATCCGTAAGTATTATTCTTGTAGTTACTTTTCTTAGTAAACTAATTTTTCTTTTTTTTTAGATAAAAAAGGTTGGTGCCATCAGAGCAATTCATTTCAATCATGATGATAATGCTTATCAGATCGGAGTTTTGTTATTGGCTATCAGCGAGAATATCCAATTGAACTGTATGTAGATATATTGAAACAAGCTTGTAAAGATTTGTTTCCTTTTTTAAGAATTTATTCATGCATTTTTATGTTATTTATGGTGTTGCATATATCTATAGTTAGGCATTTATCTCGTATTGGGTCAAATTTTATTGAAATGGTCTATTTTAGCAAATGTTTTGGTCGATCAGGATTTGCAGATTCATGTGAACTCCAGCAAATCTAAATATGTTTCCATTTTGACTGGCCTTGGGCATGATGAAAGTTTTAAGCCATTATTTGAAGAGCAGGGTATAGTGTTACATTTGGATTCTGAGATTTGAGCAGCTGATCTTGAAATGGTAAAAAATTGGTTGAAACAGTAAATTAGGAATTATGCTGGATAATATGATTTAGATACACGTTTTCCATGGACACGATTTTGTACACCGACTCAGGCGATGACAAACCAACAGTTTTGCCAAACATTCACGCTGGTCTTGTAGCCAAAGTTAAGAGTTAAGTAAGTTAATTTTCTTATATGTATTTAGTTTTCCTGAACTAATCATAATTTATCTTAAAGGTTTTTGAGTAAAACTCGCAAGTTTCTTGAAACTCACGTGGACTCCCAATATCATGTTTGGCTTCAACCTGACGAGAAGGAAAGTCATAAAAAATCCTCTCATTTATGGACCCTGAGGTATTTTCCCTATGCACTCGGCTCTACGTCTTAACGATGAATCATTCGATCGTATGCACGCGCTGAATGTAAACTGCCGTGAAGTACATCGTATGAAACAGTTGCATGTATTGCAAATATATGTTTCGTATTTCGTTATTAATTTTGTATCTGTATATTTCATTTCCCTTTAGTGATGGATCTGTAATGGCAATAGCCTGCCAACAAAACTCCAAAACTTTGGAGAGTATTGTTCAATTACGAATTCATTTGCTTTCACAACTTTATAGAGATCAAGAATATCAAATTAATTTTAAAGTACCTCAATAAGCAAGTTACATTTCTTAACTATCGTTTTCTATTATAATTGGACTGCATTTGATTTTTTTTTATAAGACTTCTTAACACCTATGAATAGAAATGTATTTATATTAGTTTTTTCAATAATAAAGTTATATGGAACCCTATGGGTTCAATACATAAATTGTGTTGACTTCATATTTTATTATAGCATGAATATTTGTCCCCTGGGTTAGGGTTAAAATTCTGTACCTATATCAAAATTGCATTTCAAAATTCTGGTTGTACAAAAATCTTTATTTTCGTTTACTTTGTATTGTATTGTTTTATGTGCGTTTGTGTGAACTTTAATTTAAAGTCTAAAGGTAAAACGCATAAACATTAATATATTTTTTGTAAGACAAGTACCCAGTGACGATGACTAAGGGCCAGTTTGTTCACAGTTCGAAAACAAAAGTGCTTTAATCGGACATATTAAAGAATTATGGGTTTTGTTGTGCCACTTTAGTTTGAATAGAACGAAATCCTGTAACGTAACCTTAATAATAACTACTATCATTATTAAGCTTTTATGTAGTTTTATTTGAAGTCTTTTCCTTTTAAACGGGAGAAAATAGCATTTTTGCTTTACATTCATTTTATGTATGTACCTACACAAATTTAAAAATAGCGCCGAAGTATAGAATATATATTTTTACAGCATAGTCATGTTATATTTTTTTTTTTGACTTAACTATAAAATAAAATAGTAGAATTAATTATTTATTTGATTAAGAATAAAACGCCAATTAAGTGCATTTCTAAGCACAAATTGTATAGCCAGGCATCCGGTTTAAAGGCTTGCTGCATAAACCACAGATTTTACTTTTGAAAACACTAAATATCTCCAAGTTTAGCAGGTTGTTCATGTCAAATTGTATAGTTGACTTCATGGGAGTAGATATGCTTGATATTCATAATATTCTGTTCTTTTAAATCAACTCTAAAAATCAAATACAAAAAAAATTGGTAATGTTTAACAACCTATAGATAGAACCTTAAAATTTCACCTAAATTCAAAGTCCTTTTTATCGGTTCGTTCACAGTGTAGAGCAATCCACAAACAATATCTTGCACCAAATTGTTTTTGGCCTGCGTCAATTTGATATTGATTCGAACCATGGCCCCCTTTCCATGACTTGCATATCTTTCTTGTCGAAGTTCACTTCAAAATCGTCTGACAACGGCCTGGATAGCAAATAGGGAATAGCTTGTCCAGTGAGGCTTCGATAACCCTCTGCTCTTCTCTATTTTGATTTTGAATTTCGATGTCCATATATGTACTTTTAGGAGATTGTTTATTGAATCTATTGAGTTCACACTAGATCTTCGGGAGATATGTTGTGTGTTGAGGCTACAACTTCAGTTATTATACCTCATCAGCTTCCTCTTGATGATTAGCATATTCCGCTAGAATATCTCAAAGTTTTCCACATTGCACAGGTTGTCTTCGGTAAGATCGGCTATATCTTGCGCTTCTTTTTTGTGATTGTGTTTCAGTCATAACGCATATCATCGAATTCTTCGAAACCATCATTTGAGCAAGATGCACCTGGGCTGTGTTGTACGATTTGGATGAATTCAGCTGCTGCTACTGCTTCTGTTGCGACTATTGTTGAAGCTGGTGTTGCTTTCCTTCGATTTCTGGGGGAGCTATAGCATATTTAGATATATCGAAGTTATTGATTATCTCATCCACTTTGGCTTACTCCGATGAAAATTCGTTTCGGTGTTCCTACTTTCTCCTTGGATGGAGGACTATATCGGGAAGCTTTTCAAATAACTAATCGTACATCCTCTCCTGAGATGAACCATTGTTGTTCGTGAAAAAACTTACTGTCTTCTTGGGTATTTTCTTCAACAGACCCTCCACTGAGCGCATCTTTGGGACAATATTACCACTTTTGCTATTTTCATCGTCGTTCAAGACTTCTAGGCCGTCCAAAATATTATCATTCTCTTGCTCCAAATCTTCATTGGGATGCGAATGAACAGCAAAGAAACTTTTCTTTCGAGGTGTTGGATTCCTTGGTGAATGCTGGCGTAGATTTTTGGGAGTTTCCATTGTCGTCTTACCACATTTATCTGTTATCCCTTAAAACATATAAATTTTATTTATAAAATGTTGGAGATCATAAAAGCTACACTTTGTATTAAGTGTAAGCAGCTTCTACTGTATTATTTTCTGAGATTTATATGTAGCGCAGACTTTTGTTTTATTATTTTTATCTGACTAGAAAATAATTTTTCATTCTTTATCTAACTTTTCATTGAGTAACATGTTTATTTAATTTTTAATAAAATATATCATATAAAATAAAGACTGCATTAAATTAATTAATCGTTAGTCTTACAACAGGTTATGGGCCCAGTAAGCTTAAAAAAAAAAAAATAAAGATTAGTTAATTTAATACTTTTGAAAAGAAAATTTTACCTACGAAATGGATACCAAACTAAGTCTTGAAAAGTTAGCGGAGTCTGGAGAGGGGAATGGAAAGTCGAATTATGTATCCTGGAGATTCAAACTGAATTTGTTGTTGCGAATGAAAAATCTTTTGAAAATTGCTACTGGTGAGACTCCAAAGCCAACTGAAGCAGCTGCTCAATCAAATTGGATTCAAAAGGACATGGAAGCTCAAGCAATAATTGGTCTGAATGTGGATGAGAAAATTGCACTCAAAATTGCAACAAGTGATTCTGCTTCACAAATGATTATACGATTAGAACAACTTTATGGTCAGAAAAATCAGAAGTCAACAACCGTATTACAACAACAATTTTTCAGCTATAAGTATGATGAATCAAAGTCGGTTGCAGAAAATTGTCTTCAGATAGATGTTCTTGCACAGGAACTTCGATCAAATGGTGAAGAAGTGAAAGATAGTTGGATTATGTCAAGAATTATGAATTCATTGCCAGCTAAGTTTGACTATTTCCATGCTGCTTGGGAATCAGTTACAGAAGCCGAGAAAAATCTCCAAAAATTACGTGATCGTCTTCAACAAGAAGAAATAAGACTGCAAGGTCGCGAGTCAGAAACGTTTGGTAATGCTTTAATTGGAAAACATGACAGATACAAGAAGGAGCAGCAAAGAAGGAGCCATGCGTCAACAAAGAAGTCAGTAAATTATGGGTCTGGTCAACAAACAAAGTCAGGTAAATTTGAAATGAAATGTTTTAAATGTGGTGAATTTGGACATATGAAGCGTGAATGTAAGAACAGACCGTGCTCTGAATATTTAGAATACTGTAAACAAAATTACAAATGCAATTATTGTCACAAGAAAGGTCATTTTGCAAATGAATGTTCGCAGAAGACAAACAGTGAAAACAATAGAGTGAAGTCTTTTATAACAATTGCTTTATCGTCATCTCTTCTTGAAAAGCTACCAAATAAGCGAGAATTGTGGATCAAAGATAGTGGTGCTACTCATCATCTGACTGGAAATCTGAAATGCTTAACAAATGTGCGATCCTTGGATGTTCCCGTTCAAGTTGAAATCGGAGATTCTACAAAATTAGAAAGTGTATCTTTTGGTGATGTGCATTTGCAAGCTTATGACGGCAAGAAATGGAATCCAATTATATTGCGAGATGTATTATTCGTTCCAGCACTTACTTTCAACCTATTTTCTGTGACAACCGTTCTTGACAAAGGTTATACTCAACAAGCTACAGCAGAAGAATCATTTATCATGGAAGATGATGAAGTTGTATTAGTTGCTAAAAGGTTTGGCGGTTTGTTTCAAATGTTATTTCAACAAACTGAAGAATACAACTTGTCAGCAGTAAGTTTGAAACTTTGGCATGAGAGACTAGCACATCAAAATATCTGCCATGTGAAAGAAATATTGAAGAGGAATGAGATTCGCTATATTGATGACTGGGAAAGTAATAATTGCAAAGGATGTGCGTATGGAAAACAGCATAGAGTATCTCATCCAAAGAATGACGTAGTTGCAAAGAATCCACTCGACCGAGTTCATGTTGATCTTGGTGAAATGAATGTTCGATCTCTTGGTGGTGCCAAATATTTCTTACATTTCTTCCTGTTCAAAGATGACTTTACTCGATTCCGAACAGTTTATTTCCTAAAGCATAAGTCAGAAGCAGTAGACAAGCTCAATATTTTCTTAAATTTAGTCGAAAATCAATTTGGACGAAGAGTCAAAGTAATCATGTCTGACAATGGAAAAGAAATCAAAAACGCCAGAAGTAAGAACATATTTGAACAACTTGGAATATTTCATGAACGATCAGCTACTTATACTCCACAACAAAATGGCAGAATTGAAAGGGAGATGCGAACCATGGTTGAAGCAGCAAGAGCCGAAATTTATGTTAAAGACCTTGGAACATCTTTATGGGCAGAAGCAATCAATTACTCAGTGTTCACAATAAACCAAACAGGAAAAAGTAATGTTCTTGGTAAAACACCTGCTGAATTATGGTTTGGTCGTAAGATTAGTCTCAAGTCAATGAAACCTTTTGGATGTGACTGTTATATTCTAATTCAAAATAATCAACGTCAAAAACTCGATAAAAAGAGCAAAAACGGGAAATTTGTCGGCTATGATATTGAAGAGCATGGATATCGAGTCTACCTTCCTACTGAACGGCATGTCGAAGTCTCTTGTAATGTAATTTTTGATGAAAGACTGAGTGAAATGCAGGATAACATTGAGCTAAATTTCAATAAGAATGAAGAAAATCAAGTTGATGTTATAATTCGAGGAGAAGAAGAAGAAGTGCTTTCAACTCAACTTTTATTTGAAGAAGAAGTACGTCAATCGCAAGAGGAGGAAATTATGACTATACCAGAAACAAATGAAAACTTACGTGAAGAAGAACAACAATGTCAGGAGGAGAATTTCGAAAGTCGGGAAGAAACAAATATTCCAATATATAATTTGCGAAGTCGACAAAATATCAAACCACACCCAAAGTACAGTGATTATGCAGTTATTGGTGATGTTGAAGATATTTCAGTTAAGACTGCACTACAAGATCCTGGTTGGAGAAGAGCAATGGAAGATGAAATTAAAGCATTGAATCAAATGGAAGTTTGGGAGCTGGTAAACTTACCGAAGGATCGAAGGCCACTTACGTGTAAATGGGTGTTACGTGAGAAAGCAGATGGACGTCTGAAAGCACGTGTTGTTGCAAGAGGTTTTGATCAAGTCCAAGGAATAGACTACAAAGAAACCTTTGCACCAGTTGCAAGGTATGCAAGTATTCGTTTACTATTAAGTCATGCTGCCAACAAAAGACTTAAAGTTCATACATTTGACATAAATACTGCATTTCTTAATGGAAAGTTGACAGAAGAAATATACATGTTACAACCCGAAGGATTTGATGATAATTCTGGAAGAGTTTGCCGCCTTAAAAGAAGTCTCTATGGATTAAAACAAGCTCCAAAGGACTGGAATGCCACATTTACTAAAACTTTAAAAAGACTGCAATTAAAAGACACTGATGATGATCCTTGCATTTTCTATAATGAAGATAAGTCAGTTATACTCGGAATATTCGTTGATGATGGGATTGTTATTAGCCATAGTGAAATCAAGATACAATTTATATTGTCAGAGCTAGCAAATAACTTCAAAATGAAATCAACAGGACCAAAGGAAGGACGATTATATTATCTCGGAATGGAAATTCACTTAAAAGAAAATGGACTTTTGGTAACGCAGCAGAAATATACAAGGAAAGTAATAGCTCGTTACGGATTTCAAGAAGCATATTCTGTTACAACACCTATTGAGCCAGGAATGTTAACTGAAAAACAAATAAATGACGGCTCATTGAAGAACAAGCCTTATCGTGAAGTAATTGGAAGTTTACTTTACTTGTCAACTATATCAAGACCGGACATAAGCTTTACTATAAATTACCTGAGTCGACAAGTCAGCAACCCAAGAAGATGTCACTGGACGATGATAGAACGTGTTCTAAGATATCTTAATGGAACAAGTAATTTTGGGATATTTTTTGGTGGTGAAGCGAAGCTGAAAGCATATACGGATTCAAACTATGGTGGAACAGAACTTGATATGATTTCAACTAGTGGAATTCTTGTAGATTATGGAGGACCTATAGTTTGGATGACTCAGAAACAATCAGTGATTTCTATTTCGTCAGCAGAGGCCGAATATCGTGCAGCAGTCAGTGGTATACAAGAAGTTTGTTGGATTCGAAGAATAATGCAAGAGCTAGGCATCGCTATGAAAGAACCTATTGATTTATTTATCGATAACAAAGCAGTCATTCATATGCTTGAAAACGCGGAAGAAGGAAAAGTGACCAAAGGGAAGAAACATATTGAAATACGTCGGAAATTTGTTAATCAACATATTGGGAAGACAGTGAACCTTGTTTATATCAACACCAAACAACAAGTTGCTGATATTTTCACAAAAGCTTTGAGTAAGAAAATATTTGAAGATTTGAGGCTGAAGCTGCTTAAGGAGGAGTGTTGGAGATCATAAAAGCTACACTTTGTATTAAGTGTAAGCAGCTTCTACTGTATTATTTTCTGAGATTTATATGTAGCGCAGACTTTTGTTTTATTATTTTTATCTGACTAGAAAATAATTTTTCATTCTTTATCTAACTTTTCATTGAGTAACATGTTTATTTAATTTTTAATAAAATATATCATATAAAATAAAGACTGCATTAAATTAATTAATCGTTAGTCTTACAACATAAAAGAATAAAATTTTATAAAAATGGATTAGTTTTCATAAATTATTTGAGTGGACTTAAAAAATATTTTAAAATGAAAGTGACAATGTCAAAAAAAGATTTAAGGCTCTCCCAAACCAACGCGAATTCGTAGCGAATCATTCGCAAAAGCGTTTTTTTGTTGTTGTTTAGCATTGTGTATTATTCAAATTTTTTACTATTGTGAATGATTTCGCGTCGTCGGCGAATGTTTCGCGTTGGTTTGGGGGAGCCTTTATACAGAAGAAAGACGAACGAGTGATTGGCAAAACGTCAAAAATGAGTCGCCGAAACTTGGCCCACGACTCACAGGGCAATTGGTCTTCCATTTCATTTTTCTTCTCTTTCGCATGACTCTTTTCGAACATAATGAGTGCGAAAGAGAAGAAAAATGAAATGGAAGACCAATTGCCCTGTGAGTCGTGGGCCAAGTTTCGGCGACTCATTTTTGACGTTTCTCTTTTCGTTCGTTCGTCTTTTATCTCTTCTGCATAAATCTTTGTTTGACTATTGTCATTTGTGACTTTTATTTTTTAAATAAATAAACCAACCTCTCATTTCGTATAACCACGTAGAAAATTTAAATTAATAATTCAATCGTCGATTGCAATTATAATATTTCGGTTTGATAATGTACATGGACATTTTATATCTAGATACTTAGATTCATGCATTATGATTATGTTTCTACATCTTTGCATAAGTGTTGTTGTTTATTTAAAAAAAAGCTAAATTCTCCTGTCGGTTAATAAAACATCTTAAATAAACTATGCCGTGAAATGCGCTATTTAAAGTGGCAAATTAATGGATATGCACATACAGCTGGGTATGAGGAATCCCGTATAAGGCAATAGTTAAATATTGTGCTCAGCAAGAAACAGTCACCCCAAACGACATCATTATGTGTAGTGGATTTTCTTCAGCGTTAGAAACATAGAGTACCTTCTGGTTCCAAGACCAGGCTTTTGTTTGTATAATACACTCTTCGAAGGTCTAGGTATTGATATTCCATATTACAATCTTCTTTCTGAAAAAGAATGGGAGGCAGATCTTCATCGAGTGGAAAATTTAATTAATGAAAATAATGCTTGCATATTGATAAATAATCCTAGTAATCCATGTGGAAATATGTTTTCTAAAACGCATTTACCTAAAATACTAAAATTGGCAGCAAAATATTTGTTGCCAATTGTTGCAAACGAGGTATGTAAACTTTTGATATAGTTCACTACCATGATTTCAACTTTATTATTTTCAGATCTATGAACACTTTGTATTTGCGGGTTCAAAGCATATTGCTATTAGTTCTCTATCAAAAGATGTGCCAATTTTATCATGTGGTAGTCTTACAAAATGTTTTCTTGTTCCTGGTTGGAGAACCGGCTGGATAGTAATCCATGATCGTGAGCTTCGATTGAACGATATAATCAGTGGCTTAAAACAAATGGCAGCAAGTATTCTGGGATCAAATACATTGGTTCAATGTGCTTGTTGGATATTCTATGTAATACACCTCAGAGCTATTTCGATGGAGTACTTGAGATTTTGTTGGTGAGTATTTAATAGACATAATTCTTATAGAATCGAGTATATTGATCGAGTTATTTAATTTCAGCAAAATGCAAAGTGTGCATATGCTGGCCTGAAGGCTGTAGTTGGTTTAAGTCCAATTCTACCCAGAGTGCTATGTCCCTCGCTATCAAATGACTTAGAATTTGTACAAGACCTTGTGAATGAGGAAAGTGTGGTCTGTTTTCCAGGTAGCCGCTTCGCATATCCATGGAATGATCAAAGAGGCTTGTTCAAGAATATCTGAGCTTTGTGCGAAACATTACAAACATGATGATATTAAACTGCGATTTTATCCAGCCATAGTCAGTAGTTAAATAAATATATGTCTGAATTTTATTAAGTAATTTATTAATACAAATTTCTATAAAATGGGATTATTGAACTTATGATGTTGAAATAATGTGTTAATTGTTATTTTATTTTGTTGGATAGACCAGCCAGGTTGGTTGAAGTATTTCTATTGTCTTTGTACACTTTAAAATTCAATTAAACTCGACGCAAAATTACTTAATATCGTTTTCTTTCTTTAAAAAAAGATAGATGGTGACTAGGAACCGGCATAATGCAGTTGGCTTCGGGTAGGATGCGACCTAATTGCGTGAGTGGGTCGTCCCTTCGTTTTGTGCTGGCTCACAACATCCCCTTATCACAAATCGGTTATAATTAAAGCCAAGGAGCATATCTGGTTTCATGAATGGTTGATAACCTGCACTGTGAACCTCACGTAATGCCGAATGAGCAGACGGAGGCTCATGGTTATGTCGCAATCCGGTCATGTAACTTGATGACCCTCTGTGGGATCGTTATTCGTGCTTTGAGCACACAATAACAAACTCCCTAGCCTGGCTTTTTGCTGTCAAAGTTGGGACGTGGAAGAGGTGATCCTCAGAGGGTTTATGTCCACAAACCCTTTCTCCACTCCACTTTCATCCACAGGTCAAACGAGTTATGGTATATAAAAACGGCGCACTCCCTCGCTAATTGGGTCACCGAGCGAGTGCAATGCTCGCCACCATTCCTTACTACCTACCTATCGTCATTCCATGGATATAGAGGGATGAAAGTTCTACCAGCCGTGGTTGACTAGGTCAAAAACGCATAGTATTTGGTTGCTTTTAATATTAAAATTGAAATTTATTTTTTTCATAGATTAGGTACATAGGTATTTATAAACACAAAACCAATACAAATTCCTTGGAATTGCCTCGCAAGTAGCCACTACAACAGCTGCCCCAGTCATATCAGCTCTCATATGTTTAAGTTCTTCTTTATCCTTTAAGTTTAGTCCGCCAAAATCGTAAGTTATTCCCTGGCCTATCAACACAATTATTAGTCTTTCATATCTAGATCCACCATGATTAATGATTAATTAATTAATTCTTGTGACAAAAGAAAAGTTATCCATTTAAAGAAAAATAAATAAATAGATGTATGTAAGCTACTACTTAAGGAAAGACAAAATAAATTAGTAAAAAAGTTATGAACCTAAAGCTATAAAGGACGCAACTCATGTTAATCCAATTTTTCATAACTTGCTGCCAAAAGTGTGCCACAGCATCGGCAAAATAACTTTCAAGACCGGCATAAATACTCACGAATATTGCCATTCCTTTAAGAGGATATGAGTCTCCAGTGCTGGGAATGGACCGATCGATGGAAGTACTTTTTCTTTATACATAAGGTACATAAATGATTTTGATTCTGTAAAAAAAGATTAATAAAAATAACTTTGAGTTACTAAATTTTAAAATTTCATTTTATCTATTATCATGAGGCCTAAATAATTCAATAATTTTATGAACATTTTACTTCGATGATAAACAAACTAAACTATGAAATTTAAATGAGAAGTACTACACCAAAAATCAAAGTAAAAGCAAACTGTCAAATTTCAGTCAAGACTCAAAAGTCATGATGTAATAGTACGTGCTTCACAGGATGAATTTTCAAAGAAGAATTCGAAGAAGAGTCATGACTCTTAAGTCGTCGTGTAATAGCAGACTAATCTTCAAGATTTACGAAATAAATTTGTATGGTAAATCTCCGAGATTTGAAGGAGATTTGAGGTAAATCTTATTAAATCTCAGATTAGCGTCAGGTGGAAATGTAGCATAAATTGGGAGGGAGTTTCATACGACTGCCAAATTCGTGTGATGAAAATGATTTTCATATTTTGATTGCACACTTGGATCCAAACAAATCCCGTTTGCTCGTTTGTATTTCTGATAAATACGATTCTTCACAAAAATTCCTCACTTTTTCCCCTTAAAAGTGAGACTGTTTTTTTTTTTTTTGTATTCGCTTGCTCAATTATTTTTTGTCGCAGTATACATAATACTATGTTCCCACCGAAACGAAATCTGAGATTTCAGGTGAAAAATTAGGAGATCTTGAGCTGGTGGAGTGGGATTTCACTAATGCTATGTTCCCACCAAAATGAAATCCGAGATTTCGTTTGAAAACTTTTGATATTTCAAGTTGATGGAACAAGATTTCATGGAAATTTCAACGAAATCTCAATGAAAACTCTAGATTTCATCGAAATCTTAATGAAATCCCGCTCCACCAAGTCGAGAACTCCAAATTTTTCAGCTGAAATCTCAGATTTCATTTTGGTGGGAACATAGTATAAGATTTCATTGAAATCTAGGGTTTTCATTGAGATTTCGTTGAAATGTCCATGAAATCTTGTTCCATCAACTTGAAATATCAAAAGTGTTCAACCGAAATCTCGGATTTCATTTTGGTGGGAACATAGCATAAGAGGAAAAGAAAAAGAGAGTTGTCTTGACTTCTATTTGAGGAATCCTGTTTACATTTTATTCTCCTGTTCTGTCAAAAAACGGAGGAAAATTACTGAGTGACCAAGAAATATACACCCCGATTACAGAGTCCGCTGAATGAGCTGCGGAGGGAGTTGGACCTAATTTTGTCATTTGGCTCATAGTAAAAATGTCAAAATTGAGTCTAATTCCCTCCGCAGCTCATGCGTCGGATTCTGCAATCGGGGTGATAAACTGGCTATTGTGTGATGGTCTTAGAAACGTTTCTAAATGTTTTCATGTATAAACACATGTCAAATCATGTCGGAAGCGCCGCGCTGTCAAGTTGTGTGTGAGGGAAATTCATATTTTGTTTCCACACTATTATACACGATTTTCTTCACATACATGCATTAATACTCAATCTCATTGGGATAATTTGCAACGGCTATTAAGACATTCGGAACGAGAACGAAACTTTGGCTTTTGTAATTGCTTGCTAGCAAACGTCGCATTGCATCAGTGTGGTTGCAATTTCATTTAGTTAAGTAATTCTAAGGCGCGATAGTTTCGTTGTTGTTCCGAATACTTCACGTTGGTTCTGGTGAACCTTATTCTGCTATAAGTTTTCTGTATGAATCACAAAATCGATTTTATTTTTATTTTTTGATCTGAAACCATCTTTTGCTTTCCTTTTAACCAAAAAAGTCATTTTGTTGTATCTGAAGTCGATTCTTCCAATCTCAATTTTTATATAAGCCGTTTTCCTTTGGAGGTGGCGAAGTACTTACGAGTAGATGAAAACCCTAATCTAGTACTACCAACTGCACATGCTCTCATGCGCGAGTATACATTTTACATGGGAAAGCAGTTTGATGTGTTCCATTGAAAAAAGCTGGCAAAGTACTTGCAAGTACTTCGCCACCTCCAAAGGAAAACGCCTATATAGACCTAGGTTTGAGGTTTTTGTTCAAAATAGTTGTGTTTGGTAGTTTGAAGTTTTTAAAAAAAGTCTATTTTTTTGTATGCCCGTAAAAAAAACAGTTTTGCAACACTCAGAAAAAGTTTCAGGTTACCAAACAGGCATACATTTTGTTTGTCATCGAGTTCGAGTTTGTCAACCAGCTAAATACTTTTGTTTACATCGACTTTTTCATGTTTGTTTCTGTTTTTCTTTCATTAAAAGTATTCCAAAATCATCTTCAAATTTATAAAAATGGATTTTAATTTAATACACTTCGTAGTCTTTACTTTAATATGTACTATCATCTCATATTATCACTCTCTTTATGGGACTTTTGTTTTCGACGACACAGTGGCTATAGTTAAAAACAAAGATGTGACAAAATCACCACTATCCCTACATTCTGTATTGAATCATGACTTCTGGGGTGCTAATCTCACAGATGCCGATAGCCACAAATCATATCGCCCACTTACAACTATCCTATTCCACTTTGAATATACTATTTTTGAGTTGAGGAGCTATCACATGAAAATCATTAATTTGATTTTACATTGTTTAAATAGTCTTCTTGTTTTGTATATTTTTTATAGAATAACTAATAATAAGACAACAGCCTTCATAGGGGCACTTCTATTTGCCATACATCCAATTCACACCGAAGCAGTGTGTGGAGTAGTTGGAAGAGCTGAGTTACTCTTCTGCTTGTGTTTCTTGCTGGCTATCATTTTAATAGACTCAATAATAGATGATAGTACGTTAAATGGTTTGAAATATATAGGAGTCATGATCCTCTCAGCTTTAGGTCTGATGTGCAAGGAAAATGCTATAACTATTCTACCGACTTGCGTATTCTACGACATAATCAAAAGATCAAAAGTGCAACCGATTTCTTGGAGTAATCTTATTCGAAAAATATACGTTATTTTTGCTGTGACTGTTTCATTTTTATTGTACCTTCGTTTATGGATTCAAAATTTTGAAAGCCCCAAATTCAGTGCAATGGACAATCCAATTGCAGCACACAATAATACTCTGACTAGAATTCTTTCGCAGAATTTTCTTTATGCTGTTAACTGTTGGATTATCTTTTGTCCCCTCTGGCTGAGTTTTGATTGGGCTTTGGGATCAGTAGAGCTCATAACTTCTGCTTTCGATTGTCGTATCATCGGAATTTTGTTAATGTACTTAATTATTCTTAAAATAATCTTAACAAAGTCAACAATATTGGTTATTGGACTCGGATTTGTGATTATACCATTTCTTCCAGCAAGTGGAATAATAAAAGTTGGGTTTGTCATCGCCGAAAGAGTCTTATATGTACCTTCGATTGGAATCTGTCTCATAGTCGCTTCATCATTCCAAAGCTTGTCAACAAAGATGTTCCGTCACAAGAAACTAGTTTCCCTTGCGATGTTAACTCTGGTTGTGTTCTTTATACTTCGCACTCGGCAAAGGTCTAGTGAATGGATGACAGAAGAGCTTCTTTTCACCTCGGCTCTTGCAGTATGTCCAAACAATGCTAAGGTACATTACAACATCGCACGATTAGCCACCGACAAAGGAGAAAGGAAAAAAGCATTTCAGCACTATCACAAAGCGATTGATCTCCATGTTGATTATGAAGCAGCTCTCATGAATTTAGGAAACCTATATCGTGAAATCGGTGACTATCAAACTGCAGAAAAATATATCAAACAATCACTCGAAGTTCTCGAGGAATTTCCTGCTGCTTGGATGAATCTGGGCATTGTACAAGCAACCAGAAAGAAACACTCTGAAGCATTACAGAGCTATCGTAATGCATTGAAATTTCGTAAGCACTATCCAGTGTGTTATTATAATATGGGAAATCTATTTCTAGAAATTCAAGAATACTCTGAGGCAATCAAGCACTGGCAGGAGTCAGTTGCCTTGAACCCATACCAACCCAAAGCATGGGCAAACATTTTAACTCTTTTAGATAATCAGAAACTCTTCGAGGATGCTATTCGACTTTCAAATCAAGCTATGAGGTATCTTCCCAATGAAACATCAATAATGTTTATCAGAGCTAATGTATTTGGCAAGATGAAAAACTATGTAGAAGCCGAGGAGTTATATAAGCGAGTAATAAAAGCTGAACCGATGAATGCATTGTACCATAGCAATTTAGGAGTTCTCTATCATCGATGGGGGAATGTTGATTTAGCTACTAAAAGTTACCTAACTGCCATAAAGTTCGATCCAAAATCGAAGACTGCACGAGATAATCTTAGTAAATTAAGGAAAAAGTAAATGTATTTATGAAAGTTTGTATTTATTTGTAGTTTGAATAAATATTATTTTAAAAGGATTGATTTTCACTATTGGAAATTATTAAACAAAGAGCCTTGAGCTAAGAACGGAAACCTGAACGTAACAAGTAGTCCCAATCAAGAAGAAAATGACTTAATTTGTACGCCATCTTTACTTAAAAATACAATTTTTCTGAAAATAAAACTAATGAGGGTAACCATTGTAGGGCAACACGTCCTGCTAATACTGTCGACCCGACTATGATTTTTTCTGAAAATAGAACTAATTAGGGTAGCCATTGTAGAGCAACACGTCCTGCTAATACTGTCGACCCCACTATCAATATTAGTTTGCGTGTTTATAAAACTTAAATCAAATTCGTTAATATTATGGAATGAAAAAACGATTTTTCGAAAAAGCTAAGGAAAAAATAACATCGATAATGATGTGATTATTCTACTTTGTTTTCACCTTAAATTGCCCAGTTTTTTGAAAAAGGAGATTTTGCTATCTCACCACTTCGATAAAGTATATAATATGGCAACGGATATTAATAATTGGAAATTTAATAACAGACACTTATCGCAAAAAATATAACATCCAAACATGAAATTCCTTTGTTTGAATATTTGTTATATAAATATTTTATTATTGTTTATATTGCTAAAAATTTTCAGATCATTGTTTGTTATAAGAATAATTTAAATTAAAGTTTTTTAATGTACTGTCGCCGAACATTTAGCAAGAATATGAATTAAAATTAATTTTTACAATATGTAATTTAAATAACTTGTGTTATTTCTATATGAAGTGTATATAATTTATATATGAAAACTTAGAACCTATTACATGCACATATGTAAATATTCGCAACGAAAATAATTATTTGGAAAACCACATACAAAAATTTATATAAAAAAAAATTAGAGCGGAATTGTTGTGATTAAATTAAAAATAAAAACAGATTTTTTTGAAATTATTTTTCTTTGAGAGTGAGATGATTAAAATGAGACCCTAGTTCTACACTTAACTAAGAATACTTTTTGCAAATGATTTAAGAGAAAACCGTTAAAAAAACATAAAATGAGAACTCGATTATGAGATTTTGAGTTTTCCGCACTAAGGTAGGTAGAGTAGATCAGTAATTATTATTAGATGGGAAAGATAGCTTTATGCGCACACAAACTTGTTTTCGATTATAGAATCACAAACTCTTCGGTTTCACCATCATCATCGTCAGCATGATGTTCACGGCTTCCGCATAGTTCATGTTGAAGTTGAGCCAGTTGACGCTGCAATGGTTTGTAAACCGATTCATGCGGTTTATCTTTTTCTTGGTCTACATAACTGCCCCGGGAGAACGTGAACATTGGATAATTCATTTCGGGACACTGTGAGGGACTTCCTTCGTGAGTTGTTTGAGCCGATGCAAATCTTATTGGATGTAAGTACTGAAATAAGTTAATAAACAAAATTATCACAACAAATAACTTATATTAATTAAACATTTTTATACCATTTGAACATTTTCGACGAAATTATCGAAGTCAGTTTTGGTCTGGCAATAGAATCCAATACAGCAACTTGGATCCATTTTTGCTGTTTTCAATTTCCTTGGAGACTTGCAATGGAAAGAATTCACAGAGAAATTTTCTTGATTCACATCAACCATTTCCTGGCAGTAGTGAGGATCCAAGTGTATAAGTTTGTCCTCTGTAAGAAATTAATTTAAAATGTATATTATTATTGGGACAAACTTTTGTTGGTTGATCCCACTAGTCCGACCACTTTAATTAAACCAGACGAAAACTAGAAAAAGGACCCATTTTTTTGTTAAAGTGGTCAGGTTCGTGGTAACAATCAACAAAACTTAATCAGTATTATTTCATGTGAAAGAAAACCTTATGAAATAGGAAGATTCAGTGGAAAAAGCGGCCGCAATTGGTCATTTTTTGAACAAATTATCTAAGTGTATGAAAAAAACGGAAGGGAAGGATGCATGGTTGATACTTACGATAAATTTAGTTCGTTCAAAAAAGAAATGACACTGTGCCGGCAAAAGCTATCCAAAGGTAAAATACCTCTCTCTTCGTATTTTCAATCAATTTCACTATGAAAATTCGCTTCGTTTTTCAAAACCGACTTCCAGTTGAGTTAAACAGAAATTATATATGAACAAACCCTGAGTATATAAATGAAAAAAATAATGCATCATTGCCAAACACAATTGTTACAATAAAAATTTGGTTTCATCGAGAGCAAGCACCCACGCTTCAAAAAAAGTTCAAAGATGGGCTAAGCAATTGCCGGATTTATTAAAACCTCTTCTTAAAGCTTTTAGCTGCTAATAAGAACAAACTAAAATGTAAAATACATTTTTGACTTGACAAATATTGCCCGTTTCGGGATAAAGCACTCGTGTCTCAATATTTAATCCATAAGCCTTTGATCTTTAACATTTGTGAACACTGTCTCGCCGTACTCTCTTCCAAATTGTGAGGAAATTGGTCGGGAATTCATATTCATATTCGATCCTAAGCTCATTGTCATTAGTGTTGGAAAGGTGATTTTTATAATTATCGCTGCCCATGTCATTGGCTGAATGAACAGATTTTCGAGCCATACCTCGACAATTTTAGATGTATTTTTGAGGTCCCCATCTTATTGGTAAGTGGCTTCAGACTCCCTGAAGCCAGTTCTTTCCATAAATATTGGTAAATTATACCGTTATATATGCAGATATTTTTTTCATTAATTGCTCCTTTGATCTAACAATGGTCCGATAGAATTCAAAGAAAAACACCCCCAGCTATCACCGAACGTCCACTATGTTTCACTGTTCAAGAACTTTCGCCAAGTTTCAAAAACCAGTCCATTGACCAGTGAAAAAGGGAAATTTGATCTGACGACACAAAGGCCAATCAAGGAGGAACTGATGGCAGGTCCTATTATTGGTAACGTCTTGAAAAACCACTTCAGCTTGGGTGTGTTTTTCTTGGTGTTCAGTTGGATGGATTTTTGGCAATTTATAATTCATACGGAAACTCTAGGCTCAACTTGAGATGTATGCAAGCCAATGAAACCAGGCTGAGAGGCAAACGTCCTATCTTTCCTGTACTAAAAATTTTTGATGGACGAGTATAGTCTTAGAAATTAGTCAGCCCTAGAAAACTTGTAATTAAATAATTAAGTTTCGCAAGGTCACGCAAAGTCGGTCAGAATTTTTGTTTCCTCAGTTGTGAGATATTCGTATAAAATGTATACAATCGAAAGATCACTCGTGATCGTGATAAGAGGTCAACTATTTTCAGTAAATTGACAGCCATTCATTTTTTTATGACTGACCAAAAACTAAAACTAGCTTACCTTTTATAACGAATAACTGACTTGAGAAGCTTTAAGCTTTGTTTACAGGTTTTCTGGGGCTGCCTACTTTCTAAGACTAGTGAACCTTTTTTGACCAATTGTATGGCATACTTCTTTTGCAAATGTCACATAATGAGGTGCCATGATCTCAATTCCAAAATGGACATTCATATTTGAATGGAGATCATTAAACCTTAGGCCAAAAGAACATTTTCATTTCCAAAATATCCATCTGAAAGCATACAAATAGAATGTTATCCAAATGTTACGGACTGTACATTACCGATTGCATTGAAAGTGAAAAATAATAACTGAACGGATCAAAACAAAAGTAACTTATGATTCATTCCTGTGTAGTATAATTTATGGTTATGATGATAGACCGAGAGCCCACAGCAGATTTTGGTTTTGAGTGATAGCAAAAAAAGAAGTATAGGCGTCGAAAACTTGATTAAAGGCTATTCAAAAAATCAAAGTCTTGCAGTCCACAACTGGGGCCTTTGTGATTAAACAGTGCATTAAACAAAAATATGAATGCGACTTCGAGGGTAATTGTGTTAGGTGAAATTGGTTTTCACCCCTCCCTATATAAGCTCCTCTGGTCACATATCAAGGAATCTGAAACCATTTGTCTATTAGAATCAAAAGCAACTTTTTCCACCTTTTCTAATTTTGAGATATTAAAAAAAAAAAACGTTTTTGAAGACGTGGCCTGAAACAATCTTGAATCTAATTTATTTTTATGGTTTTTCCTAGATCATAAATCCCTTATGCATACCGGTTTTTACTGGTGCCCGATATGTCTCGAAACTATTTAACAATTCATTTTGGAATAGAGTTGTTTTGAAAGTCAGTATATGGAATAGATGCGTTTTTGAAATGCTCTTTCCAGAATAGATTGTTTTTGAAAATAAAGTGAAATTATTTGGCTCAAGTTTTATTTTTAATTTTATAGAAACCATTTGAAAAATATAATTTCCGGCTGTTTTCAATAATCTGCCTTTACAAGCACCACCTCTAGGGTTGCATGTGGGTATTATTGGCAATTTTGTGTTTTTGCACCAAATTTGGAATACATTCCTTTTGATTCAAACTGACAAAAAAAATGGAATTGACATTGGAATACCGCTGCTTTGATTTTAAAGTGGAATAGAGTTGTTTTGATCTAAAAAAGTTGAAGGAATACGTTGCTTTTGATTCATTCAAACCCTTGTATTCAAATTAAAATATCTCTGGAATAAGTAGACTTTTGAAACTTTTGAATACAGCCAAAGATAGGATTTAATAAATAGACTAAATCATTTTGTTTGAAAAGTGGAATACGTTGCTTTTGATTCTAGTAGACACATTTAAGTGTATATTCGCTTTACCAGACCGTTTAAAAAATCCAAAATTCTAAGTGAAAATCGGTTTTTTTAAACAGTCTGGGAGGGCGAATTAAACATCCAAAGGATCCACGGAGCTTTTCTAGGGAGGGGGCTCTTAGTCTATGACTATTTAAATAAAATGCTTTGAAATCCTAACTCTTTGGGATAGATAAATTTAATAACAAAAATTTCTTAAGTGCCTTTCACATGAGCTGCTACCTGCGAATGCGACAAAAATTTATTTAGGCAATTCCAAGCGCATATATCGACAAATTCTTTTTGTTTTAAATTTTCGACAAAGTAAATAAACGATCCCATCTACAATTAAAAACACGTTTTAAAATTAGCTTAAATTTTAAAATTCATTTTTATATTTTCTACGCGACCAACAATATATTTTCTGCGAACTTTCAAACACTTATCGCGATCCACATCATTCCACAAATCTGCGAATGAAAAATATTAGCACCAATTTAACTGGTCTATTTTTGCTTACAAGTCTAACCTGTTGGCGAACGTACAACTCATGTGAAAGAAACGTCTAAATTTGCGACCATTCGCAATTCGTAGCTCATATGCAAGGCACTTGAGAAAGTGAGAAAGGAATTTTTAAACTTTGATACAGAAAAAAATCCCTAGCCGCTTCCCGAATTCCTTGACCATAACCAAAATTGTGTTCCCTGACAGTTTAGCGGACACCATATGGATTTGTAAGCCTCAATTTAAAATAAATTTCATTTTTATTTCAATTCATATATACAATTATACACATTACATGTACATTAGGGTGGTCCTTAAATTGGACATTGTCTTGGATAGCCCTCATTCAATTCAAAACATTGAAAAACAATTTCCCTAATTTTTTCAAATTTTTATTTCACCCCCCTGGTCTCCCTTTTTTCACAAGTTGGAATTTCAAAAAAACCCAATATAAGGACCACCCTAATGTACATAAAATAAAAAAAGAAGATGATATTATATATTTTAACTTTACCTAAGTGCATAACTTAAAAAATCATTAATTTGATTTGTGCCTCTACAATGAAGTTGGGAACTGCTATAAGGCTTTAAAAATTGTAAGGTACTTGAACGATATGACCAAGAACTTTCGACCCAGTCGTGCCTTAAATTATTCATATATTCACAGTTTGTTTGAAATAAAGAAAATGATTTGATATTTTCTTTTCTTCTCATGGCGTCTTCAAAGAGAATGACAAATTAATTGCACTTAATTATTCAACAAAATCACGACCTACACAATTTGTAATGAAATAATATTAAAATCTGCAAAGCTACTTTCCGTGAGCATAGTCACGCTTTATCTTAAATAAAAACCCCCAATTCTTTGAATTTTTTGTATTAGTACTATGATAATTTCCTATACATTTGGTAAGCATAGCAATGAGTCATTAAATGAGAATTTTTACCCCATTGCCACGCACTATCTGGTAAAACCGTTGGCATTTGAAAATTTCTATCCAATAAATCATACGAATTAAATTAGTTCCCAAAAATAATCTGGCTTGTCCCATTGATCACGCTAAGATATATTAATAACAAAAAAAACTATGTGAATTATTATTCTACTTAATAAGTGAAAACCCTCAACAACAATTTAAAGAAAAATATATTACTAATCAGCAGAAAAATGTACATGTGTAAAACACAACTACAAACTTCATTACTCAATGTCAATATACAAGCTAAGGCTTTTTTTGTTGGTCTGCATGTTAAATCATGTGACAAAAAAAAAAAGTACTGTACAATGTCATTGCATTAAGAACATAACACCTTATTCTAGGTATTTTAACACGATATGTTGGACAATAACTTCGTTACCAACATTTTTATTGTCAGACATGATTATAACTTGCTATGAATGAAAACTTACCTTGGAATCCAACAAAGTAGAGGGAATGTTTTGGTCTTCCACCAATAACTCCAATGCAATACTCGGTGCTGAGAAGGAGTTTGAGGCAATGGGCATAGACGGGGTTTAGTTTCTCCGTTCCTAAGCGCAGTGGAATCAAAATTATGAGAGATTTCCAATATACCGGTTGTGGGTGTATGGCATGCGCGCCGGAGGGGTCTTCGGCTTGTTTTCTAGTTGTCTGCCACGGAACATACTTTGTTGTTCTATCCGGGATGAAACATTCATCATGAATGTCTTGAATGTAAACTGAAAATATGATAAATGAGTTGCAAACTGCAGGGGACGAGTTTGTAGAAAACTTACTGGTGCAATCTTGAGCCACATAGATTACAATGTTATCGAAATCGGCATTTTCTTGTGCTGCATTCTTCACTGCTTGTCTAGAAAACCCAGATATAAACTTATTTACTTAAAAAAAAAAAAGTTTACCTTAGGAGATGAGACACAGAAGCGGGGCCATACCAATCACCTGGCTTCTTGCCCATTTCCTGACCCAAGTTTACTAGGGCGTGAATGGAAAAAGGGCTGTTTTTAGAAGAACTATCGCCAAACCATTTGATAATCTTTCTGTGCAAGTTATCCTCGTAGGTTGAGTGTAATTGCGTCTCGGGATCCCAGCGCCAACCTAAAATAAGACTTGACTATTCTCTGCTCAGTAAACAAGTTATCAAAAGTTACTTCTTCCTAAGAAATGACAAAGCAACCCCTGCGCAAGAAGCATTTGTCCACTGCGCAGCATGCATCCCCAACCACAGTCCGATGTGTAATTAGAGCCATTCATGATGGGAAACTCGCGGCGGTATGTCATCCACAGGCGACTATAGAAGTCCCTTTTGAATCCTTCGATTCCCTCCTCCCATGGGTTTTCAGCCGCCTGATTTTCAATGGCATCCATGCCAAGTTCCTGTGCTACTAGACTTTCATCAACTTGAATTTCAATTTGATGCACAGCTGCTAGTCCACCTTTCATCGGTTCCAGATTCGCTGTTAGTTCGGCAGAGCTCTCCATTGATGTTGGTGGAGTGTATTTGCGATGATAGCACCGACCAAGAAGCCAGACTGGTTGTTCTTTGGAGAAGTTTGAACGAATCTTACCACTCCACCCATATTTCACATTATGCCACATTGAGAGAAGTTTGGATTCCATGCCTTTGGTTGGCGTCCGCCCCGCGGAATTACTAGGCGATGGATCGTCTTCAGTCGTAGAAGGAGCAAGTGGAGGAGTAGCCGTTGTTGAAGGAACAGCAGCTGCTTGGCCACTGCTACAACCACCAGCGTAAAATTGGCTAAAAGCGTTCATAAACCGTGAACTAGATACCTTACGTTGGGGAGTAGATGTCTCAGATTTGGTTCCTCCCTTAGGATGTGTAACACTAGCAATGGCTGCAACATCATGACCAACAGTCTGTTGGCTTATTGCTGGTAGTTCTTCTTCCACCGACGATGGTGTGGAGTAAAAATTTAGCTTTTCATCGGTTAACTTGGACAGTAATCCATCATAGCTCATCTACGAATTAATAATACTTATTAATTTTATTATCCAATACCAAGCAATAAATGTTAGTTAAAATCTTATTTTACTTACCGTTGAGTAATTTTGATAATGCTTATCTTTATAATCAGTTTGCGCGATTGGGAATACAAATAGAATTCTTCTCAAAAGCAAAAAGAAGCAAAAGCAACTACGCCAAAAGAGAAAAATACATCTCAGCTGATTTTTTATTTGACGTTTAATATGGTGATACAAAAATATGTCATGATACACTTTTTGTTATTGGCCACAGACTGTTCCATATTTATGAGGATTTTTTGTTTACTAGTTATACGATGACGGAGTGCTCTGTTAAGAACTTTTATTTTAGGTCTGTTCCTTTACTTTGAAATTCCGTGATTTTCTGTGCATTTCTGCGTATTTCAGTCCAAAGTTGTGTCAAAGTTCATATTAAAAAAAAATATTTTGACACAAGTTTGGACTACAAATCAAAGAAACCCTAAAGGATCAAACCTTTTATGTGATAAAAACTGCAGACTGTCACCACATTTGCAAGCCGATTTGAGAGTTGGAATAGGGCCGGATATTCGACCCAGTGTCCACGTTCTAAAGAAGAACTAGAATAGTCGGAAGCCAACGTATGTGGTCGTACGAAACCGAGCGAAAACAGTAAACTGAATGACACGCGCATAACTACGAAGTTTTCGTTATTTTTTGCCGTCGGACGTGTGAGCGTTCACCAACCGCTCTTTCGTAAGTGGACGAATGCAAAATCAAAATGTGGGAAGCAAATTAAAAAGAATTTGGCACTTGGTGCATATAGTTTTCAACTTTTTTTTCTGTTCGATTAATGAGTGTAGTACCTCGTGGCATGATGGTTAGTGCGTAGTCTAGTCCTACGCACTAACCATGCCGAAGGTGTGGGTTCGATTCCCCGTCGTGCGACCTAAAAACAGAAATGTTTTATCCGAGGTACTGCCTCTTGTGACACGCACACAGGAATGGTTGAGAGTAGTTGTAAGTCACTATACCCTGGTTCTCCACGAGCTGTTAATTAATTTATATCAGATCGAATTCTATTTATCCTGATGAGGCCACACGAGCGAGTAATCGCTAGCGAGTTACTAATACATCGAAACTTTTCCTACTCGCTAGCCAACTGGCTTGCCTTTTTCGAAGCCAGTTGAGAAGCGAGTAGAGTGGCGAGTGATTTGACAATTAATGTATGTACCCACGCTCGTGTGGCCTCCGGGCTAGCCAGTTTATATTTCTAGAGCGCTCAGTAATTTTCCTCCGTTCTTTGACAGAGCAGGAGAATAAAATACAAACAGGGTTCTTCAAATAGAAGGCAAAAAACTCTCTTTTTCTTTTCCTCTAACGTAATTTAGGTACTGTGACAAAAAATAATTGAGCAAGCAAATCCAAAAAAATTCAGTCTCAGTTTTTAAGGGAAGAAGTTAGTGAGAAATTTTTGTGGAATCGTGTTTATATTTCAGAGTCCTCTGAGATCTCAGAAATAAACTGGCTAATTGGTTTCGCAAAGCAAATAATTAAAAGCCTCTATCACATTTACATTTTTGTTTGCACTTTCAAGCACCTAGGTGCATAGCTCACTTGGGAAATTTATGTCGTTTTCGATTGCACGTTCGGAGTACGCTTTTTCTACTCCATCTTCACTCCATCTACTCCAAAAGCCTTCGATTGGCTGTTCGGAGTACTGTTTTCGGAGTATTTTTCTGTTCCCGATTTGAAGAAGGTGTAGATTTGGAACACACGCATACACATACAGTTTTTCGTCGCACTACTTGTCAAAAGTGATGAATGCTTGAAGAAGCCATTTTATAATATGGCGTCATTTAGTAGTGTGTGTTAATTTGACAACATGATGTTTTCATATTCTATTGGAATCAAAGGAGTAGAACAGTCAAAAAATCCAATCGAAAACGACATTAGTTTCGAAAAGCTACGTTAGTTTTGATATAAGCTTCCGACAGCTTTCTGCCTATTCTAGTTCTACTTAACCCTGGCGAGGCCACACCAGCAAGTACTGGCATGGTACAAGGATAAAAAAGGTATGCTTGACAGTTCAGGCAGCTGATTCGTGACGTCATTGCGAGTGAATGATCTCAATTGTTTGTCATTTATGGCAAAGAAAGTAAAGAATAAATTGTTTATGCTTTGGAGCTATTTTCTATTAAAACTCAAAGTAAAACAATAGATTAAGGGTATTCATGAAACAGCGTAAAGTCGTCGTAAACGTGGTAAAGATTTAAACTTCGTAAATCTGTCAAATTTCCCATACAAATTGTGACAGAATTACGAAGTTTTAATCTTTACAACGTTTACGATGAGTTTACGCTGTTGTATGAATACCCATATTATATTTTGAAATTATGTTTTGTTAAGTAATGCTATGTTCCCACCAAAATGAAATCCGAGATTTCGGTTGAAAACTTTTGATATTTCGAGTTGATGAAACAAGATTTCATGGAAATTTCAACGAAATCTCAATGAAAACTCTAGATTTCAACGAAATCTTAATGAAATCCCGCTCAACCAAGTCGAGAACTCCAAATTTTTCAGCTGAAATCTCAGATTTCATTTTGGTGGGAACATAGTATAAGTTCCAAGTAAAACAATAAATAATTTATTTTTTAAAGCTATGTGTTGGTGAACACTCGCTATGATATCACACAAAACAAAATATGGTGACCCTTCATCTCATATACAACATATCTTGTATTTTTATAACACAGTACACAAATCAAAGCTATTATACTGCGCAGGTTGTCAGTCGAAAATAAAAAATGGCTGTGAGTGTGAGGAAGAAAACACACGTTAAAACAACAACAAATTTAAATTGAAATTGTCAGAAATAAAAATGGCTGGGACTGTGATGACTTAAATACACGTAAAAACAACAACAAATACTGATATTTGACACAAATTTTGATATATGCGCAGAAGAAACAAAAATCAAAACTCTAATGATATTACCTTTAATATGTGTACTGTGTTTTTATAATATGAAGTACTGGCAAGCAAGCTCAAATACACACATTTTTTCATTTACACACACAAAAGCCGTGTTTTATCGCTCATTCCCATATGGGTTCACCTCGTGAAAATAAAACGATGCGGGCTAGGGTGAAAATAGTGCTATATTATGGGTTGGTTATAGCCGATCCCAGCGCAGCTAGTGCCAAGACAGCTCAGCCCGCGTGTTGGTCCCACGGACAACTGGTCTCCAAAATGAAATTGAACCCAAAAATAAATAATACCGAAAATAAAGCTAATGTTGAATTCCTTACAACAATTTCAAATCGATTTTTTTTGTTGGTTGTAAGGAACACACAAAAAATCAAATTTTTCGTGTGGGATTGTGTGTGTGTCATTTGACAGTAGCTTTGAGGCAAAAAAGTAAACAAACTATGCGCATACAAATTTGTTAAAAATATTCCAAAGTGCATTCAGTTTTTCGCGTCATTTTGTTAAATTAAAAACATATACATTTCCAAGAAAAGTTGCAAAAATAAACAAAAAATAGTTATGTGGCCATTAAAGTAAAAAAACAACCCAAATTCATCCAAGAAACACATCATTCGAGAAACACATCGGCGAGCGCGCGATTTATATCTTTAATTGACTTTGGGCACTTTGAATCGAAGTTAGTTGATATTTTTATATCTTCTAACTGACCATTCACTATTTTTTGATGAATTAAAACTAGTTTTAATGATTTATTTGCTTTAAATCTATTTAAATGATCGAAGAACACTTTAGAACATTTGTTAAACCCGCCGCAAAATACTTTCAACTCCAGAGAAATGTCAAATCTTGTTAGTGTGTGTGAAATCGATTTGAAATCTTGCTGAAAATGCAAGATTTGTTTTGACAGAATAAAATCGATTTTGTTTAGAAAAAAATCGATTCTGTTTAGAAAAAAATCGATTATTTTGTTGTAAGGAATTCGACATAAGTGAAAGCTGTATGGTTTGTTTACTAAAAAATCTCGTTTGACACTCAGAACTGCCTGCCCACAAAATTTTTTGATACTGCGTGACAACCCTCGGTTTGTTGGGTGGTTGCTCGATGATGTGTACACAATTTCATTCATGAGCCGTCATTCACGGAACAAAACAAGAATTTTTATAGCGAATCAGTGGAAAAAGTGCAAACAAAATAAGAAAAAGCTCGTGTGTGTCATGTAAAAAAGGAATCAGCACGATTCGTTGCGGAAATAGCCTCAAAATAAAAAGAAACAATTTTCTGAGAGTAGTGGAATTTCTTTTCCTGACGCCCAACATAACTGATAAGTGTGTACGCGAAACTTTTCACGCAGGTTTGATATCCAACATGCGTGACACTCAGGTTTGATAATGTGTACCACGCTTAAGGCTCTCTGCCAAACCAACGCGAATCATTCTAGCTGCGTTTTATTATCTCTGGGTCTGGGTCAAGGTTATATTTTAACATGTATTACAAAAACAACATGGGATCTAGGTTTCTATCGAGGTTAATTTCATTAACCCAGATAGAGGTTTTCACTCTGACCGGCAGAGGGCTATTCACCATTGTGAATGATGTCAGTGGTTTGTCAGCAGTTTTAGGAATAGAGAGGAAAAGGGACAAGTGTTTACATGGAAAACAAATAAACATAAGAAAAAAAGAGATCGATATATAGTACTGTTTTTGAACAAGAAGTGAATCTACTATGACCCTGTTTTTTTTTTTTTGGACTCCTGGATACTACCTACTGTATGCGTCCGGTAAAGGTGAACCTAGATCCTGCATACTAGTAAAAAGTAGCATTAATGTATATTTACTACCTAATTTCAGCGATCGAGATATTACGGCTGCAAGACTGGAGACGACCAAAGGCACACTTTGGATAGCATCGGCGTATCTCGGCCATGACCACCTTGGCCCTCTCCCAGGTAAAACCCTGGAGAATTTTATCGCTGAAGCAGAAAGGCGAAATATCAGCCTCATTATTGGGAGTGATGTCAATGCCCATCACACAGTATGGGGTAGTACTGATATTAACGATAGAGGTGAGTCTCTTTTCGATTTTATCCTAAATACTAACCTTATAGTAAGTAACGTAGGCAATGAACCAACTTTCGTTACCAGAAACAGACAAGAAGTTTTAGACTTAACTCTTGTCTCCGACAACATCTATCAGATGATTTTAAACTGGAAAGTTTCTAGTGATCACTCGTTCTCTGATCATAGATACATTCAATTCAGCTTGAACGATGAACCTCCTGGCCAGTTAACTTTTCGTAATCATAGGAAAACAGACTGGCCTAAGTACAGAGAAACACTTAAGAGACTTATTAAACCTGACATTTTAAGTGTTCCATCCAACAAAAACGATCTTGACAGCAAAGTCAATGATCTTACTTTAGCCCTAAACAAATCATTAGAAACCTCCTGTCCTCTTATTCTAATAAGGGGTAAAAGGAAGCCACATTGGTGGACTTCGGGGCTCGAACCGCTCAGAAAAAACTGTAGGAAACTTTTCAATCGAGCTAAAAGTACTAGAGTAATGTCCGATTGGGATTCCTATAAAGAATCACTAAAATTATATAAAAAAGAATTGAGGAAAACCAAACGATCTTCTTGGAGGACATTCTGTGGCAATATAGAAGAAGCCTCAGAAGCATCAAGATTAAGAAAAATCCTCTCCACAAATCCAGTTATGCCTAGCTGCCTTCAAAATGCTGATGGCTCCTGGACCAACTCTTGCGAAGAATCGCTCAATTTGCTACTGGATACTCATTTTCCAGGCAGCTCACAGACTGTTAATAGCACTGCCCTTTACAGGACAAGCGAAAAACTAACATTTCCAAAAGGTCTGATTACAAGGGAAAAATTACAATGGGCACTCAATAGCTTCAAACCATACAAGTCGGCGGGGCCAGATGGCATCATTCCGGCTGAACTACAGATGAACTTAGAAGTAATTCTGCCGATTCTGGAAGTCATCTTCAATGGTTGCTTAAATCTGGTCCATATTCCGCTTCTATGGAGAGAAGTCAAAGTTGTGTTTATACCCAAAGCCGGTAAATGTTCCCACGTAAACCCTAAAGATTTACGACCTATTAGCCTATCATCTTTCCTTCTAAAAACTTTTGAACGACTGATTGATATCGAACTAAGGTCAAGCATTGATACGAGACTATTGTCTACAGCTCAACATGCCTATTGCAAAGGGAAGTCAGTGGAGACAGCTCTCCACACACTAGTTCGTACCATCGAATATTCCCTCCATTATAAAGAATATACAATGGTTGCCTTCCTAGATATAGAAGGTGCTTTTAATAACGTTGATACATCTGCAATCATATCTGCACTGGTTTCTCTGAATGTGGATGGGTCGCTTGGTGAACTGATTAATCAGATGCTTACAAGCAGGGTTATCAATTCAAAACTGGGCGGCTTTTCGGCAAGAAGATCTGTCAGTAGAGGTACACCGCAAGGCGGGGTGCTTTCTCCCCTTCTTTGGAATTTGGTAGTTAATGAACTGCTGAATACCTTAGAGGCAGAAAGCTACAGAGTGATTGCCTATGCGGATGACGTTGCTATAGCAGTATCAGGAAAACATCCTAACATTTTAAGAGATCTTCTACAAAACGCTCTAAACAAGCTAACACGATGGGCAGATCGATGCGGACTTGGAGTTAACCCCCATAAAACAGATCTTGTCCTCTTCTCCAGGAAATACAAAATTCCGCAAACAGACCCCCCTATTATTAATGGTGTTCCACTAAAATTCTCAGACGAAGCTAAATACTTGGGTCTCATCTTAGATAAGAAGTTAAGTTGGAAACCTAACATACAAGAAAGAGTGAAAAAAGCCACAGTGGCACTTTTCTCCTGCAAAAAAGCCGTAGGTAGTAAATGGGGCCTCCAACCTCGAATCACTCACTGGCTATACATTTCGGTAATTAGACCGATTCTAACTTACGGCGTGGCAGTATGGTGGACTGCCTTGGATAAAGCGACACATCGCGACAAACTAAGCAAAGTCCAAAGAACAGCATGTCTATGTACTACTGGAGCACTTCGGTCGACTCCTTCCGCTGCATTAGACACTCTTCTCCATCTGACACCTCTCGATATTTTCAGCAAACAAACGGCTGCGAGCACAGCCATTCGCCTCAAAGCCTCTTCACAGTGGATCAATAATGAGATTGGTCACTCCGCTATTCTGAATTCATTCGGAACACTTCCTAGTAACACTGACTACACAATCCCACAATTGAATTTCGATAAAAATTTTGAAGTGACCATACCTTCCAGATCCACCTGGGAGGATGTGGAATTCTTAGAAGATCAATCAATTCACTTCTACACTGACGGATCGAAGACCAAAGATGGGGTTGGTGGGGGAGTGTACTCTGAAAGACTAAATTTAAGTCTCTCATTCCGTCTTCCTAATCACTGTAGCGTATTCCAGGCGGAACTTCTAGCGATAAAAGAAGTACTGTCTTGGCTCAAAGAAAACGTGATATCATGCTCGGATATCCGCATCTTCTCTGATAGTCAAGCCGCCATTAAATCCCTGGACTCTGTCCGTACAAACTCTATAACAGCCCTCAACTGTCGATCATCTCTGTTGGAGATGGCGAAACAGTTTAATATTCACCTTTGTTGGGTGCCGGGTCATAGTGACATTCCAGGTAATTGTAAAGCTGATGAACTCGCTAGAAGTGGAACATTACTACCCATTTTACCTGAAAAGGTAAACATTGGTATACCCATCGCTACGTGTAAGCTTTTACTGAAGCAAGATGCGTTGAAGAGAACAAACACAAGGTGGGAAAACATCACTACTTGTTTGGCGACAAAACAAGTATGGCCAAACCTTGACCTCAAACGCTCCAAGTGTTTAATATCTCTAAATAGAATGCATATTAGCTCTATTGTAGGTGTCATAACAGGACACTGTTTAATAGGCAGGCACGCAGCGCGGCTTGGCGTACCTTCAAACGATTTCTGCAGAAGCTGCATGGACGAGGAGGAAGAGGAAACGATTCCTCACCTTCTCTGCACATGCCCTGCTCTTTCCCTCAGACGTAGGCTCCATTTAGGAGTTTACTTCTTTAACGATCCTAGTGATCTGGCAAACACAGACATTTATAGTCTCACACGCTTCGTCAGGAGCTCAAAGTGGTTTTAGCGAGTAAGGAAAGAGTTTTTAAGATTCATGTGGTATCACAACGGACCAATTCTGGTCTAAGTGTGTCAGTACTTAGTACTGACAGCCACTTCTACCTAACCTAACCTATGACCCTGTTTAGTTTAGTTTGTTTGTTAGTTTCACTATACGTAGTGAAAAGTCATGTCGTGTATACACTTTGTAGTTTTCACACAAATGCATGCTCATGGAATATTTGCAAATTGGAATATTTGATTTTGGACACCGTATGAGTATTTCTGCTCTCGATCTCGTCCAACCATATATATCTAGGTAGAAAATTAGGAACCTTTTTGTTGGACGCACAAGCAAAAATGAACAAAATGGAATGAAAATGGACCATTTTGGGTATGAAACGTGACTGCTCACTCAAATTTTTATATTTTCTTGACTAACCCCTCCCTTTTTACCTCACCGATTTCACCGCCCGGCCGAACTGTCGAAATGCTGTAGTGAAACCAACAAATTTAAACAGGGTCTATGGGTATAGGGGGGTTAACATGGCATGACAGCATCGCTTGATGGAAATGGAACAAGTATCCAAAATCTTTTAAAAACCATACAACATTGGCTGTCAAGCGGTTGTGTCTTGCGTTCAAATGATCAAATCAAGCCATGTTGTCAAGCAATGTTGGTCCATGTGAACCCCCCTTATGAGCGATAATTGGCACGTTCCGCTGGTTATTCTCAGTTATCCGGATAGCTTTGTGTTGTTGTAATCCCTTGTTAAAAAATAGCTGATAACAGCTGACGCAACAACAACTCAAGTTATCTCAAAATTTTTGGGATAGCTAGATAGCATAGTCCCCTATTACGCGATGATTCTTTGCATCTTACTCTTGTTAAAATTCAATGAGTGTGAAGATTTATTAGGCGAGTGTAGGAAAATGAGATCTCAGAGCCCTCAGCAATCTTAGTCTCGTGAACAGGATTCGTCAGAAATTTTGCTGTCAAATAACTGAGGAAAGAAAATATTGGATTCACTTGCTCAGATTTTGACACTGAGCCGTCGGATATCTCATTTTCCTGAACACGCCTATTAATTTCTAATATTCAAGATTTAGTGCCCTATTCACGACGACTTTTGAGTCATGACTTTTTTCGAAATTCAATGAGTGCGAACGAGAAAAACATCTGATCTCACCTTCGCACTCATTTAATTTCGAAAAAAGTCATGACCCTAAAGTCGTCGCATAATAGGGCACTTACCCTGAGGTCACACGAGCCAGTACTGGCTTGCCAGTCGCAATACACTCATATTTTTTTACTAACACATACAAACCTGAGCAACTGGCTCGTCAACTGGCTTGCGTTTTTCGTAGCCAGTTGGGAAGCCAGTAGAGCAGCCAGTAACAGGGTTCGGCAGTACTATTTCGTAGCATGTTTGGAAAAATAGGACAAAAACTTAAGTTTATTCACATTTTCTTTCACAAAATATAAATAAAAATCGGGACTCCATGCCCATTCTCTAACCCGGAGGCCACAAGAGCGAGTACTCGCTAGCGAGTTGGGTACATGCATTAATTGTCAAATCACTCGCCGCTCTACTCGCTTCTCAACTGGCTTACCCTGAGGCCACACGAGCGAGTAATCGCTAGCGAGTTACTAATACATCGAAACTTTTCCTCCTCGCTAGCCAACTGAACAGAGAACAGAGTTGCAAAAGCTTAAGTCACTTCATAGCTTAAGCTTACTTTTAATTCACAAGTTCGTTGATGACTTCTGAATTACAAAAAATTTAATTCACAAGTCACTTATTGACTTATGAATTAAAATAAATTTAATTCACAAGTCACTAAGTGACTTATGAATTAAAATAAATTTAATTCACAATTCACTTAGTGACTTATGAATTAAAAAAAATTTAATTCACAAGCTAGTTGATGACTTATGAATTAAAAATAAATAAATCACAAGTCTCAAAGTGACTTATGAATTAAAAAAAACTTTAATCAGAATTTACTAGGTGACTTATGAATTAAAAAAAATTAAATCACAAGCCATTAAGTGACTTATGAATTAAAAAAAATTTAATTCGCAAGTCACTTAGTGACTTATGAATTAAAAAAATTTAATTCACAAGTCACTTAGTGACTTATGAATTAAAAAAAATTTAATTCACAAGTCACTTAGGTAGTGATTTATGAATTAAGAAAATTAATTCACAAGATAGTTGGTGACTTATGATTTAAAAAATATTAAATCATAAGCTTGTTGGTGCCTCATAAATTAAAAACAAATAAAGCACAAGTAAGTTTTGTACATGATTTTTTTTTAATTTTGTAGAAATTATTTTTTTTTTATTCTTCATCGTTAGTTTAAAAAAAGTACTAAAAAACTACTTTTTGGTATGCAGATTTATAGACTTCTTTACAGTATCGATATTTCTGTGAATTTTCAAACTGATTCACCGAACCGTTTTTCTTCACCAAATTTTCAAACTCTTACAAACCAATTAAAGGAACAAATTGTGTTTTATTAATTTATTGTTTAAATTAATTAAAAACAACAATTTTTTTCTTATTTCACAGTTTCGCAATGGTTGCATATTTGTTTGACTTTAAATGAAATAAAAAGTACATTTTTCCAAAAAAAAATTTAAATAAAATTTTAACTTTTCTTGTATGAAAAATTTTCGACATTTTTAAAAATTTTTTTTTTTTTCATACAGAAAAAGTTAAAATTTTGTTTTTAATTTTTTTTTGGAAAAATGTACTTTTTATTTCATTTAAAGTCAAACAAATATGCAACCAATGCGAAACTGTGAAAAAATTGTTGTTTTTAATTAATTTTGATGACGACTACGCGATATACAGGGTGTCCCGGACCTGAGTGGAAGTATTTCAGGGGGTGGTTCTTTGGGTTATTCTAAGAAAAAAATTGTATGGGGGGAAAGTTGTATCTCCCCTCCTTGAGGCAGGGAGGGGCAGTTTCTGAAACATTGACTTAAGATGCAAAAAAAAACATACAAAATCAACGGAAACACATTTAATAATGTGCTATAATTTTTTTGAAAGCTAATACTCCATTATTGTATTTGGTTTTTAAATAAAGTTGCTTAAGCGAATAGTTTTTGAGAAATTAAATTTCAAAGTCAAAATTAAAAAAAAAAATTGTATTTTTTTTTTCTTAAGTCGATATTTTTCAAAATTTTACGTAATTAAGGGCATTTTTTGTGTTCAATATTCAATGCCTTCATTATTTTTTAGTCCATTACTGAAAACCAAATGTAAAAATTTTTCTTAGTTTTTGAGAAATTAAGAAAAAACAAAAGGTACTTTTACCACAAAAGCCCGAAAAAGGGTTAAATTATGGATATAATTCATGAATAAATGAATTTTTTCAGGCTTATTCGGGAAAAGTACCTTTTCTTTTTTCTTAATTTCTCAAAAACTAAGAAAGGTTTTTACATTTGGGTTTCGGTAATGGACTAAAAAATAATGAGGGCATTGAATATTGAACTCAAAAAATGCCCTTAATTACGTAAAATTTTGAAAAATATCGACTTAAGAAAAAAAAACAAAATTTTTTTTTTAAATTTTGACTTTGAAATTTAATTTCTCAAAAGCGGTTCGCTTAAACAACTTGATTTGAAAACCAAATACAAGAGTGGAGTATTAGCTTTCAAAAAAATTATGACACATTATTAAATGTGTTTCCGTTGATTTTTAATATTTTTTTTTTGCATTTGAAGTCAATGTTTCAGAAACTGCCCCTCCCTGCCTCAGGGAGGGGAGATACAACTTTCCCCCCATACAATTTTTTTCTTAGAATAACCTAAAGAATCACCCCCTGAAATACTTCCACTCAGGTCCGGGACACCCTGTATATAGGAACAACACAATTTGTTCCTTTAATTGGTTGATAAGAGTTTGAAAATTTGGTGAAGAAAAACGGTTCGGTGAATCAATTTGAAAATTCACAGAAATATCGATACTGTAAAGAAGTCTATAAATCTGCATACCAAAAAGTAGTTTTTTAGTACTTTTTCTAAGCTAACGATGAAGAATAAAAAAAAAATAATTTCTACAAAATTAAAAAAAAATCATGTACAAAACTTACTTGTGCTTTATTTGTTTTTAATTTATGAGGCACCAACAAGCTTATGATTTAATATTTTTTAAATCATAAGTCACCAACTATCTTGTGAATTAATTTTCTTAATTCATAAATCACTACCTAAGTGACTTGTGAATTAAATTTTTTTTAATTCATAAGTCACAAAGTGACTTGTGAATTAAATTTTTTTTAATTCATAAGTCACTAAGTGACTTGCGAATTAAATTTTTTCTAATTCATAAGTCACTTAATGGCTTGTGATTTAATTTTTTTTAATTCATAAGTCACCTAGTAAATTCTGATTAAATTTTTTTTTAATTCATAAGTCACTTTGAGACTTGTGATTTATTTATTTTTAATTCATAAGTCATCAACTAGCTTGTGAATTAAATTTTTTTTAATTCATAAGTCACTAAGTGAATTGTGAATTAAATTTATTTTAATTCATAAGTCACTTAGTGACTTGTGAATTAAATTTATTTTAATTCATAAGTCAATAAGTGACTTGTGAATTAAATTTTTTGTAATTCAGAAGTCATCAACGAACTTGTGAATTAAAAGTAAGCTTAAGCTATGAAGTGACTTAAGCTTTTGCAACTCTGTTCTCTGTTCAGTTGGCTAGCGAGGAGGAAAAGTTTCGATGTGTTAGTAACTCGCTAGCGATTACTCGCTCGTGTGGCCTCAGGGTAAGCCAGTTGAGAAGCGAGTAGAGCGGCGAGTGATTTGACAATTAATGCATGTACCCAACTCGCTAGCGAGTACTCGCTCTTGTGGCCTCCGGGTTAGAGAATGGGCATGGAGTCCCGATTTTTATTTATATTTTGTGAAAGAAAATGTGAATAAACTTAAGTTTTTGTCCTATTTTTCCAAACATGCTACGAAATAGTACTGCCGAACCCTGTTACTGGCTGCTCTACTGGCTTCCCAACTGGCTACGAAAAAGGCAAGCCAGTTGACGAGCCAGTTGCTCAGGTTTGTATGTGTTAGTAAACAAATATGAGTGTATTGCGACTGGCAAGCCAGTACTGGCTCGTGTGACCTCAGGGTAAGTGCCCTATTATGCGACGACTTTAGGGTCATGACTTTTTTCGAAATTAAATGAGTGCGAAGGTGAGATCAGATGTTTTTCTCGTTCGCACTCATTGAATTTCGAAAAAAGTCATGACTCAAAAGTCGTCGTGTAATAGGGCACTAAATCTTGAATATTAGAAATTAATAGGCGTGTTCAGGAAAATGAGATATCCGACGGCTCAGTGTCAAAATCTGAGCAAGTGAATCCAATATTTTCTTTCCTCAGTTATTTGACAGCAAAATTTCTGACGAATCCTGTTCACGAGACTGAGATTGCTGAGGGCTCTGAGATCTCATTTTCCTACACTCGCCTAATAAATCTTCAAACTCATTGAATTTTAACAAGAGTAAGATGCAAAGAATCATCGCGTAATAGGGGACTATGCTATCTAGCTATCCCAAAAATTTTGAGATAACTTGAGTTGTTGTTGCGTCAGCTGTTATCAGCTATTTTTTAACAAGGGATTACAACAACACAAAGCTATCCGGATAACTGAGAATAACCAGCGGAACGTGCCAATTATCGCTCATAAGGGGGGTTCACATGGACCAACATTGCTTGACAACATGGCTTGATTTGATCATTTGAACGCAAGACACAACCGCTTGACAGCCAATGTTGTATGGTTTTTAAAAAATTTTGGATACTTGTTCCATTTCCATCAAGCGATGCTGTCATTCCTATAAACCCCCCTATACCCATAGACCCTGTTTAAATTTGTTGGTTTCACTACAGCATTTCGACAGTTCGGCCGGCGCACTATGGGCCCAAGTGACGTTTTGCGTCTCAAAAATCTGTAACTTTTTTGTCTTGTGAGATAATACGCTGAAATTTCGCACATATCTTCTTGAATATACAGCCAACAAAATAATGTAAGTTTCTACAGGTTAAATGTATGCTTTTTGTATTTAAAAATTATTCAAACAATTGGCACGAGTACGATAACTCAGGCGCCAAGAAGTAATAACGGTTTTTTGTAGAACAGTTCAATACAAGCATTTTTTACTATGGGAGGGGGGGTCTATCTCACCCCGTTTGGTCGGGAGGGGCAGTTTCATAAAAACAGTGCCAAAAATGTAAAAAAAAATATTTAAAAATAACGGTAATACTTATAACAAAGTATTATACCTTCTTTTAAAGCCAATACTCTTTTCTATCAGCCAGTTTTTGAATCATATATATAGGAACAACACAATTTGTCCCTTTAATTGGTTTGTGATTTATTTTTACCAACAAGCTTATGATTTAATATTTTTTTAAATCATAAGTCACCAACTATCTTGTGAATTAATTTTCTTAATTTATAAATGACTACCTTAGGCCGTGTGCCAATTGCGTTTAAATTCTGGTTAAATTTGATCCCAGTTAAATGTTATCCCTTTTTATAGGGGTGAGTAAAATTTAAGGTTTTTGCTGTGTCAATTGGATTAAATGGGATTTTTTTTAACATTCACTTCCCATTAGTTTTGTTGTTGCATTTGCAGTTTGCAAAATGAATGACTCATCTGAAAAAGTATTTTCAATAAATATTATTGATTCTTTTGCATTATCAAGGATTTATTCAAACTTATTCTTGAGTCCATACCTACTTACGTTTATTATAAGGTCTTTGTCTACATTTCTTAATCCTTTCATTTAATTTTAGTTTTTTTTCCATTTTTCGTCTTTCCCGATAGGATTCATGACTTCATGATAGCAAAATAAAATATTTATCTACATTCATCTCCCTCACTTCTTCATGAGCATACCTCGCGTTCGGCAGGCTAAACGATAGGCTATTCATAATCCAAAAAATTTTCAGATACCTTGAGTTGTTTTTGCATTAGCTGACATCAGCTGTTTTTTTACAGGGGATTAAAACAACACAAACAAATCCGGATCGCTTACGATACGCAGCCAAACGTACCCATAGACATGTCAAAAATTAACCACCGGCTAAAATTTTAACGAGCTCCTGAGCAGGTTAAATTTTGACGTCTATATTCACCTCAGTAATGTCAGAATTTAGCCATGGGATCAAATTTAACCAGGATTTTAACGCAACTGGCACACGGCCTAAGTGACTTGTGAATTAATTTTTTTTAAATTCATAAGTCACTTAGTGACTTGTGAATTAAATTTTTAATTCATAAGTCACTAAGTGACTTGTGAATTGAATTTTTTTTAATTCATACGTCACTAAGTGACTTGCGAATTAAATTTTTTTTAATTCATAAATCACTTAGTGACTTGTGAATTAATTTTTTTTAATTCATAAGTCACTAAGTGACTTGTCACTAAGTGACTTGTCACTAAGTGACTTGCGAATAAAATTTTTTTTAATTCATAAGTCACTAAGTGACTTGTGAATTAAATTTTTTTAATTCATAAGTCATTTAGAGGCTTGAGAATTAAATTATTTTAAATCATAAAGTCACTAATAAGCTTATGAATTAAACATTTTTTAATTCACAAGTCACCTACTAGCTTATGACTTAGTGATTTTTTAATTCAAAATTTCGCAACTCTGGTTGAGAAGCGAGTAGAGTGGCGAGTGATTTGACAATTAATGTATGTACCCAACTCGCTAGCGAGTACTCGCTCGTGTGGCCTCCGGGTTAGAAAAAGGCAAGCCAGTTGGCTAGCGAGTAGAAAAAGTATCAATGTATTAGTAACTCGCTTGCGATTACTCGCTCTTGTGGCCTCAGGGAAAGAACTCAAAGTTTTATAAATTTGATAACCCTGAGGCCACACGAGCAAGTACTTGCTAGCAAGTTGCAATACATACAAATTTGTTTACTAACAATAACAAACCCAAGCAACTTGCTTATCAACTGGTATGCAAGTTTTGAAGCCAGTAGTGAAGATGAATAAAGCTGGAACCACACTTGTCTCGTCTGTTGGGTTTTGGATTTCCGTTCGATAATGATATGTTTCCACCAAAGGTTTATCTCAGTTTAGATTAAATAAATCTTTTTGGTGTTTCCACCGCTCAAAAAGATTTAAAAAAGATTAAATTTGACAGCATCTTCAAAAATGCAAATGGCGCTTCAATTTTTCTTATGAAGTGCGAAAGAGACAGAATGTTTGATTCGTGTCAAACAATGAAGAACTGAATCGAGTCTCGAATGAATCGTTCAGCACCATATAAAAATAGGTTAGTTCGATTTGTAAAACTATTTGTCCTAGGCAGATTTAACAAGATTAATTTCTAATCTCCAAGATTTACGAAATATATTTGTATGGAAATTCTTCAAGATTTAAAGAAGATTTGAGGTAAATCTTATTAAATCTCAGATTAGCGTTAGGTGGAAATGTAGCATAAGAAAGCCAAACAAATGGCGAATGAATTGATAGGGAACTTTACGAATCTGTCCATTTCAAGAATGACAGCTTCCATTGAGGCGGAAGTGTCAAATTCCAAAGTGCAAAGCAAAAAAAAAACAATTCCATAGCTAATTTCGATATGATAAATTCGCCATAGTGCTGATTTTGACGTTTGTAAATGAACGAGAGAGTGATATATTGCTATTTGTTAAAAAGCTCTATTAAATGCTTTCCCAAACTGACGCAAAACGTTCGCCGACGACAGTTTTTTGTTGTTGTCTACCAGTGTGTATCTATCGTATTTCGTATCGCTGCACACGAAAAATAAAACTAGAGTTTTTACGATAAATATCAGGGCTGTTCCTTTACTTTGAACTTCTGTGATTTTCTGTGCATTTCTGCGCATTTTAGTCCAAAGTTCTGTCAAAGTTCATACAAAAAAAATTGTTTGACAGAAGTTTGGACCAAAAATCACAGAAACTCAAAGTAAAGGATCAGACCTATTATTTTGTGATAAAAATAAGTTAAGTCTCTCCAAAACCAAGGCGAAACATTAGTAATGAAAACGAAATCTGGCTTTTGTTGTTTTATGCTAGTGACATTGCATAGCGTCAGTGCGTGTGTTTTTAGTGCATTTTTATCTCCACATAAAAAGAAGTAGCATTTAAATACAACAACAATCCGGTTGTTGTTCCGTATTGCGCTTGCTTTTAATATGCTACTTTTTTAAGCGGAGATAAAATTGCACTAAGTACTACGTCTAATGACAGTTTGCAACATGTCAGGCTTGTTAAGTGAGCACAGAGTATTTAAAATGCCACTTCACACCACACAGAAGATAGAATGAAGTGGTAACATCTTCAAAAGCCTGATTCACAATGTGACGGGAAAACGAGACGAGAGCGTGACGTGATTCGCTGTCATCTTTTTCTAGTTATAAAATCGTTTCCCAATTCACAATGCGGCGAGATTCTTAACAACGAAAACTCTTTTGTTAAAAATAAAAAATGATAAACATTATCCAAAAAAGCTTTAAAGACAACAGATTAGGAATTACTTGATCTTTTAATTTCAAGTTATCGTATTTTTTTTTTAAGAAAATACTTCCATTATGTAAATAACTCTTTTTTTCAATTTTTCGAATACTTGGTGTGACGTGACGATGAGAAACGCTTCATTGTGTATATCCTCATATACTTTCATTGTTTGAAATTCGTTTGACAGCAACGACGGGATCTCGTCACGCTCACGTATCGTTTCCTCGTCGCATTGTGAATCAGGCTTCAGTCTTGAAAAAGGGGGTAATAGGCTTTTCACACCAAAACCCAAAACCGGTTTTCGGCTAAAACTTTTCAAAAACGCGAAAACCATTCACACTGAAAATTACACGTTTTCGTTTGACATTCCAATTTTTTTTACACAAACCACGCACAATTTTTTTTATTTTCTTCCATTTTTTTGAAATAAAATCGGTGATTTATTTTATATAGAGGATCCATATGAACAATTTAACTTGCCACAAACAATTATTTATCAATTTTAAATAAAAATATATATTTATATTTGAGATGACAGAATTACGTCAGCTGTTTTCAATTTTTTTTTGAAAACATCCCATCAGTTTCTTTTTTGACACTTCAATAGGCTGAGCTTACTATGTTATGTTTGTTTTGTTCATCTCTGAATTCCAACATGTTTTCGACTGGTTTTATATAAAACTTGTGTTTTACGAAAACCTGAAGCTACAAAAAGTGTATGAGAAAACTTGTGTTTTCGATTAGGTTTTTCTCGAAAACCGATATTTTCGCTAAAACCGCGTTTTGGGTTCGGTGTGAAAAGGCTATAAATCATAGTAGTTAAATTTCTTTCCTTAAAATCGGAGTAGATTTACTCCATTTGGAGTAAGATCCGAACGCTGGCCAGTAGAGAAGCCAGTTTGGCATGCCGCCTAAGTCACAGCATATACACGAATAGGAATTTGACAGGTAGTCTGTGTAGCCAACTGGCTCGTGTGGCCTCGGGGATACGAAATAAATTTGTTTGGTAAATCTTTGAGATTTAAAGAAGATTTGGGGTAAATCTTATTAAATCTCAGATTAGCATTAGGTGGAAATGTAGCATAAAATGCGGCGTAGTAATACAAAATATGACAAATACACGACGCTTTACAACAACAAAAAACTGTCTTCGACAAATGTTTCGCGTCGGTTTGGGAGAGCCCTTTCTTTCCTCGCGTTCGGCAGGCTAAACGATAGGCTATCCATAATCCAAAAAATTTTCAGATACCTTGAATTGTTTTTGCATTAGCATGACATCAGCCGTTTTTTTACAAGGGATTATGCTACATTTCCACCTAGCGCTAATCTGAGATTTAATGAGATTAACCTTATCTCCTCTAAATCTCGTAGATTTACCATACAAAATTTATTTCGTAAATCTTGAAGATTAGAAATTAATCTTGTTAAATCTTCCTAGGACAAATAGTTTTACAAATCGAACTAACCTATTTTTACATGGTGCTGAACGATTAATTCGAGACTCGCATTCAGTTCTTCATTGTTTCACACGAATCAAACATTCTGTCTCATTCGCACTTTATAAGAAAAATTGGAACGCCATTTACATTCTTGAAGGTGCTGTCAAATTTATGTTCATGTTCAAAAGGGTTTTTTTGTTTTATTTATTATTTGATTGCCATTTAAAAGGAAAATTTCATGATTTGCAAGGAAAATTTGGTCTCATGCCTTGCTTCTAAAGTTGTTTGTCTGTTTTTATTGTTGAGAGCAAACAGGCAAAAAAAAATTATATTTTTACTGTCTCAGTTGGTTTTATTTAATTATTTATTTGTTTTAATTTACTATTGTGTAGACGCTCCTTGACACATGACACTTTCATCTTTTTTATTGGTTGTGTTCAATGCATACCTTAATGTTCGCATTCAAAAATATTTTAAGGCTCTCATTGGCTAGAAATGGCTCCGTGCCAAATGGCTCTATCGTGTATGGCCAGCTTTACAACAAAAAAATCGAATCTGTTTAGAAAAAAATCTATTTGCTTATGTCGAATTCCTTTCAACAATTGGAGATCGATTTCTTTTTTGTGTTGAAAAGAATTTGTAAAAAAAAATCAATTTTTTTATGTGATTGTGTGTGTTGGCCATTGACATAAATTTTGAGGCAAAAAGTAAACAAATTAATGGGCATACAAATACTCAAAAGTGCATTCCGACTTACGCGTCATTTAATACGATTAAAAACAAATATATTTCCGGGAATAGTAGCAGAAATAGACAAAAATTGTTGTGCGTCCATTAAAGTTAAAAAAAAATCCAAAATCCATCAAAAAACACATCAAATGAGGAACACGTCGGCGAGCGCGCGCTTCATAACATCAATCGACTTTGGACACTTGAAATCGAAGTTCATTGATATTTTTATCACTTCTTATTAATTATGCACTGCCATTTGATGAATTTAAAACTTTTAAGAGATACATTTGTTTTTAATTTATTTAAACGAACGAGAAACACTTTTGAGTATTTGTAAAACACCGCAGAACAAAACTTTCAACTCCAGAGAAATGTCAAATCTTACTAGTGTGTGTGAAAGTCTGTGTAAATCTTGCTAAAAACGAAAGATTTGATTTGTTTAGAAAAATTGATCTTTTCTTCTAAACAAATCGATTTTTTTCTAAACAGATTCGATTTTTTTGTTGTAAGGAATTTAACATAAGATTTGACATTTCTCTGGAGTTGAAAGTTTTGTTCTGCGGTGTTTTACAAATACTCAAAAGTGTTTCTCGTTCGTTTAAATAAATTAAAAACAAATATATCTCTTAAAAGTTTTTAATTCATCAAATGGCAGTGCATAATTAATAGGTTAGGTTTGGTTGAAGTGGCTGCCAGTCGTGGGGACCGACACACTTAGACCATGAGTTGGTCCATTGTGATACCACAAGAATCAATTAATAAGAAGTTATAAAAATATCAATGAACTTCGAACTTTCAAGTGTCCAAAGTCGATTGATGTTATGAAGCGCGCGCTCGCCAACGTGTTCCTCATTTGATGTGTTTTTTGATGGATTTTGGATTTTTTTTTAACTTTAATGGACGCACAACAATTTTTGTCTATTTCTGCTACTATTCCCGGAAATATATTTTTTTTAATCGTATTAAATGACGCGTAAGTCGGATTGCACTTTTGAGTATTTGTATGTCCATTAATTTGTTTACTTTTTGCCTCAAAATTTATGTCAACGGCCAACACACACAATCACATAAAAAAAATAGATTTTCTTTACAAATTCTTTTCAACCCAAAAAAGAAATCAATCTCCAATTCGCTGGCTCAAAACTATAATGTTCTATGTCAAGCAAATCGAAAAAAATGAGTTTTATATATCGAAATTTTCGTCTCGTTTTCGGCTTTAAGGAAATGTATGTTTCATTTTTATTTTTGACTTAATGACTGTTTTACACCCCTAAGAAATATTCAATTTTTGAGGATTCTTAATATTGCTTAGAATTAAAATGTTCTAAGTTAACATAGAACAATACATCTCATTGAAGCCCAATATCAGTATGCATACTTTTAAGTTACATAGAACATTTTTGCAATTGAGTACAACATAGAACATTATAACATTGATTATTTAAGAAGAAAATAAAAATATTTTAACATACATAGAACATACTTGTTGAGTTTTTGGTTTCATATTGGTAAGGTGAAGTATTATTATCCAGTGTCCCTAATAAGAATTTCTATTAAATATTTCTTAATAAAATATCAAAACTTGAAGTTATGTAAGCATAGTAAGTACTGACTATTAAAATTTGGTAGTTTTTTCAAAATTCTTCTATTTTAAGCCATTCTATTCACGAAAGCTTTTGAGTTCGAATTCACAAAGAATTACTTGATTTTTCGTTATAAAACCACATTTATTCAAGTTTTCCACTATACCACCCCTAGCTATGGAAATATTAAACTCAAATCTAATTTTTTATTATTACAAATTCTTATTTTAAATATGTTTTAACGAAAAAAGCCGTATTAACATACCGTAATTGTTGAAAACAGACTAATTTCCTATATATTCATGTGTATCCCACTCAGTTCTAAAATGTTCTATGTACGACATAGAACTCAAAATTTACAAAAATGCCAACCAAATAAGAAAAGTGTTCTATGTTAAAATTAAAAAGTGTTAATTATTTCGCTATACAACAAGAAAAATGGAAAGAAAGTCCTTAATTCAATAAAACTTGTAAATACAAATAATACTGTATTGTTTTCTTTTTGAAAAAATGATAATTTGATATTAAATAAGCAGTGTAAAACTTTGGACACGAATATCTCCGCATGAGGGTACCTTAACATGGAACATTATAGTTTTGAGCCAGCGAATTGTTGAAAGGAATTCGACATTCCTCGCGTTCCAATGTTTATTCGCTATGCTATCTAGCTATCCTAAAAATTTTGAGATAACTTGAGTTGTTGTTGCGTCAGCTGTTATCAGCTGTTTTTTAACAAGGGATTACAACAACACAAAGCTATCCGGATAACTGAGAATAGCCAGCGGAACGTGCCCATTAAGATACGCGGCCGAACGCGCCCTTTGAGTGCGACTTTTTGCGACCTATCAAAAATTCACAGCGGTAACCCTTGCATGTAAGGTAAAATGTCAAATATTCTGTTTTTGTTGTACTATCGTACAAAGTGAAAATTGGAATAACAGAAACCTCTCTGCCTCTGCATTAATTTTACCAAATAAATTTAATTTTTCTGAAGAATCAAACATCAAGATCAATTTACGAAATGGAAAATATGGAAGTAGACTTCGGGGATATCCCAACTATGAGTGAAAAGTCAATCAATAAAGTTGCTGGTGCTTCAAACATAATGGCCGGTACTGGAACTGTTCCATCAGTGACTATATCACTGCATCCTCTAGTAATAATGAATATATCCGAACATTGGACACGAATTCGTGCTCAAGCCGGAGAACACCGCCAAGTTTATGGGGCCTTGATTGGTAAACAAAAGGGGCGCAATATAGAAGTTATGAACTCATTTGAATTGAAGACAGACGAAGTCGGTGAGGATGTCATCATTAACTTGGACTACTACAACACCAAGGAAGCTCAATATAAACAGGTATTCAGTGAACTAGATTTTATTGGCTGGTACACCACTGGTGAGTTTCCTACCGAAAAGGAGATCAAAATCCAGAAACAAATAGCCGACATAAACGAATGCCCCATCATGCTCCAATTGAATCCGGTCTCTCGCAATGTCGATCAATTGCCACTAAAGCTTTATGAATCTGTGATTGATATTGTACAAGGTGAAGCCACAATGTTACTCGTCCCACTCGTTTACACTTTGGCAACCGAGGAAGCTGAACGCATTGGTGTCGACCATGTCGCTAGGATGTCTACCAACGAGACGGGTGAAAAGTCTGTTGTGGCCGAGCATCTGGTGGCACAGGATAGTGCCATAAAAATGCTCAACACTCGCATTAAAATCGTGCTCAAATACATAAAAGACGTGGAAGCCGGAAAGCTCGAACCAAATCAAGAGATTCTGAGAGAAGCCTATTCTTTGAGCCACCGCTTGCCGGTTATGCAAGGACCCGGCTTCAAGGAAGAATTCTACACACAATGCAACGACGTGGGTCTCATCACGTATTTGGGAGCTCTCACTAAGGGATGTAATGACATGAATCATTTTGTTAATAAATTTAACGTCTTGTACGATCGTCAGGGTTCAGGACGGAGGATGCGAGGACTTTTCTATTAGAATTGCCCGTCCGATCGTCTTGCATACCAATTTAATCTGTTGTATGAATTTGATTTACCTAAATAGCTATTAAGCTTTCTAAATAAAACATAATAAATAAATATTTTTGCTTTCAATATCGTATTGTAAAAATTTTTGGCGGTCGTTTCTATATAGCCAACAACAAATTAACTAACCAAAAAGAAGTGTATTATTATCTTTATTACTATTATTATTATTTAATAACAAGTACTCGTAGTTCCAATCTTATAGAGCCCAGTTGGGAGGACTATGGGCTCTGAACTGAAATTAAATTTGGTAATTAAGGTTAGAGTTGATTTACTAATTCGATTTTATATCTTCGTTGTTCTATGAAAACTCCCTAAGACGGTGTCTACATTGTCTTTTTACTGAAAGGCATATTTACGATATTACATGCATAAAAAAGAGATGTCCATTTTTGTCGAAACCGCGAAACCTCTCGTAAATACGATATTACGATATATGTAGGTATTTAATAAAATATAAACATTTTGATGGTTTTGTAAAAGGTCTAAAGAAAAAAAAACCCTAAATCAAACATTTTCAAATTCCAGTCAGTAATAATCCATAAAAGGTACATATGTTTAGGGAGTTTTCATTGAACGACGACGATATGAATTTGGAATTTTGAGGATTAAGATGACAAATCTTTGAAAATAGAGTTAAAGTATTATTAGAGTTAAAGTATTATTTTTTTAAATTTAGTTAGATGAACGGTTAGATGAGAAGCATTTATTCATGACAAGGAGGATTTGTCAGTTCCATCATTGTGTTACCCTCATACAATTTAAAAACAAAAATAATGCTATTTTTTTTTAGTTCTGAGTTAAAAAATATTTTTGTAGAAATCCATTTAGGGCCAGTTGTTCAATCGTGGTTCAAATTTTGATCCGTGGTTCAGCATTTTTAAGTCGCCGATTTCAGCGAGTTAAACAATGTTCAACGATGGCTCAAGGTTCAAGTATGTTATGATATTCAATTAAAGCTTGAACCATTGTTGAACCTCATTTTATTCACCGAAATCGATGGTTTAAAATTGCTGAACCACGGATCAAAATTTGAACCATGAATGTATAACGGGTCCTTATTGAAATAACTTGATTTAAAAACAAAACTGGGTTCTACTCTTTTAAAAATTGTTGGATTATATTGTAAGTGTTGCTTTTGTTTATAATATTTGTTTTCCATACTTAATCAAGTTTTTAGAAAATTGCCCCTCCCGTCTAAAATATACGTTTTTTTTCTTGTCGCATGTAATGTAAACAATTCTAAAAAAAATGCGAACTACCAAACGAATAAACACAGAGTTAATATTGAGGGTATTTCTATTCACCCAAAAAGGGTTAACCCTCTAGGGTTTACGGCTCTAGAAGTGACTGTTGGTGTTTCAGCAAAACAAATTTCATCATTATGGCGAGAAGAAGAGAGAACCTTGTAATTAAGTATGCATAATCGCGACTGGTACTGGAGCCCTCTCGTTTTACTTAAACGTAGAAAATCAAATTTTCTATTCTAGTTAAAGGACAACCACAATATGTTTGATTTACCTATCACTAGCCCGACGCTTGAAAATCCAAAACCGCTATGAACAATTACGACTAACGTATTTTCGAAATATTGATTTTGGTTTGGTCAAAACAATTTATTTTAAATTCTGCTGTATTAGAAATTTAATCAGAAACGGTCAGCGTATTAAGGAGAAAGTCGAAATTAAAATACTAATCCACTTTCTTTCTTAGTAGTTGCATGTCTGGTACCGTTATTTATAAGATGCACACAAATTACATTTCTCCTAAAAAGATATCTTGAACATAAAAAAAAAACTAAAGTATCATTTATCGGTCTAAAGTAAAAAAAAATCGACATATACATATGCTATGTAGGTGGGATTAAGTCCAAAGAAAACCGCGTCGGGACCCACTTTGTTTGTGTTTCCTTTTCTCTGTATAATCGCGATATCAGCTTCGATTAAAAAGTCGAATCCAAAACATCTACAAACGTTGTAATTGTAATTTTTTAATAGTTTAAAAAACTCTTAATTCTTATTTACAATTCAGTCTTTAAATTAAGTTACTCTTTAGAAGATATGTAATTTTTGTAAAATTTATCAAATACAGAAAATATTTTCAAATCGCTAAAAAGCATATTGAAGCTGAAAACCTTTATTGTAGAGTAGGTTATATTTTGGGTTAGCGCTCGTATGTGCAGCGGAAGTCTTCAAGATTAGTTTTGTTGAAATTTATTTTTAATTTGTTTATGCACAACCTACATATTTTCCTCACAGGACTGTTGGGGCCATATGTATAAAAAAGGGTTTCATCAGCACATAAATATACTTTAGAACGTGTCAACAACTTGCAAAATCATTAATGTATAACATGAATACAGAACTCCAAGTTCTGCTCCTTGTTGAACACCAATAGATCCTTTTGGGCACTGGGCGTAATGTCATTAAACTTAAACAAGTTTTGAGGTCCAAGAAAACTGCCAGTACAGTGATACCTTTTTCCCATTAATTAATGATCACGGATGTGGAATTTTCACATGCATGATTAGGGTATTAATCCTGATTGTTTTCACAAATATTTGTTTAAAGTTGTCGCATATCACATACTATGTATGTAAATACCTGAAAGGTTTTTTATATTTTTGAATGCAATATTCCTTCAAAATTTTTTCTTAGAATTAGTGTTAACGAAATTGGCACAAAACCGGTGGAGCTGCTAATTATATCGATACCTTCCCGTAAGAATGTATTAAGCGACATTTTCAAAATTTTGAATTAAATTTTTAAAATGCCTCTTATTCAGTTATTTATTTGGGTATTTTGTTGTAATAAACAAATTTTAAGAGGCATTTTGAGTTGAAAATCCCGTTTAAAATCTTTTTATTTTTTTAAATACATAAATAAATAACTGGACCAGAGGTTTTTTTCGATGTATTTAAAATTATTGAAATGTCGCTTAATACATTCTTACGGGAAGGTATCGATATATACAGGGACAACCTAAACTAACCACTTACATAAATAGTTTAAATTATAAATTTGGTTTTGATGTTGCAGGTACAAAATTTAATCAACATTGTTAAGCTTTTGAGAATTTTTCAAAAAAACTAGATCTGTTGTATGAGAATTTCTATAGAATTTCTCATAATTAGATAATCCACTCTCTTCTGCTATAACTCAATGTACACGTCTGGCATCACAGACACCACATGATAGTCACGTTCGGCAAAACACACAGCGTCGGTTTTTGGGAAATGCCCACAAAAAATGGGGTTTCTATCCCAAATTGCTCTCCTTGTTGTTATTATTTTAAACACACAGGTCGAGGAGTTAAACTTTCCGTCGTAAAACCCAGTTGACAATGAATAGGTATTAAACTGCAACTCTATAGATACATACTTTTTTCTACAGATAACGAAGAAAGGAGATTCAAATGATGGTTATTGTGATGTGGATGAAATGCGGTTAACGGATGAGTTAAAAGTGAATAAGTACAGCTGAAATTGGAGGTTGCAAACGAGAAAATACATACAATGCTTGAGAACAAAAAATTGCCAATAGTTGTTGATACATGACTTATAATTTGAAAAACCTTTAGGGTTGTCGTTTTACTAAAATGGCACGGCTCTAGAAACAACAATTTGCGTTTCAGTAAAATGACTATCTCATAATGGCGAGGAGTATTAGCAGACAGTTTTTTGTTGTTGTTTAGCATTCTGTATTTTTCGTCTTATTGTGAATGATTTCGGTTTGGGAGAGCCTTAAGACCCATATTAACCCTGTTCCTTGGTTAGTCCCAAACAGTTCTAGGCCCTCATTATGAATAGCGAATCGAACGTTCGCTTAAAAGCGAATGATTTAGCGAATTCCCTTATCACGGTATTATCGATAGCGGGCTTTCACATTCTCTTCAAAAATCAATGCTATTTTTGGCAGCATTGATTTTTGAAGCTATTCATAATAAGGGCCTTAAACAGTTTCAGACCGCCAGACTTGGTGCGGACCAGTACAATTTTTTAAGTGTGGAACGGGTTCGCACTAAATCTGACGGTTTCAAACTGTTTGAAACTCGGGAAGGAACACGGCTATTACGACTTGCTGAGTCAAAGGTCAAACCAGAGAATATCAAACACAAACCTTCGACTCATGTAGACCGCTTCTTATTATAAGACAACGTTTTTTCGAAGAGTTTACTTGTAGGCTGTGCAGAGGGTAGGATAATATAGAGGCGGTATTCGCAAGAGTGGAATGCTATTCGTGTTTCGTATCAAACCTAGTCGCTGTTTAAATATCACATTGCAATCAAATCTGCATTTTATCGAAGAAAAAAGCAACTTTGTAAAAATTTGAAATGATACATTTTAACCCTTTGCATTATCTGCACACGCTTACTTCTTTTTGTTTTCATCTCTGCAAAAACATTTTTTTTTTATAAAAATAATCATATATTTATCTCGGTGGAATTTTACAATTAACACACACTCGTCAATTATTATACTCGTCTAACTTGATTGTCGCATATTGCTGCAGGAATTCGACTTCCAGCGGATGCATGTCCTTGGCAGGGATAACCATCGAATGTAGAGGACCACCCAGGTCTGTGCTGCTCATTTGCCTCAAAGTGCAGACTACAATCTGTTGGCTATCCTGTCCAACTCTGGCTAACCCAACACACAAAGATTTTTCATTCAAGACGGTGTTCTTCTCAAGAGCGTCTTTTTTCTCAACAATAGTCAGTACCTGTGTGGCTGCCTCTTGTACACTCATAAATCTTGGCGGTAAATATTCCTTTCGCCGCCGCATTAGTGACTCCAATGTTGGCTCCTTGACTTTGATATCCAACAAACAGAGTGTGTGCATATTATTCAAACGATTTAACTTAATCTTATCGTAGAAGCTATCAGGCTTCCAGGTTTCATCCCAGTATGGAATGGAAACAGTCTCACCGAATTTGTACAGCTGCAGACCGCAGCAACCAATTGCATTCATAATCGAAGCATTGTGAATAACCTTGTAAGAGATTTTTTTCTCTTTGGCTCGCAAAATGAAATCGGTATGTGTGGTTGCACCGAATGGATCACCAACAACCAGAAGTGCAACATCTTCGTTCTCGGCGCCGGCTAGTATCTCATCGGCACCTTGTTCAACAAGATCCCGATCAGCTATTAGCAGTGGTCGTCCATAGAATTCTTCCTTTTGGATACAAAAAACACAAGAGGATGGGGCGTTTCATTTTGTTTTAATACAGACAACACTTACCAGCTCTTCCTTTGGACAACCAAGAATTGATGTGTAAGATTCGAGAAATACCCTCTGGCATTTGCGGACGATTTCAAGGCCCTTGACTGTAATATCTTTTGGATCACCAAGACCTAAGCCAATTAAGTAAAACATTTCAAAGTTGAGGACTGGAATTGGACGACGACGAGACTACAAAGAAAAACCGAGACGAGATCAAAGCGACACGTGCTGTTGCGCTGTAATAGTAGAAATTTGCACTTTGTTGTTGTTTACCATTTGACATTTGGCGGCATCGGATTTTTGTTTCAAGGCCACAGTAAATGACCTGTCAAATTTGAAATTTTCTAAAAGACATCTGTTGGGGGATAGGAAAAGCATATATAAATTCAAATTAAGGTCACAACAACATGCTGTTGCAAGATTTGACCAAAGTGATACTCTAGGCGTGTTTTGTTGAACTCCTAGAGCCTGTTTAGATTGGGAAAATTGAGTCTAGACTAGTGAGCCTCATCGTGTCTACATTAGAAAATTTGAGGCGCCTTAAAACATATAGAAACAACAACAACTTCAATGTTTTGCGTATTGAAACAACAACAAATGAGACTCATGAGTCAGATGTTTATGTTTTCTTCTTGCCTCACGACATTGACCTAGTATCATTTAGGCCTATTCTGCCACATCTGTTATTCTGCTATGAATTTTCTGCTATGAATTATAAAAGATTTTCAGCATAAAAGATCTTTTATGATTTCTATTCAGGTGTTCGAACTTTTATAAAATTCTGTTATGAAACTTCGAAAACGAAACCAGTTTATGAACAGACCTAAAATCTGTTGTCATAATCAGCTGTTCTGTTATGAAATAAATTGAAAAAAGTGGGCAAACATATTTTCATTGGGCGCGTTCGGCCGGTAGTCCGATAGGGTATCCAAAGATACTTTAGTATCCGATACGTTGGCGAACGACCAAAACCGGATAGGTAACATTATTTGCTGTCAAAAGAGTGAGAGCTGCTAACAAAAGTAAAAATAAATTGAAATTTTCAGCAACGATTTTGTGTCCTTACATAAATTATTTTATACCAAATCTCCTCTGTATCAAAAATTTATTATTAATTTGCATTGCAAATGATTTTAATATGCATTTAAATATAATTTGGAAATGTTTTTGCTCGAACAAAAAAAAATCCGATGTGGAATCGCAAATCCAAATAAATGGTCAGCTGCTAAGCAAAGTCAGCTGTTCTTCAAATTTCCCATCGGATAGTTGAGTATCCCGAAATTTTTTGGATAGCTTGAGATTTCTTTCTCACATCAGCTGCTTCACTGATCAGCTGTTTTTTCCTATGGGATTACAACAACACAAACAAATCCGGATCGCTTAAGATACGCCGCCGAACGCGCCCATTTTTATTTTCTGTGCTGCAGCTAAAAAGAGACTTATCCCTACACCTTAGGAATCTAGAGATTAGGAGAAACCACCAACAACCAGGAAATAAAGTTGGATGATGGTGCCGTTGGAGTGGATAAATTTCGTTTATCAAATACAACTCCCAGAAGCGTTCTTTCAAGAGGAATTCTGGGCAGTTTAGTGTTTAGTTCAGTGTTTGATTGTAGCTTAAATAAATAAAACAGAAAGAGTTTCTAATAAAGTTGTTTTTGTGTGGCTAGGGCTGTCGTGATGACGATCGTCGTTTATTGTCATGCTTATCTTCTGCGAATAGTCGGTGCAAGGACTCGATTGTTTTTGCAAGGTGATTTGAACGGCGTTTTCGTGTAATAACCAAACACACTGGGGCTATTAGGACATTCAATAGACTCCGCTTACCGCTTAGCCGATGGAGTTTGTTGATCTAATTGCAGCGAGCTTTCCTGTGCTCTGCGCTTTCTTCTACATAGATAATTTTATTTTAATTTGTTTATAAAACTATTGTTTTAACATATTTTCTTACATTTGTCTCCTTTTAAGAACATTTTGTTAAAGAAATATCCATTTTTACTTGGTATACCTGAGTTCTTATTGAAATATTTTATGATAAAAGTCACAAAAGTTTGTCTTTTATTCTTTTATGATTTATAGCAGATTTAATAACAGATTTTGGCATGCTGAATACCAAAAATGCTATTTTTAAAAGATTTTCTTCTGAGTTCGAAGATTTGAAAGATCATAACAGATTTCTTAGCAGATTTAGTAACAGATTGAGCATGCGGAATATCAAAATCATAATTCATAAAAGATTTTTTGACAGCTTAAACATTTGTATGGAAATTCATAGCAGAATAACAGAATAGCAGAATAAAAGATCACGCCGAATAGGCCCAATTGTATTTAAATTCTATAGTATTCTCATGAAGAAAAAAAGCTCGTGGCCATCTATGCGTCCAAATGTAATACTAATTTTTGTTAAAGGATCTCGGTAAGGCGATCACAGCGAACCTATCGACCAAATGTCTACCTACAAAATCGTGTTTCATGAGAATACTATAGATTGGATATACAATGCTAGTATGTCAATGCCTCACGACATCCCTGACCCCCCACTTCTTTGTCCAGAAACCACCGTGAGACCGGTCTCAGCCTTCCCAATCTAAACAGCGTCCTAGTTCAATGCCCAAATGTAACTCAATTTTAACAATCCAAGATATTGTAATATTTTCTCAGGTTCGTTAATAAAACTTATTTACTTTATTCAAAACGTCCACTTATTTATTTCGCAAAATAAAACACTTTACTTTTCTTACTACAAACAAAACGATTTATTATTCACCACTGAATTAATTCACAAACTTTACTTTTCACTTTTATTACAACCAACTTTATTCATTCACGATTAAAAACAAACTGTGTCGCTGCCGTTCAAACATGTGCCTTTTATACTTGTTTTCCAAACTCTGGAAATAAGGAGAACGTTCTGGTCTCTGCTTTCAGAGCTTTCCGTAGGGGAAATTTCCCAATAATTTCCCTTCCAAAAGCTTTTATTTGACAGCTGGTAAATCTGCTATAATCCGGCAGATGGCGCTTCCTTCGTTTGAGAGTTGCTATAATTATAGCTAGTAAGGGTATGTCTGCACTGCGACCGTAAGCTTTATTGTGTCCGTTTGTTTGCATTTCGGAGTCGTTATAGTTCAAATATGGAAAGTTATTACACTGCCCCCCTCTTAGGATTGATCGTCCCGAGCAAATCCATCACTTCCATCACCATTATAATGATGTAAACGGTCGCTGTGAACTACTTTTAGTTTGCCTCTTAATCCTCTCTGAATGCGGTAGACGACATCGTTTATTCGTGTTACGACAGTATAAGGGCCTTTCCAATTTTGTTGAAGCTTCGGTGAGAGTCCCTTCTGACGGTGGGGATTATAAAACCACACAAGGTCTCCCACTTGGAATCCTGTCGTTGTGGCTTTTGCGTCGTATTTTGTTTTCATCCGATCACTCGATAGCTTTATATTTGCCCTCGATCGTCCTTTCGTGAATGTCAACTAGCTTTTCTTTGAGGTTGTCCACGTAGTCGTCAATTCCTTGTGGCTCACTTGTATAACATCCTAATTTGATTTCGCTTGGTACTCGTAGTGTGGTCCCGAGCAGGATTTCTGATGGTGTATGTCCTGTTGAGCTATGTACCGCACTTCGATAGGCCATCAAGAATAATGGAATATGCCGATCCCAGTCTCGCAATCCTCTCAAAAGGCGTGCCCACATTATACTGCTGCATTCTACTCTGGACCTTTCTGCCTGGTTCCTTGCTTGCAGCACAAGTATCACATTTTCAGCACCATTTTTCGACGTCTTCTCTTGCACGTAGCCAGTAAAACCGCTGTCTTACCTTTTCCAGTGTCTTATTCACCCCCAAATGTCCTCCGGAAGCTCGCTCATGCATCTCTTGAAGAACATCATTTTCCTTGGAACGAGGTACGACTAGCTGCATCACATAAGATTTGCCGTCTGTGGATTCCCACTTTCGTCTTAGTACTCCTTCTTGTACATGAAGTGAGTCCCATTGTGCCCAATACGCTTTAAGAGTTGGACTTCTATCGGAGATGTCACCCCATTCTGGTTTCTCTAGGTGTTCCTTCCACGCAAGAATGGGTTCAATATCCGAGTCTTCTTGTTGGGCAGTCCTCAGTTTTTCGTTACTCCAACCGTAAATGGGATCGGCTCTTAATCGCTGGATGGCATCAACTTCCTTCTCTTCCTGACGTGTGCAGTGCTTGCAGTCCGGTTCTCATGGTCTCCGAGATAAGGCATCTGCGTTTGAGTGCAACCTTCCTCTTCGATGTTGGATATGGTAGTCGTATGCCTGCAGTCTCTCGATCCACCTTGCCACTTGACCTTTTGGATTTTTGAAGTTCAAAAGCCAATTAAGTGCGCCATGGTCTGTTCGAAGAAGGAACTTCTGTCCATAGATGTACTTATGGAAGTGTTTTGTAGCCGATATTAGAGCTAGAAGTTCTCTTCTGGTCACACAGTAGTTTCTTTCTGGCTTTGAGAGTACCTTGCTGTAGTAGGCGACAACCTTCTCTTCTCCTTCGTGAACTTGTGAGAATACGGCTCCAATTCCCACGTTACTTGCGTCAGCATCGATGATGAAAGGTTTCCCTGGTGTCGGGTAGGCCAAAACTGGTGTACCCAACTAACAATTTTACTTTTATAAGGGACTAAAGAAGCTATTTCCGATTCAGCAAAATTGCTTCTATAAGGCCATAGAAAAGCACATTTGGCCCACTTGAGAAGCTCGACAGGCTTTAAAACAGTCATATGCAAATTGATTGGAGACTCTCAATACATTTCTTTAAAGTCTTAGAGAAACAAACGATTGGCTTTCAAACAGTCATATTCAAGCTGATTGGAGACACTCAATACATTTCCTTAAAGCCCTATAAAAACAAACAATACCTATTCGAAAATTGCAAATCTTAAAGGTTATTAGTTTCCCAGAAAAGTGTATTGCAGGCTTTTGTTTTGATCAAAAAGCTCTGGGAAAGCATACAATGTTTTCGTATACAGGCTTTTGCACTCACTAGGAAGCAATTAATTTGGATTTAAACATCTGATAGTACTTACGAAACCTTATAAAAAGCTTCTCGAAGTTTTGTGGAGTATTATCAAAAGATTAATGAAGGAAATAAGATAATGCTTTTTATTTAATTTTATTTCGTCATTTTGCTCCTTATTATACATCCAGGCATTATTTATTTCTGAAATTAAATGTACAAATATTATAATTAAGATTAAAAACTTTTACTCAATTGGTGGATTTTATGGGAGTTGAACCTGGGATGTGCCGGTTGGTAGTCAGGTGCCTTATCCATAGAGCTATACTTCAATATAATTAAACAGTTTCAAATCGGAGCCACTTGAAACCGAAGTTAGCTTGTCTGGAGCTTCGATTTAGCTTCCAGATGAAATGCACCACCCAGATTAAATGTGGTGACCATCTGTTTTGTTTTTTCCAAGTGAATTTTATTTTTTTAATTTGTTTTATATTAAAATATTAATGTTAGTTGCCAAATATCACATTAACGAGAACATGAACTTATAAAAACAAAATTGTGCTTGTGCTAACAGGAGGCTTGTTTCAAGCTTGTGCTCACAGTACTTCTACAAATAAAATTAGTTACCTCAATTCTCTGAGACAATCTTATGCAAACATATGCTTCTAGCGCCTGCGCCTGACAGAGTAAACAAAGTTACACAAATCAAATAATTAAACAGAACTTCTCTGAGAAAAACTAAACGAAATATATGTTTCTCGCGCTTGCGCCTGACAGTGAACAAAGTTATGCTTGTTTCGGGCGTGTGCTCACAGGACTTATACAAATAATATTAACAGGAGGCTTGTTTCAAGCTTATGCTCACAGTACTTCTACAAATAAAATTACTTACCTCAATTCTCTGTGACAATCTTATGCAAACATATGCTTCTAGCGCCTGCGCCTGACAGAGTAAACAAAGTTACACTTGTTTCGGGCTTGTGTTCACAAGACTTCTACAAATCAAATAATAAAACAGAACTTCTCTGAGAAAAACTAAACAAAATATATGTTTCTCGCGCTTGCGCCTGACAGTGAACAAAGTTATGCTTGTTTCGGGCGTGTGCTCACAGGACTTATACAAATAAAATTAACAGGAGGCTTGTTTCAAGCTTGTGCTCACAGTACTTCTACAAATAAAATTACTTACCTCAATTTTCTGAGACAATCTTATGCAAACATATGCTTCTAGCGCCTGCGCCTGACAGAGTAAACAAAGTTACACTTGTTTCGGGCTTGTGTTCACAAGACTTCTACAAATCAAATAATAAAACAGAACTTCTCTGAGAAAAACTAAACGAAATATATGTTTCTCGCGCTTGCGCCTGACAGTGAACAAAGTTATGCTTGTTTCGGGCGTGTGCTCACAGGACTTATACAAATAAAATTAACAGGAGGCTTGTTTCAAGCTTGTGCTCACAGTACTTCTACAAATAAAATTACTTACCTCAATTTTCTGAGACAATCTTATGCAAACATATGCTTCTAGCGCCTGCGCCTGACAGAGTAAACAAAGTTACACTTGTTTCGGGCTTGTGTTCACAAGACATCTACAATTCAAATAATAAAACAGAACTTCTCTGAGAAAAACTAAACGAAATATATGTTTCTCGCGCTTGCGCCTGACAGTGAACAAAGTTATGCTTGTTTCGGGCGTGTGCTCACAGGACTTATACAAATAAAATTAACAGGAGGCTTGTTTCAAGCTTGTGCTCACAGTACTTCTACAAATAAAATTACTTACCTAAATTCTCTGAGACAATCTTATGCAAACATATGCTTCTAGCGCCTGCGCCTGACAGAGTAAACAAAGTTACACTTGTTTCGGGCTTGAGCTCACAAGACTTCCACAAAACAAATAATTAAACAGAACTTCTCTGAGATAAGCTTATCGAAATATATGCTTATCGCGCATGCGCCAAACAGCAAACAAAATTATGCTTGGCTTGGGTTTGTGCTCACAGGACTTCTACAAATATAGTTACTAAAAATTTCTTCTCTGAGACAAATTCATCGAAATAAATGCTTTTAGTTTGTGCGCCTGTCTGTACATAGAATTGTGCTTTTGTGGGGCTTGTGCTAAAAGAAGTTATACAAATTAAATTATTAAGTATAATTTCGCTGAGCAAAACTTAAAGAAATACATGAAAAAAACTTGAACTGGGCTTGTTTTTAGAGGAACTATACAAAGAAAAAGAAGTTGACATAATTTTTTTGAGATAAAGTTATCAAAATACAATTTTCGTAGGTATCTATTTGCTTTAAGTTATGCTTTTGTCAGATTTGACTACAAAACACTTACAGAATCTTAGTATTTTACGATTTGATTAAAAAAATGTATGACGTCTTTAAGGATTTTGTGAGCAGGTCTAATACAAATTCGTTGATAGAGCCTTTTGATGGAAGCTATTTATAAGCTTTTATTACTCATGCTTCTACAATCGAATTTCAGGTGGCTTTTTTGAAATTTTAACGAAACTGAACATTTATTCTTGTACTAAATTTTAAATTCTATTTCTAATAGGTTTTATAAAAGCCGTTTACGAAACTGTAGCTTCGAAAGTTTGAATTTTCGATACACAAACTCAATACAAGGCAGATAGAAATAATAACTTCAATAAACTGAAAATTCTAACCTTATAGAAGAAAAATTGTTAGTTGGGTATTGCATAGGCGCTGCTTAAGTTCCCAGCTTTTCTCACACTCGCTTGGCCATTTGAACGGTTTGCCGTTAGCTGATGCAAACTTTTCGCGATCCCAGCAAAATCCTTCACAAATCGTCGATAGTACGTGGCTAGACCCAGAAAGCTCCGGAGTTGATGTTTGTCCTGTGGTGTTTCCCAGTTCTTTACAGTGTCGACTTTTTCAGGTTCAGTCTTCACTCCTTGGGAAGAGATGATATGTCCCAAGTATTTTACCTCAGACTTGAAAAATTCGCACTTGTCTGGATTCAATTTCAAGTTTGCTTCTCGAAGCCTCTGGAACACGGCCTTAAGGTTTCCACAATGCTCATCAAATGTCTTACCATAAACGATGACATCGTCCAAATAGACCAGGCAAGATTTCCAAGTAAGTCCTTGTAAACCACACTCCATCAAACGCTCAAATGTTGCCGGAGCGTTGCATAGTCCGAAAGGCATCACTTTAAATTGCCACAGACCATTTCCTGTGGAGAAAGCCGTCTTTTCTCGATCTTCTGGATGGATTTCTACCTGCCAGTAGCCACTCTTTAAGTTCAATTTTGGGAACAATTCAGCTCCTTCCATCGCATCCAGAGTATCGCTGATTCTTGGCGGAGGGTAGCTGTCTTTCTTGGTCACATCGTTCAGCCTCCGATAGTCCACACAAAATCGAGTACTTCCGTCCTTCTTTTTGACAAGAAAAACTGGGGATGCCCATGGTCTTTTAGAGTTTTTAGAGTTCTCTCTTCATTGTCGATATCATCTCTTCAACTTCGGCTTGTTTGGCTAATGGGAGACGTCTCACTGGTTGTCGAATAGGTCTCGCGTCTCCTGTGTCAATTCGATGCTGCACCAGTTGTGTTCGACCATACTGCCTACTGGGTGAAGAGAGTATATCAGCGTACTCGTGAAGGAGGCTTCCAGCAACACTTAGCTGATAATCACTTAATTTTGAAGACTTGAGAATGTTTGACTTCATAGTGTTCACTTTCTTGGGGTCCACATATTCTTGTGTATCAACTTCTGTGATTTTAGTTATTGCGGAAACGGATTCACATTTTCCAACAACTTCTCCTTTTCTAAGCTTGACTTCGTACGGTTTGATGTTTAGTATCCGTACGGGCTCCATGTTGTTCTTTGGTGCCACAAGGGTCTTCCCTAGGATGATCTTTTGAGAAGACTGTTCAGAGTCTGGCTCCACCATTAGGCATCGATGGCTACCCAAATCTCCCTTTATTTTTGTCCAAACGAACACTTCTGAAGAAGGTGGCAGGCATATATCTTCCTTTATGACAGTCCTCAGGTTTGGTGAATTTTCATTGCCATAAACCATAGGAATCTCCACATTTCAGTATTTTAGAACTTGCTTTCCGATATCGAGAATTACTCCATGCTCTTTCATAAAGTCGATTCCAACGATGCACTCATCATACATATATCTGCTACCAAAAACAGATGTGAGAACTCCAGTTCTGCCAAACGGATTGTAAGACGAACCTCCCCATACACTCTGGCTGCCTCTCCTGTTGCTGTTTACAGACGGTAAGTGTTGGTGTTATGCAGCCATGTCATCTTCACCAAGTCCTTTCGAACAATGGAGGCAGTGGCACCGGTGTCGATCGTAGCCACTTGCTTCTTGCCGTTTAGTGTTGCCTCCACAGTCAGACTTTTGTTGATTTGTTTCGTCTGTGAGACCTGGATGGTGGTTCTGGGGCCATCGATACCAGAAACCAGCCGGTTGAGAAACGGGGCGAGTAGGAGTTTTGACATTGTTGTTGTTAAAATTTCTGCTTCTACAATGTTGACATGCAGATCTTCTAGGTGGCAATCTGCACTGGCGTTGGAGATGTCCGGTTTTGTTGCAATTCAAGCGTCGAGCAGGTCCATCGCGCTGGTTCCTTTGGATTGCTGTTCTCTGGCAAGAGTACTCCTCAATTTCTATTTCTCTTACCCGATGGAACAGGCTTCTGTTCTGCTGCTTCCATAGTGAGGGCAAATGCTAGTGCTTCAGGAAGCGTGCGTTTGCCAGCAGTTCGAATTGCTCGCTGAAGGTTGATATCAGATACAGCACGGATAAAGGCTTCTGTGGCGAATTGGTTAATGATTTCGTCCCCTGCAGCCGGATATGCCAGGTGCGCCAACCGTTCGATGTCTGCTTGGAGTTGTTGCAGAGTTTCTCCTCTTTTCTGGACTCTGGAATTGAGTTGGACGCGGAAGACTTCTTGCATATGGCCATCTCCAAAACGTTTGTCAATGGCCTGAACAAGAGCACTGAAGTTGCCATTTTTATCTGCTGGTATGCTTTGTTACAGCTCAGCCGCAGGTACTCTGAGGGCAAGCGTTAGAGCTATGCATTTGTCTTCCTCATCCCAGCCATTTGTTGCTGCGGCTGCCTCAAACTGCTTCTTGAAGATTGACCAAGAAGTTTGCCCATCGAAGGTTGGTGGATGCATCTCCTTTTTCTTTGGACAGCCGCCAGGACTTTCTCGAACCTTCATTTTCTTAACTTTATATAATTCTTTTGTAATGGATTCGATTTTATCTTCCACACATTCGAACTTTGCTTCAACTGTCGAAAATTGTTTATCGACATTCGAAAATTGTTTATCATACGCTCGTCAAGGGCAATAATTCTGTTGTCAAAGGCATCTAACTTACCTTCCAGCAGATTTGTCTGTTCTTGGTATTGTTGAAGAAGATTCTTTTCTTGTTTTTCTAGGAGATTCTTTTGTTCTTGGCTTTGCTGTTCAAAACGTTCGAGAAGATTCTTTTGTTCATTGCGTTGTTCTTGGCTTTGTTGTTCGAATCGTTCGAGAAGGTTCTTTTGTTCATTGCGTTGTTCTTGGCTTTGTTCGAGAAGACTCTTTTGGCTGGCGAGCAGCTGAGAAATCATAGTGGTTATGTCCAACGTACTTACTTGTTCTTGCTCTTCCTCCATTTGAATGTCAAATACCAACGTGTCTGGGTTTTCTCCGCATTTTCGCAAACCTTCTTGCAGACGAATTATAAGATCGTTCTTAGTTCCAGGTAGGAAGACCTCGCTTATTCAGTTCTGCCTTAAGTTCGACTAAATTTAAATCAATCAGAGATTTACCCATTGTTATTTTTTTTACTTTTCACTTTTTACAGTCAACGTTCACTTTTCATATTTTTTTTTTTTTTTTTTTTTTTTAACATACAATAAATTAACTGAGTGCACAGATAAATTAAGTTTTATCCCACTTCTTACATCAATGTGACATTTTCTCAGGTTCGTTAATAAAACTTATTTACTTTATTCAAAACGTCCACTTATTTATTTCGCAAAATAAAACACTTTACTTTTCTTACTACAAACAAAACGATTTATTATTCACCACTGAATTAATTCACAAACTTTACTTTTCACTTTTATTACAACCAACTTTATGCATTCACGATTAAAAACAAACTGTGCCGCTGCCGGTCAAACATGTGCCTTTTATAGTTGTTTGACAAACTCTGGAATTAAGTAGAAGGTTCTGGTCTCTGCTTCCAGAGCTTTCCGTTGGGGAAACTTCCCACGAATTTCCCTTCAAAAAGCTTTTATTTGACAGCTGGTGTTTCTGCTATAATCCGGCAGATGGCGCTTCTTTCGTTTGAGAGTCGCTATAATTATAGGTAAGGGTTATGTTTGCGCTGCGACCGTAAGCTCTATTGTGTCCGTTTGTTGGCTGTTGTGAGACGTTATAGCTCAAATGTGAAAGTATAATCAGATTCAAAAGATACTCAATTTATAAAATTAACATAAGGGCTGGACTGGAGACGTTTGAACGTGGTGCGAGTGAATATGATTTGGGTATTATGTTCGAGTTGATTTCACTTGTCTGGGGGCTCGTTCGAGTACTAATTATTTGCTGTCACTAAACATAAATTTGGACTCACCAAAATCAAAAAGAGTTTGATTTTTATCGATGTTCGAGGGTGGGGCTATTTTTTTTGTCGTGCTAGAATCGACTGTTTCTGGACCGGTTTCGTATGATTACTCGAACATTTCAGTCTAATTTTGAATTTCAATTAAAAAAAAGAGAAGAATGTCGAAAACCCCGAATAAAAAAAATATGAACGAACTGTTTGAACGTATAAGTCGTAAGAATAATGAGGTTCGAGTATAGTTTGGTCTCAGCTTGATTTCACTGTCCATTCACAATGGTAAAAAGCCCTCTGCCGGTCAGAGTGAAAACCTCTATCTGGGGTATTGAAATTAAACTCGATAGAAACCTAGATCTCATGTTGTTTTTGTAATGCATGTTAAAAGATAATCTCGACCCAGAACCAGAGATAATAAAACGCAGCTATTTTCATTGTTTATTATTTGCCAACACTTTTTTTTTTTAATTGATTTTTTAAAAACATTATTGATTTGTAGAAAGAGCCCTCTTAGATTCGGGTGACCTGGGCCCTATTTCATAATAGAGCTAATATTAGGTCTGATCCTTTACTTTGGGTTTCTGTGATTTTTAGTCCAAACTTGTGTCAAAATATTTTTTTTATATGAACTTTGACACAACTTTGGACTGAAATGCGCAGAAATGCACAGAAAATCACAGAAATTCAAAGTAAAGGAACAGACCTATTATTAGTTGAAAGTACAAGTTTAAAAAACTACAAGATAAAACCATCAAAAGTTCCTTTTTCATATTGAGGGTGACATAATATGACCTTCCCAGTACAAAAGTCCTTTTCTGCTGCTTGATAATGAAACGCAATTTTACCACAGACTAAAAGCCTGGTCAAACAGAGCGCGGTCCGGCGATCTTTGTAAAAATTTACAAAGGAAATTTGACCGTCGCATTCTTACTTTCCAAGTAAAGTATTGACCGTCCCGTCGGACCGCGGTCTGTTTGACCAAGCCTTATGGCTAGTCGTACACATGCAAGATGCAACTGCTTCTGCAACAAAACAGTTTAGTCACAAGTTGATCGATGAGCGCGCACATGAAACACTTCACAAGCAATCGCACCAAACTAAACCAACACACTGACATTTTTTAAATTTGTCTATCTCATAAAAACAAAGAAAAAGAGAATTGACTTTGTCCTATTCTTTCGTTCAGAAAATAAAAGATCAAATACATTTGTTTTTTTTCGCACAGAGAGCATAACGTCGGTTCAAAGGTAAAACTCACTAACTAAAATATTACACTTTTGAAGGAAGTTTAATTGAAACATACTTATTAAAACTGGGCATACCTTTCAATGTACCTATAATTACCGAACAAAATAGGATTTTTTGGATTAAAAAAATGCATTTCATTCTCATTTTCTTGAACATTTTTGTTTGTGAGAGAAAATTGAAAGACAATTAAGATCCAATTTAGTTGGCGGTTTATTAAGAACTAAAAGTATAAAAGTCAAGTATTAACAGATGATTGTTAGAATGAGAGCATAATATGATTATTGTTAGAAGAAGATTATACGATTCATTTGCGTTGTACTTCACTTGTGAGTTTAACTTTCCAATAATTTTTTTCTGCAGTTAGTGAGTTTTACCTTTCAACCGACGATAAGTCACTTTGGAAAGAATAAAATTCAACGATGTGGTTAAATATCTGCAACTATTTGGTTGCATATGCGCGCAGTTACATATTTGGACCTATTCGGCGTGATCTTTTATTCTGTTATTCTGCCATAAATTTCTATACAAAAGTTTAAGCTGTCAAAAAATCTTTTATGAATTATGATTTTGGTATTCGGCACACTCATTCTGCTAAGAAATCAGTTATGATCTGTCAAACTTTCGAACTCAGAAGAAAATCTTTTACAAATCGCATTTTTGGTATTCAGCATGCCAAAATCTGTTATTAAATCTGCTATAAATCATAAAAGAATAAAAGACAAACTTTTGAGACTTTTATCATAAAAGATTTCAATAAGAACACAGGTATATCAAGTAAAAATGGATATTTCTATAACAATGTATGTATGAGCTTTAAACAAAGACTTGTTTTGTTCCTTAATTTAAGTCCCCTTTCACACGAAAGGGTGAAAGGGCACTTTCACACGAGGAAACTGAGTTGCCAGCAACTTTTAGTTCCAGGGTGAGAAGGGCAGGAGGAAAGAGGGGCGAACAGAATCTCCCCGGTCAAGGATTTGAGGAGATTTTTTGACATTTCCTTTCATATCTTGGTTTTTCAACTATACGTGAAAACGACGTCGTCAGAAGATCATTGTCTTATGCGATGATGGGAGCACTGATGACATACATAGGTGCCTGAATGAATGAACGATTATTTTGGTAAAAATGGTCGAATTTTTACCACTGATACTTTTAATAATTTGATAATTGGCTAGGTATGATTTGTTGGTAAGATTTTTCTGGAAACTCAAACCATGAAGTGATATTGATGCCGTAATTATACATTAATTACTTTATTTTATATTAGGTGTGTTTTTTTTTGCAAAGCCTGGGGGAATCGGACGAAAAAAACGGCATAGGGGCTTAGCGACGCCATTACAGAAAAAAATGGAGTTTCCATACAGTTTGTATCGATAACATGCATGAAATTCATGCCAGTAATACAGTTTTATCTGGGCTAAAGTTAAACCGAGCTTAGCTAAGCCCGAAGGGGCTTAGTTGTTGTTGCTTTTAACATGTAAATTGCTTAGCACCGACGTCGTTTTTTTCGTCCAAGCCCATTCGAGCAAGGAAAAAAACACACCAAATATTTAAAAAAAAATGGTTAAAAATCAACGCCCTTAAAACACTCAAGTAAATACAAGACAATACCTCTTTAGCTATCGTCTAAGCTCTATCGTTTTGACGATAGCGTTTTGGTGATAATTGACTTACGTAAAGCAAATAACTTATCGCCAAAATAAGATCGCCAAGACGATAGTCATTTTCAATGTAACGTGAAGCAAGGCTATCGTCTAAACGATATCGTCTGGCAATAATCGAATTACGGAATGACCCCCGGATTTTTTTTTCATAAGGTTGAGTTGATTTCAATTAGTGTTTTTTTTTTAATAATAAAACTAAAATCATATCAAAAACCATGTATAGCTCCTTAAGAAAATTATTTTCATTGAAAATAAATATATTGCACATGCATTTGTTTAATAAATAAATAAATAAGGTTAAAATAAATTATATATATAAAACTTAATTGTAATGAGTTCAAATATTGCACATGCTGTTTAATAAATAAATAAATTAGATTAAAATAAATTAATATAATTTTTTATATAAAGGAAATATTTAAAACTAAAATAGCTTAGATTAAAAAAAACTCGTTTTTTTAATGTTTATTTCATTTTATTTTATTTTAGTTTAGTTTAACTTCAAAACTTAAAGATTATACTTCTTCCAATTTTTTTTTCAGGCTTAGCTCTTAGTTTCTTGTTCGTTTTTCTTGTCTCCAGGATGATCTGTCCTATCAGCACAAATTTTGCTATAACTTCCTGGTGTTCCATTGAGCTGCAGGTTGTTATTGTTATCTTCTCTTTTTGCTGCATGATTTCACGTACCCATGTCTCAGCAATCTTTTCCACTACTTGTTTTTTCGGGAAACCAGTGTTGAAAATTGTTTCAAGAATACTGACAGTTTCTTCGAAAGCGATCGAAGGAACTATCAGTTTCCCGAACTCCGAAGTTGTTGTGATAGACTCGTAGGCTCTTAGTTTTATAAGCAAAGTCTGTTGCCTTTCTTTGCTTATATCGTCTTCGTCGATTAAAAACTGAGAGCAAGCCTCACAATTCAACTTCTTCCTTAATTTTCCTGCTGCGAAGCCCATGTAGAAGACGCCGGCTCCTTTCTGCAGTTTCTGAGAATTAGAATCCTTTCCACTCTCGTCAACTTGTTTTGTCCTGCATAGGTTCTTCAAATATATAATTATTATTATGTGACGACTCAGCTTCTATCCCATCCTCATAGTCTGCTCCCTGCAGCAGTGGTTTGGCTCCAGCGTCCTCATATCCTGAATGTTCCGCTGAAGCCAAATGCTGAAAAATAATTTGTTTCAGATTCCTAATAAATCTCCACGCGGATGGATGTCTTTCATAGGAACCGCTGTTACAGCGCACCATTGAAAATAAATTTTCGGCGACTTCTGTATTTAAATGCGAGAGCAGAAAATAACTCTGCTCTTCACTCTTATGATGTTCCCACATCTGTTCTATTCCGAGTAGTGTTTGCAGTAATCCTTTAAAGCAAGGTGGGATTTTCATAAAACTGCTTTCTGTTGAGTCTGATAGGACCTGTTTATTTGGGTTCCTCGAGTACAGTGCCCCTGTATTCAGATTATCAAGAAGATCGTTCATTCCTTTAATAAATCTGGCAGTTGATTCCGCTACTTTCTTTCCACGTCCGTCTTAAAAAAGTTTGTGCTCAATGCATACATCATCCCCGAGTATACATTGGCACTGAAAACTGGAGCGGCTAGCTTGACAGACAATTTCTCAAATGGAGCTGGTCGAATATGGGCCCTAGTAAGTTTGAAAAAGACTTGAAAGTTCCCTTTCAAATCTTCTTCAAAGATCTTTTCCAGGATGCGAAAATCAACGATATCATCTCCAATTGATATCTGATGCTTAAGTAAGATGTTTCGCACACTCTTGAACATATGTGGATAATCATAGAGTAAGAAAACTCTATGATTTTCGAAATCCACATATGGGTTCGTCTCCATGAAATTCGGTGGTCCTAGCTTATTGTATGCTGAAATATTACTGGCTCCTTGGTCGCAGCTTGTTTCAACAATGTTAAGTCCACAACTAATTATTCCTTTAATTATTGTAACTCTTGGGAGAGCATTATCGAATCTGGTGATCCAACGTAGTATGCCGCACGGTTTGCTTCCAGTTGCGATTTAAGCCTCTAAGTGTAAATACCATTACCTTAGAGGCTATTGTTTTTTCCCTCCCGAATTCTCCAAAATCCGTATAACCATAGATGAGATCATCTTTGATGTTATACTCGAGTTCCTTCTTTATATAATCATCTCGTCGAATAGCAGCACACATTTTTTGTCCATCGGTGTCATGTCCTTCGCTTTGTCTGTAAGTAAATCTTTGATCCGTGTGTTCAATACGGTTGGTAAGCGAATATCAGAATGCCATCGCTAGATGGTGCTTACTGATGGCAGCTTGAATCCGGCGCTCAGCATAAAGTTGTATGTAACACGCTGGGGACTTAAAGAAAAATTTCAAAAATAAATCTTTTTCTTTAGGTACCCAGGGTGCGTTTGGCTTGTGGAACAATTGAGCTGAAATAAAAGTCCGCAATTCTTCTGAAAAATCTTCCATGTGGGTATCTAAATCTTCTTTCAACCTATATTCGATGTTTTGTTTCAATTTTTTAGGTGTGCGAAAAATATATCGGGGAATAACGCTCACCCGATTTATTTTTCGCACCGCCTTATATGAACGCAATTTAGGAGACGGAAATTGTGATGGAGAAATGTGCGAAGACGAAGGCACATCTGGAAGTGAATAATCCCTGACGTAGGTATTTGAAGAGCTTGCTGCCATGTTCTTCAATGATAAACATGGGCTGCAAGGTACGGGTGCAGGTGGGGGTGGAGGTGGTAGTGGAAGTGGAAGTTGCCGCGTAGATTGAGAAGCCTGGGGTGCAGAGGTAACCGTGGAGGTTGGCTGCTTCCGGGCTCTCCATGCTTCCATCATGAGTACACATTCCATATCATTGGAAGTGTTAGTGCATTTGCAAATAGATCCACAAGATATCGGAAGGGAGTATTTGGATAGACATTTCGACGTAGATTTTTGCATAATGTCCTTGGCATGGAAATGTTTTTCACATATTAAGGATACTTTGGGTATATCCTTGCCGTGTTGAACATTTCCATGCTTCAACCAAACTTCCCTTCTGTGGTCTGTTGGCAATTTAAAAAACGAAAGACAATCGAGACCTTCTCCTCTGCTCCTCACAGTTTGCATAGCAGCAAAAAACCATTTTAGAAGAAAATATAAATAAATGGAGTTAAATGAATAAAATATGCTGAAAAAATAATTAAATTAATAAAAATGCTGAAGTGCAGTAAATAAATCAAAAAATCAATATAATTGTATGTGCAAAAATTAATATAATAAGATAAAAACAAATCCAATGGATACGTTTTTAAAATTATATTTAAAATTCAAAAATATATGTCCTAATATCCTATGGATTAAAAAAAAAAATTCTAACCAAAAACTTTAAAAAAAGGCAAAACTATGTTGAAGAAAATTACGAAACTTTTTTGTCAAAAATAGTAAAATATGAATGCAAACAAGTATATTTTATTTACTTTTAATTTAATCAAAATGAAAAAACAAACTTTTAATCAAAAATTTAAATTTAATTATTTCAACACGTGCACGAGCACCCACTTTACATAATTCGCGTCAAATTTTGTTTGCTTTGTGAAATGTTCAAAATGTTATTTTGAAAAATGTCATTTTATTTTTGAAAATTGCACTTTGCATTGTTTTGAAAATTTCACTGTGCACAATTCGCGTGAAATTTTCAATTACTAATTTCATTTTAAAACTCCCTGCATAATTCACTTGAAATTTTTTTTTTGAAATGTTCAAAATATTATTTCGAAACATCAAATTTAATTTTTGAAAATTTCACTATGCACAATTCGCGTGAAATATTGTTTGCTTTGTGAAATTTTCACAAAGTAATTTAGAAAAAATAAAATTTAACTTAAATTAATTTTTGAAATTTTTTAATTTCACTGCATAATTTGCGTGAAGTTTTCAATTGCTGTTCGAAATATTTTTTTGAAAAATAGAATTTCATATTGAACATTTCTATTTGCATAATTCGCGTGAAGTTTTTTTGCCTTGTGAAATATTCACGAAGTAATTTAGAAAAAATGAAATTTCTTTTTTGAATATTTTTAATTTCACTGCATAGTTCGCGTGAAATTTTTATTTTCTGTTCAAAATTTAATTTTGAAAAAATATAATTTCATTTTTGAACACTTCACTTTGCATAATTTGCGTGAAATTTTCATTGCTTTGTGAAATGTTCAAAATGTATTTTTGAAAATCAAATTTTATCTTTGCAAATAATTTTCAACCACTTCGTAAAATTGTTCAAAAAGTAGAAAAAAACCAAATTTCATTTTTGAACATGTCAAAATTTACGTGAAATGTTGGTGTGAAATTTTCATTTTTTAATTTTAGGCAAAATCTAAAAAAAATATTTACCTTAAAAATTGAAAATGTATTTATTTTAAAATACTTATTTTTTTTTAGTGGCAACCGTGCAAACCGTGTATTGATATATAGCATACAAATGTCAAACAGCTTAAAAAAAACGAATTTCCTTCGCAACAATATTTTTTTCGTAGTCTCTCAATCTCCTTGACAACACACCTACGTCCCTTCCTACAGCAACAAACCTACCCCAATAGAAATAAACAAAATTCAACCAAAATTAATTTTTCTTGTCTCCCTTGGACTCCCATAAATTTTGTATGCGTTGTTCTCTATTTTCTGTTAGTCTCTGAGTCTTAATATTCATTCCTATTTCCTAATTTATCTGCTCATTCTCCCCGCTTCAATTCGGCACACCCATAGTTCGTACTCGCCTCGCCCAGGTGTCAGGCCGGCGTTCCTCTTCATGATAGTACTATAATAATATATATGTATACAAAGTATATTTGAGAGATAATGGAATTTCTATATCTTCGATAGTCATAAACTGATATTTACAAACAAATTTTACGATATAAAAATAAAAATTGTTGATTACTACACCTTAAAATAGTAGTTAATTTATTTCCTTAAATATTTTACTTTGTAGTTTTCTTTCTTTACATGTTTTCCATTGGTAGGTACTTCACGAAAAATTAACTAATTGTAAAATTAATTTAATTGTCTTTGACCGTTGTATCGTCTTTCTATATGCATCATGTCTTGATAAAACCTTTCACCATGTTCATCTGATACTGCACCAAGGTTAAATGGGACAAACATCTTTAATCGGAGTCCCAAAAATTGATTTTAAGTGACATGTTGCATTTAGGAGCCTTATAAGAGCTTAGTAGTTCTTCGATCATTTCCTTGTAGTTATCACTTCTCTTATTTCCTAGAAAATAATTAGCCGTATTTGTAGGCCTACAAAGAGGGCAGGGTTGCCAGTTTGGCGGTTTTCCCCCCAGATTAAGAGGTTTTTTCGTCGTTGGGGGAAATCTGGGGGGATGAAATGTTTGGAGGGGGAAATCTGGGGGTATTGTTTTGAAACCTAATAATTAAAAAAAATTAGTAACATCGTATATTCCAAGAGCGAGAGCAAAAAAAGTATGTTCATAACGCAATTTATTAACTGAACTGATTTAAATGGAATATGTCCATGGGTAAATAAATCCCTGAATAAATCCAAGTTGGCGCGAGTGCCCGCTGCCTTCTTGGAAGACGCGTTTTATAAAATATCTCGTGACCCGTGCATTGTACGAAAAAATTGTAGAATTTTTGGGAAAGCTAGTATCCCAATTTTGTATTTGTTTTTTTTAGTCAAGTTTATTATATTCTTAATTAAATGGAAAGATAGACTTACAGTTCAAATTCAATATAGTTTATTCAGTTTATATTAAGAACATGTGGTTGTTAAGACAGTCAGAACAGAAGAGAGTGATAGATAAAAGACGAGTAGATTACATAGAACGTAGAATTTACATAGGAGATAGACGTTACAATAGTAAAGCGTGTTCTGAATATAACATAAGAGATAGATGATACAATAATAAAGTGTAGCATGAATATAACAATAATCAACTATATAACAAAGTTGTTTTCATCAAAAGTTTTTGAGAAATTAAAGAAAATTGTATGGATTTTGGCAGAGTTTTGCTCAACTCAAAGGAATTCGTTGAATTCAAAAATTGAAAAAGAAAATTATTTCTGTTTTAAATTGTTGTTTCTAACTCTTTATATAGAAATATTGTAGTAAATATAGATTTCTTTTGCTTCTATCATAAAAATCCAGTATTTTTTATGAATATTTTCGTTGAGCATAAATAAAATTTAATCAAAAAGTAGAAGCGCATCCGTCGAGTTCCATACGTAAGTGCCCTTAGCTTTTTCCTCACAACCAATTTAGCTAAAATGGTAGATACTTGACATTTGTTTTGTTGTATTTATTTCCGCGGCTGATAATTTTTGTTATTTTGGTTGTCTAGCCCAGATAAAAACTGTATTACCGGCACGAATTTCATACATGTTATCGATAGTATGGAAACTCCATTTTTTTCTGTAATGGCGTCGCTAAGCCCCGATGTCGTTTTTTTCGTCTGATTCCCCCGGGCTTGCAAAAAAAACACACCTATTGTCACATTTATGATAATCAAATGTGATCACATATTATTTTCCGTCTGTGTAAGGTGATCACCAAAAATTATTATCGAATTGGCATCACTTTGAAAGACAAGTCGCTGGCTGAGAACTATAAGGTTGTTTGTCGACCAAAATGCCAAAAATGAGTTTTATATACCAACATTTTCGTTATTTTAGCGGCTTTCAGATAGAATAAAAAAGAAAAATTAAAAAAAATGCTGGCAACACAACAGCCAAAAAGAACATAGAACTTTCATTGAATTCGCACTATTATTCAGAACTATAGGCTTCTATGTTCAACATAGAACCTTTAACGTACTTTTTGTTACACAAAAAACAAACGCGTTTAAGTTACATAGAACTTTCTTGCTCAAAATTAATTCACATAGAACTTTTTTGAATTCAAAATACTTTTTGATTAAAGCAAAAAGTCCTACGTTTTTTTTTTTTAACGATGCAACATAGAACTTTCTGTCAAATGATTTTATGTGCATTTTGTCAGTGATTTGTGGACTATTTTACTTGAGAAAAATATATTTTTATTGATTTTTCTTTATTGTTTTAATATCAAAACATCAATCAAACGCAATTTAGGTCTTTTTTTAGGATAAATGCTTTTTTCTCCATACAAAAACATCTCCTCCCATATAATCTCTTCAGTACTTAAAGGTTCTATATTGTACATAGAACCTTTTTCGGAATTTTAAATCAACTTTTTCTTAACAAAGTTCCATGTCGTTTTTTAAAATGCTTGTTAAATCATCTAAAGTGATTAAATTAACAATTTTTTTAATGATTTTATGGCTTTTTGATGGTTCTTTATCATATTGCATCAATACTTTACTGATATCAAACTGTTTAATGCACAAACCAGCCCTCTAAAACTTTGAAGACGATTATCTCGGAAAACATTTTTTTTACATGCAACCATTGTATATAAATTCTATAGTATTCTCATGAAGAAAAAAAGCTCGTGGCCATCTATGCGTCCAAATGTCATACTAATTTTTGTTAAGGGATCTCGGTAAGGCGATCACAGCGAACCTATCGACCAAATGTCTACCTACAAAATCGTGTTTCATGAGAATACTATAGATTGGATATACAATGATGCAACCTTATAGTTCTCGGCCAGCGAAGTACTGAGACCTGTCAAAAATTCATTTATTTGATTTTGAAACATTAGCTGTGTTTTTTTGTATGTCCATATGGAGTTTGGCGAAAAAAACGACATCGGGACATTTCAACATTTGCCTTGGTCTGCCATTTTGCTCTGAACTATCTTACCAACAAACATTTGACATTTCTATACAAATTATCGATAACACAACGACAATGGTAGTCTATGTACATTTTGTTGGAAAAAAAGAAGTTTTTGTATTGTATGGAAAAATTCGAAATAAATTTCATGAAACAGAATGTGTAGGGATTTTTTATCGGTCTAAAACCATCTTCGCTATTTGCCATTGAATAAAACAGAAAATAAAATTTGTGAACGTCAGTTATTTATAAATAATTTAGAACTTATATGTATATACAAACATTTGAAAACGTCAGTTATTTATAAATAATTTAGAACTTATATGTATATACAAACATAATGTAAGTGGTGGACAGAATAATGTGCTCGCCCTTCAAGCAAAGGAGTCCGTTTTGGATCCGCTAACGTAGTGAACAACGTATGAACGACTTCGTTTTCGGATCCAAATGTGGATCCTCAAAACTACGTTTTACGGCTCGGATTAGTATGAAAATTAGAATCACCGCGGACCCACTTGCGCATGCGTTGTGAGATACAAAATTCACCATACTTAGCAAGTACCGAAACCAGTAGGTATGAAGAGAAAATTCCCTCATCGAGTTCTAAATTTCCTACAAGCAACAACCAACAACCACAGATAAAGGACAAACAAACAACAAGAAGAATGTTTTTCCTTCCAAAGCACATTTATTTGGAACTTATACAAATATTAACAAAAACACACTTATTTGCACTAGCAAAGATTAAACAAATTCCAATTGCATTTAGTTTGTATTTTTGACAATGTGTTTAAGTTTTTACAACAAAACGAATTAAAACAAGAAATGATCTCCACCGCACGACTTGCAAAAGTAAACTAAAAAAAAATAATTGGGGAAAAAAATAAAATCCCCGTGAGAGCTCATTTTTTAAGGATCCAAGCAGTACCGAAAAAGTTGGGTCAGTAAATTTGCTTGAAGGACAAGGGCGGGTTTGCTTCTTATGTTAATCCTCAAGAGTCGCAATGTCCGTTGTAGGTACATAAATGTTTTTCATTTTCCACATTTTGGTTTCGTAAAAATGATTTCACAGGCACTAAAGCCCGTATGACACTACATTTTTTCTTCATTGTATTTCTCATTTAATCTATCAAAGTGTCAGCAGAGCAAAAAAGGGATAAAAAGAGTTTTTAAGAAAGGGATAGCATTTCTCTAAATTAAATTTCATATTTACAATGTGTCCCAAAAGAAAATATACATCATAACCTAGTGTTTTCTAGGGTCCAGTGTATATCTACTTTTGTAACTGAGTGTACCTTGAAATAATTTTTATTCTGAAATATCAAGAAAAGCTGTCAGAACCTGACAAATTTAATTTGAAAATCACATTTTTATAGATTTTTTGTGACATTTTTATGAAAAATGTGACTTTCAAATAATATTTGTCAGGTTCTGGCAGATTTTTCCTGACATTTCAAAATAAAAAATCAAAAATAATTTCAAGGTACACTCAGTCAGAAAAGAAAGTATACATTGAACCCTACAGAACACTAGTTTATGATGTATATTCACTTGTGGGACACATTGTAATTGTGAAAACTAATTTAGAGAAATGCTATCTCTTTCGCAAAAACACATTTTATCCCTTTTTTGCTCTGCTGACACTTTAATTGTTTTAATGAGAAATAAAATGAATAAAAAATGTAGTGTCATACGGGCTTAACAGATTAGTGATTTCTTTTTCAACCTCAGAAATTCAAAATACAATTTGGATTTTATATGAAAATGACAACAAAATAGCTGTCACAAAAATATGATTATCACATGTGACAATCACCTTACGCAGACCGAATTTGATTATTCTGACTGTCAACTATCACAAATCACCTTAGCCAATTCCACCCCTGATAGAGCCTGATTACACGATTCGTTTTTTCGGACGTTACGTGTTTCGTCTTTTTGACACATTGGGTGAGGGGTGTAGAAACGTAGGGGGAACGGAAAGAAGAAAGCACGTATGAAAATTTCAAGACTTTTTCTGGTTGAACTTTGACGTTTATGATTTGACAAACGAGTAGAGGCGGGGGATGCTTAAAAAATGTAAATAGTGAGATTTAAAATTGTTTTTCTTAATTAAGTAGCTATAAATTTGAGCAAGAAGTGATGTAAAAGTATTTTTAATTATTATTACTGCCTATTTTCCAATAAATGAACCTCAAATTTTCTGAACGTCAAAATCACGAATGGATTTTTTTGGTTGTGTGTAATCACGAAGGTACGTACCTGTCAAAAAAACGAAAAACGAAACGTCCGAAAAAACGAATCGTGTAATCAGGCTCATACACATTCACCAGTCAGTAACAAAAAAAAAAAATTGATCGCGAAATATATTTCGGTCAACGTGGAATACGTGGCAAGGGGGGTAACAGTCGGCTCCCTAGATAATATAGTTTCTTTATGCTCTTGGCATTTCACTTAAGCACGGTACACATTATCAAACCTGAGTGTCACCCGTGTTGGATATCAAACCTGCGTGAAAAGTTTCGCGTACACACTTATCAGTTATGTTGGGCGTCAGGCAAAGAAATTCCACTACTCTCAGAAAATTGCTTCATTTTATTTTGAGGCTATTTCCGCCACGAATTGTGCTAATTCCTTTTTTCCTTTTCTTTTTCTTATTTTGTTTGCACTTTTCCACTGATTCGCTATAAAAAATCGTGTTTTGTTCGGTGAATGACGGCTCATGAGTCATGAATGAAATTGTGTACACATCATCGAGCAACCACCCAACAAGCCGAGGGTTGTCACGCAGTATCAAAAAATTTTGTGAGCAGGCAGTTCAATATAACGATTTTAAGGGATTCTTTTAATTCCAGCACAGAAAAACACCTATAAGAAATGAAACTCTGAATAAATTATAGAAAAATACGTGGTAATTATCTTTATTAGCGCAAAACTTGAAAATAAAGACACCAGAAAAAGAATGGCCTCGTGGTTTGGTTATCTCGCTGCTAATGTTCTCGAAAAATCTGACATTTCGTTGTATGAGATGAATATATCACTGAGAGAAAGAGATGACCAGCATTTGTCAGTTCGGAGCGTGTTCACTGAGTAGGATTTGTAACACTCCCCCCACCTGGCCTGGAGCGTGTGCGGAAGTTTTCTCCCAGAGCTCCCATGGACCAAGGTTGGTTCCTTGGTAGCGAGCTAAGCGGTCGATGTGGACGATCTTCGGCTTACTTCTGGGCAGCTTTTGAATCTTGCCAGTAACATCTGTAATCAACTCCATTACCCGATATGGTCCATCCCAATCCGACTGCAATTTTGGACAAACTCGAACTGCACGTTTAGGATTGTGAAACCACACAAATTGTCCAGCCTGAAAACGAATAATATTTGAAGATAAATCATACCTAGACTTCATTTTGGCAGCAGCTTGATGCATTTGATATCTCGCTTTTTCATGTATGTATCTCTCCTAACTGTTCTCGCAGCGTCTTAGCGTTATCGCTGACAGACAATTCCTCTGGTATAGTTCCAAAGAGTAGGTCCGAAGGCTTAAAGCGTGGTACACATTATCAAACCTGAGTGTCAGCCATGTTGGATATCAAACCGAACTGACAATGAGTACACGCTGAATGATGGTTTGACACTCAGAACTGCCTGCTCACAAAATTTTTTGATACTGCGTGACAACCCTCGGTTTGTTGGGTGGTTGCTCGGTGATGTGTACACAATTTCATTCATGAGCCGTCATTCACGGAACAAAACAAGAATTTTTATAGCGAATCAGTGGAAAAAGTGCAAACAAAATAAGAAAAAGCTCGTGTGTGTCATGTAAAAAAGGAATCAACACGATTCGTGGCGGAAATAGCTCAAAATAAAAAGAAACAATTTTCTGAGAGTAGTGGAATTTCTTTGCCTGACGCCCAACATAACTGATAAGTGTGTACGCGAAACTTTTCACGCAGGTTTGATATCCAACACGCGTGACACTCAGGTTTGATAATGTGTACCACGCTTTAAGCATTACTACAAACTAAGATCGGCACATACATAATGTATGTATTTATGTTCCAAAATTAGTAGGCCAGGAAAAATAGGTTCCGAGGTTGAAAAAATTAGTTCATGAAAAATTAAAATTGAAATCGACGCAGAATTGCAACCTCTATAACATATCCAAATTCCCCCGAAATCCCCGCATTGGCTTTTTGTGTAGATGCATTTGAAGACGTGCAGACGTGGAGAACTTGGAGGTTTATCAAACTAAAATATTTGTTTTGGTACAACCTTATCATATGATACATGATTTAAGGACAGTTTTTAACGCTGAATCTAATGAAACCAAATTCAAAATGATACAACTACCCAAACAAAAGTTATAGTCCTTTTTATTTAATGATGAATTTTTTGTAGGTGCAACAGGTAAAATATTACCGAAAACCCTTTGAAAATAAAAGTATGTTAATGAAACTTGGAATAAATGTACTATTTTTCATACTTACTAGGAATCAAGAAAGTCCCTAAAAATATCCATGGTCGAAGGGTGTTTTCTTAAGGGGGAGGTGCAAGTGTATAATGTTAACCATAACACCCACGGAAAAACTCTTACACTCATGAAACTCGCCAAAAATATTAAATTTGTCATGGCAACCAAGAATATTGTAATATTTTCTCAGGTTCGTTAATAAAACTTATTTACTTTATTCAATACGGCCACTTATTTACTTCGCAAAATAAAAGACTTTACTTTTCTTACTACAAACAAAACGATTATTATTCACCACTGAATTAATTCACAAACTTTACTTTTCACTTTTATTACAACCAACTTTATTCATTCACGATTAAAAACAAACTGTGTCGCTGCCGCTCAAACATGTGCCTTTTATACTTGTTTTCCAAACTCTGGAAATAAGGAGAACGTTCTAGTCTCTGCTTCCAGAGCTTTCCATAGGGGAAATTTCCCAATAATTTCCCTTCCAAAAGCTTTTATTTGACAGCTGGTAAATCTGCTATAATCCGGCAGATGGCGCTTCCTTCGTTTGAGAGTTGCTATAATTATTGCTAATAAGGGTATGTTTGCACTGCGACCGTAAGCTTTATTGTGTCCGTTTGTTTGCATTTCGGAGTCGTTATAGTTCAAATATGGAAAGTTATTACAATATAAATAGTCCGTTCAAATATCTTTGGTCTAATAGTGTTTTTGAGACGGTTTCATTTTCACCTGTTCTACGGAAAATACGATTTCAAAAATTGAGTTTTGTTTGAAAAGGACCATAACTTTGTTAAGGGAGCTTGTATCATTTTAGTTTTGCTTTTATTAAATTCAGCGTTAAAAAATACCCTTAAATCATATGCCACACTTTGTTAATATACCTCAATTAGACCGAATCGGGATTTTGGCTCAAATCTTCCAACTTCTTCCCAGATTTTCCCTCTTTTTAATAAAAAAAACCCCCAGAACAAATATTTTTATTTGGACTGTTTTGATTCTTGGTTGCCATGACAAATTTAATATTTTTGGCGAGTTTCATGAGTCTAAGAGTTTTTTCGTGGGTGTTATGCTCAACATTCCACACTTGCCCCTCCCCCTTAAAAAAACACCCTTCCGCCATGGATATTTTTAGGGACTTTCTTGATTCCTAGTACGTATGACAAATGGTACATTTATTCCAAGTTTCATTAACATACCTTCATTTTCAAAGGGTTTTCGGTAATATTTTACCTGTTGTACCTGAAAAAAAGTCATCATTAAATAAAAAGGACTATAACTTTTGTTTGGGTATTTGTATCATTTTGAATTTGGTTTCATTAGATTCATGATTCACAAAAAGCCAATGCGGGGATTTTGGGGGACTTTGGATATGTTATAGAGGTTGCAATTCTGCGTCGATTCCAATTTTAATATTTCATGAATTAATTTTTTCAAGGTTCCCCATACGATTTGTGCTATTTTTCCTGGTCTATAGTAGGAATATCCGTCTTTTAGAGTGTTCCGGACTGAAATGGTGATTTCATGAAAAAGATTGTGAAGCGTGTACTTGTCCGATCAAAACGATTAAGGTGTTTATGGACAGATAAACTTGTTTTCTAGGACATCATTGGAAATTTTTTTTAATTTTGTGCTCTTGTTTTTGGTAAAAGCCTCTAAAAAAACGAAAAAATGGCAAAAATGGCTGTTTTTCAAAGCAAATGTAGCTTACACTATAGCATTTTTTGCAAAACAATGTTTAATAACATAAAGTTCCATATTTCTATAATGCCACTATTGGAGAAAATTTTTAGTTTTGTACCTAGTACAAAATTTAGTAATACAAAATAAAAATGCTTGTAAATTTTGAAAAAAAACGCATATTCAATTTTGTATACCTAACGGTATATTTTTGACAATTTTTTTGCAATGAATATAAATTCAATTTATTTTTCACAATTTTCATTAATTATATAATCAAAATTGTATCATTTGATATTGAAATTTTTAGTCTTTAAAAGCCAATTTTTGACAGAAAATTTATGTAAATTTGGAAGTTAAAATCCGTTACTTTTCCAATATGCTTTTTTAGTACAATAAAACGCCTGCTAGTGACCAATTAGTAAAAATAAAAAGTTTTATTTAACAAAGTATCTGATGAAAATGAAAAATCCGGTCTTATATACGCAGAAAAAAAAGTTAGCAAATGACTGGTTTTGTTCAGTTCGGAACACTCTTAAGCAACAACTTTATATTTTCGTAATGCTCCTTCATGTTTGTGGCATGAGTACGGGGTACTTGTCATTGTAAAGAAAGACCGCTTTCAAACTGATTTTGGACGAATCATTAAAAGTCGCCATTTATCCGCTTCAGCACTGTTGCAGAACACAAGATCATCCTCTCGGGAGCGCATCTCACTTCCGTAACCAAAGTTGAAAGAAACTTGACGAGACCTTCCACTCCGCAATTATAGTCGCGTCATATGCTTTCCGTGTATTCGCTTGTTTTCTGCCGACCACTTAAGTGCGCCTCCGAGCATTATAGTTCTTGCTTTAACCTCAAATTTTTTTAGCACCCATTAATGGGTGACAATAGAGCTCTTTAACAAATAGCAGTATATCACTCTCTCTTTCATTTAGAAACGTCAAAATCAGCATTCAGGTGGAAATGTCATATTGACATTCGTGCATTTGCATTGCTGTGGAATTGTTTTTTTTTGCTTTGCACTTTGGAATTTGACACTTCCGCCCCAATGGAAGCTGCCACTCTTGAAATTGACAGATTCGTAAAATTCCCTATTCGCGTCTGTCGGCGACCACTCATGTGAAAGAAATGTCAAAACTCGTGACCATTCGCAATTTGCAGTTCGCTATTCACAGCTCATATGAAAAGCACTTAAGTTTTGAAAGATTTTTTTTTCGGTTAACTTTCTTCAAATAATTGTAATATTTATATGTACATATTAACAGACATTTTATTCATTAAATTAGAAAAGGAAAAGATCTAATTAAGTTTGAACTTTACCATCTAAGAATTCTTCATCACAAATACAATTATTAAGTACACGATACAAAAATAAAACAATAAAATATTTTGATAGATACCCGTATGGTGTACAGAAGTAGCTTACATTCTTTTTATGACATTTCATGCAAATACAAAATTTAAATTAAAAAAATAACTTTCAGCTTGATAGCTGAATGAAAATTTGTTCTCACTAGTTACTTAAAAAAACTTGCGTGAGAAAATTTTTCTACTGTTATGCTTCTGCAAAGGTCTGAAATTGTTCACAAGTGGCAATCCTCTGGCATCAAGTAATTTCCAAAATTGTTGCAACTAAACAGTAAAAAAGGTTATTATAATTTTCAAAATAATGGTGACATCCATTTTTAAAACTTACAAATCCGGTTGAAATTGGAAGAATATCTTCAAAAACTATCCATGTAACAGATTGAGAGCATGGTGGAGTTGTCAACGAACCTTTCGAACAAACAATTTGTTGGTTAATATTGTAAAATTAGGTATAAATAGTAAGATTTAAATAATTACCTCTGTACGTATAGAATTTCTTTGGATTAATGTTACCCATCAATTGGCCAAGTTTTATTGGATTTCTGAGTATTTGTTCAGAATTAGGAACGGTCAAGAATGGTAGAAGTTCTAACATTTTATTTAATCCAGTATTAGGGGCTTGCTAAATGAAGGAAATTAGGCTTTGAGTAAAGACAAAAACATGATTCTAAAAAAGATACTTACATCAACTTGATTGAATAGCACACCCATTACAGCTAAACCAAATGGATTGTCACGAGCTTGTTCCACGGATGCAAATTTTGTGTTCTTGCACACAATGTGCATTTCTAGGTCGTACTTTTGTCCACCTAATGCGTGCTCAGATCCTTTGATTTGTGGAGAACCCCAGTGAAAGTGAATACCCACTACCTGATAGGCATCATTTAACCCACCCCCAGTAATGAAGGGAGGAAAACCATTAATGGTATTTCCAACACCCATTTCAACTGAAAACGCATTTCTCCATAGAAGTTGATTCTTTAAATTAAAAAAATAAGTACTTACTTGTATGTCCATTATTATTGACACGAACAGGTGGAGCGAGGTCAATGGCACAGTTGTGGAACTCCAGGGGGTATATAGTCAAAGGGTGAGCCTGAAAGAACAATAATATTTTTAGTGTCAGATAGTATCATATCATGACCATTTTTTTTTTTTAATAACAAAGTCAGAGTAGGAAAATCTGCAGATCTGTTGTATTTTTTTTTTTTTATTAAATAACTATCAAAGTCCAGATAACAAAATCAAGTTGAGTGTCATAATACAAAAGTTGATATGATGCGCTAGTTAAAACTCACGCAGAATAATATTTTGGAGGTTGTCAGAAAATAATAAGGTCCTATGAACTAACCCCGAAATACATAACTCTCAAAAAAAGTGGAACCTAGTTCATATGTACTAATAGGCTATTGAATAGATAGCAAAACGAAGGGTTTAAAGGGGCAATAATTACGCAATTTATAATAAAATGAAAAATCCTAAATTTTGCGATTTTTTTATGTTGGTTTTTGTTAACTTTTACTGCTTAAATTTTTTTATAACATTTTTTGAACTATCTTTTTCAATAGAAAATTTAATTAAATTTTTTTAAATGTAAAATTGTCGAATTCGGCATAGTTTTCGGGTTATACCAAACATATTGGAAATTGAGTGGCCAGTGTGACCATTCTCTCAGAAACGAATGGATGAATTTAGTAGCATTTTCGATTTTAAGCATTCTTATGGGCCAAACAAACATATTCAATAACAAAAGCCCTTGAACCTAATTGTTCTTTTTTAAAAGGTTCTTATATTTAATAGCCTATAAATCCCTTTTTTTAAAGAACTAAATCCCAACCGTGAAACGAACTAAAGCGTTAACTACATACCGTTGGCTTTCTGTCAAAACCTCGTAAGTCTGTTTTAAAAATTTGCTTAGAAAACACAAAAAACCGATTTAAGAATTAATAAAATGGAATTCTATGATCGTAAAAGGCTTTAAAACTGATTGATAGAACCAAAAGGAACCATGATATAGTTACGAGACATTAATATTTGAATTCAGTTACTTGTTTGGACCTAAAATGCATTAAAATGGCATTTTAAGACTTACGAGGTTTTGACAGAAAGCCGACGATACATTGGCCAAAAAAGTGCAAAAGTACAAAATTTGAAAATTTTCAAACTCATTTTTGGATAATGTTTCTCACTGGAAAACTTATTAAAATGATGCAGAAAGCTTAAGTTTTGGTTTTAAAAACAATTGGTATATTAATTTTCACAAAACAACTGCGCTAGCGGGAAAAAAATATTTTTACTCTTGCAATTTCGCAAAAAGTGGCCAATGTAGTTAAGCCTTAAGTCTCTAAATGAAAATGAACAAAGTCCTAGCAGTGGGAATCAGTAAAAATGCTAACACAAACTCCAAAAATTTTTGTTTTAAAAAAACAGGTCACTACAACTCAAACATTTTCTGCATTAAAAAACATGTTAAAAGAATTTGAAAATTTCTTGCATTAATAAAAAAATGTCAATAGAATTTGAAAAGTGTTAATAGAATTTGATAATTTCATGTCAGTAAAATTTGAAAATTGCTTGCATTAAAAAAATGTATAACCTTTTTTTCATTAAGAACAAATGCGATGAAAAAATGTTTTCATTCAAAATAAATGTTCAATAAGGATTATTTTTTTTTAGTTTTTTTTTTCTAATATAGGATGTTTCAAAAAAATGAAATGCCTGAACTTAATCAGGAACTTTTCTAGGGTACCAAGAAAGGAAATCCGCCGTTATTTTATTTTCGCTTGCGTCACCTTCCCCTGTAGATCACATTGAAAATTAATTTTGAATGAAATTATTATTCTCATCGCATTTTTTTAATACAAAAAATATTCACACTTTTTTTTTATTTTATGAAATGTTCAAATTCTATTGACATCTTTTTTTTTAAGGCAAGAAATTTTCAAATTTGGACATCGAACAAATTTGTGGAATGCAAAATGGTGAAATCACCTAACGTGGTTGGTGATTGTCACATTTATGATAATCAAATGTGATCACATTTCATTATCCGCCTGTGTAAGGTGATGACCAAAAATTATTTTAAATTGGCATCACTTTGAAAGACAAGTACTGAGAGCTGTCAAAAATTCATTTATTTGATTTTGAAACCTTAAGAAGTTGTCTCACACATTATAATAGGTTTGTTCCTTGCCGACTTTGAAACAGTTTGAAACCGCCAGATTTAGTGCGAGCTCGTTCCACACTTGAAAAATTGTACTGGTCCGCACCAAATCTGGCGGTCTGAAACTGTTTGGGACTAACCAAGGAACAGGGTTAATTTGGACCATTTTACCTGTCCATTCCGAACTAACTTGCATTTGGCATCTGTTGGCTCGACCAACTTTGGATAAACCAAAATGAAAATCTGTTTCCAAAAATTTCAGCTTTATTTCATTAACTTAACTTATTAATGTGCTGCTCTGTCTTTTGACGTTTCTAATAAAAAAGATTGAAAGGCGGAAATGAGGTAGCCATTTTGTGCAATTTTGTTAGTTAATATGTCTTTTCTTTTGTGCCCTATTTCAAAGAAGTGCTACCAAGTTTCGTAACAGCATCCACCAAATCCAAGAAAATTGCAATTTCACACAACTGGAATTGGACAATTGGAAAAATGTGGGTTAATCAAACTCTAGCTGGCAAATCTATAAACCGAAAAATATGTGTATAAAAATGTGTTTTTACTAGCCGAATATCTTATGAACTAGTAGATACGGATACCCGGCGCGTGTGCTACTCCGCTAAAAAAGAAATATATACATTTTGTTGATTTGTTGGGAAAAAAGGATGTTTTTGTATGGGAAGATTCGAAAATCAATTTCATGAAGCCGAAACCATCTTCGCATTATTGCCATTCTAATGAAACAGAAGATTTCATTTGTGAACGTCAATTATTTATAAATAATTTAGAACTTATAGTACACTAGGGTGGTCGTTATAATGTTTCTTTTTTGTATTGTTTATATTTGGATGGGGCTAAATCAGTTTTAACCCCGAGGCCACACGAGCAAGCACTTGCAAGCAAGTTGCAATAGATACACATTTGTTTTTTTATAATTGCATAAAATAGAAAAAAATGAGTTACAAAAGAATGGCAACACTTACAGTAGTGTTTTTTAGCTTTTATGATAGCCAGAACTCCATTTTTTTAGTTAATTTTCAAATAAAGTTCTTTGAATAAACAACTTCAGCAAAACCCGTTTTCAAACCTAAAGTTTTGAAAAAAAATTCTTTGTTCTTCAAAATGTTGAGTTTGAAACAAGTTTTGCCAAAACGGTTCATCAAAAAAACTTAATTTGAAAACATACCGTAAGCATGGACTTCTGGCTTTCCAAAAAGCTACAAAACATTACTGGAAGTGTTGCCGTTGTTTTTTAATTAATTTTTTCTAATTTACGTAATTATTTTATTAAATTTCCCCTCCCGTCCAAGCGGGGGGAGATATCACCCCTTTACAGTAGGATTTTTTTTCTTGTTTTCTTCCCAACATCGACTATAGGGGATTAAAATAAAAATCTGAAAAAATTAGTGAATTTTTTTTTCTTCATTAAGAGCCGATTTAGGCCCATCCGCGATGATCTCTTTTTCAACAACCACCCCTAATGTGCAATGCATAAATACATACAATGTGTGTGGACAGAATTATGTGCTCGCGTTTGCTTCTAATGTTAATCTTCAAGAGTCACATATTTCCATTGTACCTAAATGTTTTTCATTTTCTACATTTTGGTTTGGTAAAAATGATTTCACAGGCACTCATAGATTAGTTTTTTCTTGTTCAAACTCTGAAATTCAAAATACAATTAGAATTGTATATGAAAATGACAACAAAATAGCTGTCACAAGAAAAAGTCACAAAAATATGATTATCACATGTGACAATCACCTTTCGCAGACTGAATATTTGATTATTGTTACTGTCTAATTTCACAAATCACCTTAGCCGATTCCACCTACAATATGTATACATGTAGTATTTTTTTTGTTTAAAAAAAAAACTTTAAGCTTTCGGGATTGTGGATTTTCGGGATTTTGGTTTTTTGGCATTTCGTGCTTTTGGGATTTTTGGTATTCGGGATTTTGGGTTTTCGGGATTATGACCCCACTCACTTTGTATCGAAGCAAAACATTATTTAATTTAACATTTTTCTTTATTGTTTAAATGCGAAGAGATTTTAAATTCTAAATCATCGTGAAAAATATAAATAGCCGCATTTTGTTATCCAGTATCCACATGATCGGATTCGGATTTAACACATAATAGCAAAACAACATGGGATCCTGGTTTTTATCTGGATCTATTTTCAATGCTCCAAACTAAGTTTTTACTCTGGTGGATAGTAGGCTATTTTGTATTTGGATAGTCTCAATAGTGCAAGGAAAAAGGCAGCAGTTACATTGCTAAACATATATTGAGCACGAATGGGTGCGAAGGTCAAATCAGATATTTTTTCTCTTTCACACTCATACAAAATCGGAAAGAGTCAGACGCAACGAATCATCGTGTAATAGGGGTCATACAACACTTTCAGCTCTATGTTTGAAAAAGAAGAAAAGCAACTGATGTAGTTACAGGATGTTGTTGGTGTAGTATTACTGAAATAGGCCTTCTGGCCTCAAAATAATGTTAATATTTAGTGTCCATATCATAGTATTTTCTTTCTGTCACGCACCCAAATAGATGCACACATATGTATGTACTAATGCATACACATACATAGGTACTTTACATGCATACAAACAAATATTTATATACTCAAACTCATACATCTATATACACTACACATGCATACTTAACCTATTATAATGACTTTCCATATTTAAACTATTACGACTCCGAAAAGCAAACAATCGGGCACAGTAAAACTTACGGTCACAGTGCAAACATACCCTTAGCTATAATTATAATGACTCTCAAACGACGAAGCGCCATCTTCCGGATTTAAGCAGATTATAGCAGAAAAGCAACTGTCAAATAAAAGCTTTAGAAAAGGAAATTAGAAAGCAGATACCAGAACGTTCTACTAATTTCCAGAGTTTGTCAAACAAATATAAAAGGCACATGTTTGACCTGCAGCGACACAGTTTGTTTTTAATCGTGAATGAATAAAGTGAAAAGTAAAGTTGGTGAATTAATTTCAGTAGTGAATAATAAATTGTTTTTTTTTTGTAGTAAGAAAAGTTGTAGTAAGAAAAGTAGTGTTTTATTTTGTGAAATAAATAAGTGGACGTTTTAAATAAAGTAAATAAGTTTTATTAATGAACCTGAGAAAATATTACACTATGTAACTATACAAATACGGAATAAAACTTACCCTTGTATTTTCCAAAGAAATGGGAGACTGTCTTAATCCAGCACATTGAGGAGCCTGTGAGGACCAAGTAAATGTATTATCATAGCTAAAACCGCATGCTGAAAAGTTATATAACATCATTATTATAAGAGGGCTTTCTGTTTGTTTTTTAATCATTTTAACAATAATATACTTTTTTATAAAATATTACTGTCTCTAAATATGGACTTTTACTCCAAGAAAAATACTTTATTTTTAAACCTAGGCTGTGGAAATTTAAATGGATCGGTGGCCGATCCGCCCCACGCCAATGGATTTTGGATAGGTGAGGGCTCGTTGGATCTGTCATGTATGGCTAGCTTAACAAGACAGCAAAATACTTACGAAAACATAGCGGAGAAATATAGGTAGGTACATGAACAGCATCATCAATTTCAAAAATAAAAACAGATTGTTTGTTGTCATTTTAAAATTCCCTTCATGTGTGCAAAAATCGAAGTAGATAGGGTATCGATACTATAATTCAGAACTATTCCCGTCGAAACTCTTACGTTACAGCCCTATTATTGACACGATTCAAAACTAGTTTTAATGTAAAACTAGTTCTATAGGGATTTCGAGTTTCAGGTTTTGAACATATTGGTATTAAATAAACAAAAATTGACATCTAAAACTCTGATTTTGAGTTTTAGATGTCAATTTTGTTTGAATATGTTCAAAACCAATATGTTCAAAACCTGAAACTCAAAACCCCCATAGAACTAGTTTTATATTAAAACTACTTTTGAAGCGTGTCAATAATAGGGCTGTTAGTCTTTCAAACTCCAAATAAATTATTGCTGTCTATTATTTATTGATACATTTCCTTGTTCTTCTGAACTAAAAAGGCAGCGTATGATAAGCTCATTAAATTCTGATCTCGACAGCATTGTCCAAGAGGGAATAAAAAAACCATATATAGCCCAAGAGCTTTCAGTTCTGGGTATGTGTATCACGGCACGGACCACCTTCTGCGGAATGATCGACATGCGTTGCAAAAACTGCTACGAAATGTTAAGGTTTAATAAGATGCAAACAATTTGTCTCTTCTGGCTATAATCTATAAAACCCTTATTTGTCCAAACCGTGAGTATCTAACATATTTGGGCAGGTGCTCCTATAAATCCATTTAAATTTTTTGAATATATACATCAAAATAGAGCGTTAAAAATTATAGGTGAAAAAACTATAATGGAAACATTCTTAAAAACATCTCTTAAACACAGCGGTGATGTAACATTTCTCTCGTTATTTAAGTGCTATTTCTATAAACAATATTCTAGTGAAATAGCCAGTTGCATTCTTCCCCTAAAACAATTCCACCGTAATATTCAAACTTCTAGGAATGCCCATCAGTTTATCCTTGAGCTCAATTTCAGATGTACTGTCAAATATACAGAGATTCTTTCTTTTGCCGTACCACACGAACACGATTGTGGAATGCCTTGCCTGGCTCTGTTTTTCTCTCCTAACATTTCAACATTCATGCAAAGTATCAAAACTAATGCGCATCGGCTCTCCTCTTAAATCCTTCTTTTTTTGCCTGAAGCTCACACTGACAGTTCTTATTTCTGACAACCTGTGCAAGATAATACCATAGATATGTGTACGATGGGTTGGGCTAACAAAATTTTTTTTTAATTAAAAATAATGATGGCTATTTAAGTATTTTCCTTTTAGTTTTGACTAAACCGAAAGTCTCATTATGAAGTTTATTATACTGTCATTTCCAAAGGTATTCGGAATCAATCTTCATATCAAATCTATATTATGATTGCTCTTCCTCTGTTCAGAATACAAAAAGTAACGGTAAGGTAAGTGTGCATAACAAGACAAAACAAAGAGAAATGTAGATATAGCATAGTTTACAGTTCCAGTGCGAAAAAAAAAATCAAAATTTTCAATACGATTTTCCACCTATTCTGTGCACCGAATAATGTTCAAGGCGAAAAACGTTTGCCTTTGCCTAGGCCACCCATTGAGTCAATAATTTACCCTTAATTAATAAACTTTAGGCTTAAAGCTAAGTATTCAGTTCCTTGACGAAAAAAAACTACATGTATTTCTTATGGGAGCGTTTTTTGCGAAAAAATAATTTTGACGTTTGGATTTTTTTCATCGAACTGTGAACTACCCAAAAGAAAATAAATTTTATATTCACCACGAATTTTGTTCCTACAAAACAATGTCACTGACATTCTTTTTCCGAAAAAAAAATTGCGTTTGGAATTTGTGTTTGCTTTGTCATAGATCAGTCTCATTGAGATTTTTTATTTGAAACTGTAAGCTGACGACGAATAAAAAAAAATCACCACTAACATTTTTTCTTTGTCGAAAATATTTTTTTTTCTCACCTTGAAAAAATTTTTTACTCAAAAGAACTGTATACTTAGCTTAAAAATGAAAAATTATTATTTTCGGATGCGTAAACAATTTGCATGCAAATAATACCTTGAGGTGAATATATATTTTTTTTTGAACACACTTTTTTTGCATGGAAAACAATTGCCGGTCCATTGTTTTGCATGACATTCCATCACAGCAATGGTTTTTTTTTGCATGAAACTGTAAACCAATCATGCAAACAATTAATTTTGCATTTCACCTCAATAATTTTTGAAATGCGAGAATATTTGCATAGATTTTTTTTTGCGTACGGGAAATGTAAACTAGGCTTATAACAGAAAAACAACAATAACAGAAAAAAATTATAACAGAAAAAAAACTCATGCTAAAAAAAAAATTTCATTGTGAATAATTTTGTTAATGACTGTATATATTACAGTAAAACCCGGATAAGTACCTCTCGCATAAGTGCCTAATTCGCGTAAGTACCGCTATTTCTTGGTAATGTTTCATATGAAACTCATCTAAAAAAAGAACCTTTTGCTTATTACCTTTCCCCGCTTAGTTATTTTATATTTTGTATTCACTTTTTGAAATATACCTGAAAATACAGTCGGCTCCCTCTAAGTCGAACTTTAACGGGATATCAAAACCAGTTCGAGTTTGAGTTTTGGAGAAATATATTTTTTGTTAAAAAGTATTTATTGAATATAAAAAGAAGATACATAAATAAATTAGTAAATTAAATAAAAACATAGAAGCTTATTGCTTCTTGTAGAAGGCAATACCTAGCAACCCAGCAATGAAGTTTTTTAATAGTTAAATTTTGTGTTACAGTTATGTCCAACCTAACATAAAAGCAAAACAGTTTAGACAAGTTTAAAAAAGTTGATGATCACACTGTCAGCTTTGTTTTCATTCCCTACTATGTAACACAAACTGATGAATAGATACATGAATATAAATTGCGAGAGTAATTTTAGTTTTGGTGATTGTTTTTTTTTAAGAAAGAATATATTCGAGCTTGAGCGTTTTCGACTTAGAGGAAGTTCGACTCAAAGGATGGTTTTTGTATGGAAAATTGAGGGGAATCCAAAAATATGGCGAGCAAATTCGAGTTGGAGGGAAATTCAACTAAGGGGTACTTCGACTTAGAGGGAGTCGACTGTACTTCTTTAAAGTACCTAGTCCTAGTCCGTTGAAATCGGTTCTAAAATGACGGCTGTTGATATGATTTTCACAATCTAAGCTATTTATGACGGTGTTCATACCAGCTTTGACGTCCCTCTTTTGTATCTCATTCTTATTTATTTAAAAGAAAGAGATGGAGAGGTGAGGCAGAAATTTTCAAAAAATTTAAAAACTTCTGCCTCACCTCGCCATCTCTATCCTTCCAATAGATAGGAATGAGATAAAAAGAGAGACGTCAAAATGAGTCGCCTCACGTGAAGCTGGTATGAACACCGTCTATGAATAAAATTCATAGCTGCAATGCACTATCTAATGTGATATTTTGTCCTTTAAAAAAAAAAAAAAATGTTTTAGTCAGTCAATCGTGTTTTTTATTGTTAATAAGAGATAAGTACTTCAAAGAACTTAAGCGGGTTTTTTTTATAACTGCCCAACCCGGACAATTACCTCTCAAAACGGGGAATTTATGGTGAGGCACTTATCCGGGTTTTACTGTTTATACTTTCTGGGCTTAAAATTGGCAGTCATAAATTATGTGAGGAGTGGAGATGAAATTTGTCTCTGAGAGAAGTGAAACAGTGCAAAAGTACACGAATGCGTTGGACTTTTAAAAAGGCAACAAAAAGTAAACAAATAAAACAAAAAGATAGTACCTATACAAACACAAAGCCATAGCATCCGAATTTCTTTTATATATTCTTCATTGAATTTCATAAACAAAATTTTTAAATTAATCCCATATCTAGCATTCCAAAAGTGGAAGAAATTCAAATACACTTCAATACAAAATTTGTGTTTTATTACAAAATATTTACATACATATGTATGTATGTAGGTAGGGTAAGTGTACCAGTACCCGGCCAGTCACTAGTATCCGGCCACTTTCTATTAAATAGTTAATAATAAGAAAAGATAACATTGTTTACATGGGCAAATATATTGTGACGAAAATTCCAGGTACATTTAACGTTTCGGTAAAGTTTGACAGATCTGTTAAGGACAGATCCATGTCAAAAAAAATGTTTAAGATACGAAGTTCACGGAAAGTGCAAAAATTGCGTTTTACAGTTCGCGAGAGTTAGGAAACCCAATAAGAAAAAGAAGCAAGTTTCAGGGTTCTCCGTGAGTATACTAACTTGCTTTTTGTTTTTTTGTATCAATAATATAGTTAGTCATCATAAAATGTAAAAAAAATATGAATTTCATGTTTTCAATAAGTAAAAATACGGTGGCCGGTTACTGGAACACTATTTTTATAAGATGTTCTAGTAACCGGCCAGGGTGGCCGGATACTAGATTTTTGCTTGAAATCAACTTTTGTATCTCTTTTACGCCTAAGTGAAGCAAAATACTTCTGACATCCTCTACTATCAATTAAAATGTATTTTACATGTAAAGTTTCAGTATCCGGCCACTGTTTTTGTTCAAAAGATTACTATGGCCGGTTTCTAGAACAAACGGCACCAGTATACGGCCATATAACTTATTGTATGTAAATACATACTTTTTGGTATAAAATGAGTCAAAAAACTGCTCCACAAGAACCAAAAGATCTTTCGCGAACTGGTTTCAGATTTCCTAAGCACGACTGGGTCGCACGAACTTGCTATTATAATCAAGAGGCTGAGCGTTTAAAAAATTGTATATGAACACTAGAGTTGGGAAAGAATGGTTGATTTGATAGTAGTTACTTTTTGTAATTTATTTCTACCTTTTCAATTACAATTACACATAATTGAAATTGAAAAAAAAATTATACATTTCCATTACTTGTAAATGTAACTGAATAAATTCACTAACAAATTAATAATTGAAAAAAATTAGTTTCCAAATTAGTTGTAATTGAAAAAGTAATAGGTTTTTGCAAGTAATTGAAAGAATATCACTGTTCTATGTAATTGCAATCAAGGTGATTGATTTTTTGGATTGTGATTCATTACGTACATGTTCTTGTAAATTAAAAATCTCATAAAATGTAATTGATTTTTTGGATTGTGATTCATTACGTACGTTTTTATAAATTAAAAATCTCGTAAAATGTAATTGACAAACGAATAACATTTTTTTGTAATGATTACTGCAAAAACTAATCATTACTGCTTTTTGATGATTAGGTACTTTGGTTTTCAATTACATGAAATTAGTAATTGAATTTCTGCAATTACATTTTAAACTAATTGAAAAGTGTTTTAGATTTCAATTACCTACAAGTAATTCTAATTGAACTTTTTTATCATTATTTCCCAACTCTGATAATGACATTTTAAAAACATGAATAGATACGACGTTGAAATTAGCTAAAACAACTCCTTTAATAGTTTGAGGTAGAAAAAGAGAATTCCATCTGAGTTCTTGATCAAAAATGATTGAATTAAAAGAAATATTTAAATGGTTGAAGGGGTTTTAAAAAAAAAATATTTTCTTATATACATATCAAATTCTTAAAATCTTTTTTAGGAAAAATATTTGAATGCAAATCATAAGTATTAATTTATGTGTATATAAAAATTAAATTTCACTTGAGATTATCAACCTATTTTTCAGATATTGAATTTTCAAACAAAAACGGGTTTTAGGTTTTATTATAACTTCAAAAACTTCTTTTTGAAAATTTTGATATGCAATATTATTAGATCTTATTTGAAATTTGTATATAAAAAAATTAACCTGAATCCATTAATTTCAGGATAGTAAGAAAAATCAAAATAAGAAAAAACCGAAACGTTTTATAAAAATCGTAGGAACCCTTTTTGAGAAAAATATATTTTCTTAAACGGGTTTTTTGACAATTTTGTCGAAGCTACCGTTATTTTTTCTTAAAAGTAAAATTCCTTCTTAAATATTCTTTAAAGTGTTGAAAAAACCCTTAAATACTTAGTTTTCGAAATATGTAATTGATTTTCAAAAAATCTTGTGTAGTTTTTTGTGAACCCAAAAAACATTTTTTATGAAAATTTTGATATATTTATTATTGTATAAAGAAATTATTGAAATCAGTTATACCCTTTTGGAGAAAATCAATGATAAAGAAAATGGTTCCTAATAACCATTTTTAAAAAGAATGGTTTCCCAGTCCAATGTAGCCTTTACTTAGATTAATTTATTGATATTTTCAAAATAAGTTGTGGTGACGTTTTTGAGAAAAATACATGTCAAACTGCTGGCAGGTACAGTTATTTTTGGTTCTAAGAAAAAAAAGTGGGTGGAATGATCGAAAAACGTGAAAAATAGAATTATTAGACCATCTTTTCTCTTTTTCCCTACCATCGTAATAACAAAATTTGATCAAAATCTCGAGTTTGATTTTTTTACGAATGCAAAACTTGCCATATTTAGTACCTAGTCGCAGGGTAAAAAGGACATGGCCGGGTATTAGATCAAAGTGGCCGGGTACTGAAATTTGGTGGCCGGGTACTGGTGAAAATTCACTTTTTCGAAGAATAATTCGATATTAAAAAATATATTGTAGGAACTGTAAGTTAAAATTTTTTATTCATTACTAAACATGATCCATAACTGCTCAAAACAAATTACATTAGCGTATGTAATCAGCTGAATTAGTTATGAAGCTTCAAAGTAGAAAAATGTGTTAGGTGGCCGGTTACTGGTACACTTACCCTACATACATATGTACATATTTACATAAATAAGAAAAAAACAATAAATACACAATTTTGTCACTTTTTTTTCTTTAAAAATAGAAAGACAAAAATAAATAAAACAGATTCTGTTTTACCAAAATAATAATAAAATAAAAATAAACAACAGCCATTTAATTGTTATTTGACTTTAAACTGACAGAACACGGAAACTTAAAATTTCTGGCAAAACAAATAATTTTGTGCACAGAAGTTGGAAAAAATTGTAAAGTAGGGGAAATGATTAACCATTGTATATCCAATCTATAGTATTCTCATGAAACACAATTTTATAGGTAGACATTTGGTCGATAGGTTCGCTGTGATCGCCTTACCGAGATCCTTTAACAAAAATTAGTATTACATTTGGACGCATAGATGGCCACGAGCTTTTTTTCTTCATGAGAATACTATAGAATTTATATACAATGGATTAACTGTCTCGTAAGCGTACATAGGTACCTACTCTTCTGCCCAAAACTACACAATTTGTATGTGCACGAACAGAGCTGGGCTGGGCTATAACTCGATTGAAAATATAAAAAAAGAACAGACTTCTAGCTTTCAAATGAGCTATAAGACATGGTTGTAAGTTTTCCGTTGTTTTTTTAACAATATTTGCTTAATGTCAAAGAGCGGGGATGAAATCCACTCAGAAAGAAGAAAACCTGTCAAAGTTTTGGGAACGGTTTGGGTACTAATTTGCACTATTCGCACCACGTCAAAAGACATTTATGTACTTGACTAGAGCTGCGTAGAACAATCATAAGTCAGTAAATTTTGTTTGAAAATCACTACACAAGAAATTAATTTTTAAGAAAAAGAATGGTAGGTACAGAATAAAAATTATTAAATTAAACCTTAAGGTACCGTCACGCCGTGCAAGTAATTAATTAATTACTTACTGCAACTAGTTTCTGAAAGTAAATACTTGCTTGCGTGTGTAAACGGATGAGGTTTTGCCAATTTCAGTTCAGTTTGGTTTATTGTTTCTTCAGAAATAGATCTAAATGGATAATCAAGACTTGGAAGAAGAATTTTTTACGAGAAAATGGTTTTTGAACATGAATATTTGTTGAAATCGAGGCAATTGATTTTTGTAGAGTATTATTAGTAAAAAAAAACATGCGATTACTAGCAGCAAGTGCTTTGATTGTAAGCGAGTTGAACTTTCTTTTAAAGAATTTACTAAAAACTGTTATATGCAATTTTTTTATTTCGACTTTCTTATTAATTGCTATACCGATTTCAATCAAAATCTGGCGAGTTGTTTTTACAATTGAAAAAAAGAACTTGCGCAAGTACTTGCAAGCAAGTAAATCACTTGCAGTAATTAATTGCTTGCAAGTACTTTTTCGGGTCGTCACAACAGGCCAGTTTTACTTGCAGCAATCATTTTGCTTATTGCAAGTACTTTACTTGTAGGTGTGACGGCACCTTTAATAATCATGAAACTTCAATTTGATATGGTTTTGAAGAAAATTAAGAATAATGTTCTTCTGTTTTTGTGGAGCGAATGAATTAAGTTCATTTAAAAAAGTTTAAATGAGCTCTACTCCATATATTCCGTTCAACTCACTTATCGTACCTGGGCAAAACGCAATATATGGAGTAGAGCTCACTTAAACTCCTTTATTTAAACTTCAATTTGTTTTAAAAAAAACTACACTAAACAGGAAGTACCTGCACTTGCTTAGCGAAATAATCATTTTGAGAAAAATCATTTGACTGACAAAAAGATTAATAAATGAATAAATACTTGCAAGCAAGTTGGCTACATACACTGCCTGTCAAATTCGTAATTTTCTTTCCACTTGCCTCCCACTTGCTTTCCACTTGCATTCCACTTGCTTGTCTCCCAACTTGCTTCTCAACTTGCTTCACTACTGGCTTCAATACTTGCATGCCAGTTGATAAGCAAGTTGCTTGGGTTTGTTTGTGTTAGTAAACAAATGTGTATGTATTGCAACTTGCTTGCAAGTACTTGCTCGTGTGGCCTCGGGGTAACATAAATAAAAAAAATTACACTTGGATAAACCTAACTTTTTATATTTTATTTTGTTAACTAAATTCAATCTGAATTTATTTTCAAATCTCACATACGAACACCTGGCATTTGACTACTATTACGAAATGGTCACAAGAAATTTTGTATTCTCTCGGGAGAGCTCTCTTTGGTTCAAAATAGTACAGCTAATTAATCTTTAATCAATGATTATTGTGACTGGTAAATCCGCGAACTTACTTGTTGACCACAATTTTAGTCAAAAAGCCGAGAAAATTGCATTTACGTTTTTCAACACCTTTTTTTCAAAATGGCGGAAAACACAACACTCTGCTAAGGCGGCCAACCGTCCCCCATTGAGGGGGACAGTCCCCCAATGGCAGTTGTAATCCCCCATTGCAAAAATGAATAATATAGTCCCGCAAAACCACTTGAGCGTCCCCCATGTCCCCCATTCCTTTATTTACTAATTCATTCGGCTTTCCAAGTCTTACCAATGTACTACTAGTCTAGTCAAATATACATTTAACCTAGCCCAAATTCCGATAACGCTGAAAATTGGTGTAGACCTTCCTTTAGACATACAAAATCAGCTGTGAAAAGTCTTTGTCTATCCCACTCGAGCATAAAAAGTAATTGAAGGTCAAGTGCTATTGAAAAGTAGTATGACTAAATTTTGTAGATCAGGCAATTTTCTACAAAAAATATTAACACATTTTTTCGTAGGACAGATGGTTTAGGAAATAGAGCAGTTTTAAAAATGGTAAATTGAAAAAAATATCGGTTTTCGGGTATAACTCCTTAACGGTAAATAATTTCGAAAAGTGTTTGAATGATGTTTGTTTTAAATAGTATATAAATAGTTGACCAGGATTTGAATATAACCGCCCCAGGTACTCCACCTCAAAGGTGGTGTGGAAATGAGTGCATAACATGAAGAAAATGATTATTTTTCAGTTTTTTAAATACAATACCTTGTGCATTATTGCTTGGGTAGGACTAATTTTGTAGGCAATTTTATAGTCTTTAAACTGAGCATATGTATATTGATTTTAGACAACTTTGTCATTTTCGAGTTAAAGGGAAGAAATCAATGCTATTAACTTTTTATAAAAACTTAGAATAATTATATCGTATAAATTGTAAGCTTTAGAAAACAAAAAATAAAAATTGTCTTGTAGAGTATCACATTATCTTCAAACTAAGCTTAAATTACTTTTCGATAACATTCACCTATTAGGAGTTGTAGATGAAAATCCTATATTTTCGACATTTGGCCCTTTTTAAATCGTAATATTTTTGACCAATCACTCGCATATGAGACAAAATTTTACTTTTTATTAGGTCGTACATTTCAATCTTTACAAACTCTACTCAAAAATGTTTTGAATGACTTAGCCATTTAAAAATATAAAATTAAAAAACCGTTATTTTTTAATTTTGATCAAATTCTTAAAATAACTATCTTTTGATTGATATATTTTTGAAAAAAAAAATAATAACTTGTAGAGCAAAACATTTGATACAAACTCTGCATAAAGTACTTTATGATAACGTTTACAGTTTAAGAGTTATACGTGAAAATTCTATATTTTCGACATTTGGTCATTTTGAAATCGCTATATCTTGTAACAGACCACTCGTAAGTGTAACAATTTTTTAAGCAGAATATTTTAACGTCTACAAATTGAGCATACATTAATTTTGAACAACTTCGTCATTTACGAGTAATAATCACAAAACCGTTATTTTGGCCTTTTTACCAAATTTTTTGATGTCTTTTTTATAATTTTTATATATTATATAAAATGGTCTACAAACGTTATTTGAAACACTTTCCGAAATTATTTACCGTTAAGGAGTTCTACCCGAAAAACCGATATTTTTGTCACTTTACCATTTTTAAAACAGCTCTATTTCCTTAACCATCTGCCTCACGAAAAAATATGTGTTGATATTTTTTGTAGAAAATTGCTTGATCTACAAAATTTATTCATACTACTTTTCAATAGCACTTAACGTTTGGGAATTATAGGTGAAAAAACATTTTTTTTTTCGACACTTGACCTTCAATAACTTTTTATGCGCGTGTGGGATTGACAAGGACTTTTCGCAGATGATTTATTATGTTTAAAGGAAGGTCTATACCAATTTTCAGCCTTATCGGAATTTTGGATAGGTTTGCACATTTGTATGTCTATTTTGACTGGACTATACATAAGACAAACAAACGACGAGGTACGCCGCCGTACGTCCATAAACGTTGCAACTACACTACTACTATTCCTTTTCTAAAATGTAATATGGGCAATCGTGCAAATTTGTATGATATTCTTAATTGAAATCCAGATTTAGTTAAAAAATTTCACTCAAATATAAAATATGATTTTAAAAATAAATAATGACAGAAAGTTACGTTTCTTTGTTTTATTATTTAAGTGAATTTCTTGACACTCACAATCTCAAACAATATCCCCACCCCTGTCCACAAGAATGACCCCCATTGGGTTTTTAAAAAGTTGGCCACCTTACACTCTGCCCTTACCGAAACTTAAAAAGTAAGAGAAAATATACATACAAAAACCAACCATACTAAAATAACTTCTCGAAAACATCTATTTTTTCGGATCATCATCATCATCATCAAGTCCTGTAACCCCGGTTGGGGCATAGGGTGCCAACAAATCGTTTCCATCCTTCACGGTCTGCAGATAGATATTTTAAGTGTGGTCACGTCTTTCTCTGGCAGTCTGCTTCTGCTAGAACTGTTGATTTCCATGTTGTTCTTGGTCTTCCAACCCGCCGTGCACCCTGAGGATTTCATTCAAATGACTGCTTTGCAATTTCATCGTTTGGTTTCCTCAGTGTGTGACCAATCCATTGCCTTGCCATTTACGCTTTCTTATGTCAACGTCGTTTGATATAATTTGTGGCCAGCGAATTTTTAGAACATGGCGTAGACAACGGTTCACAAAAGCCTGCAATTTCTTTGAGATGGTAGTCGTGACTTTCCAGGTTTCGCAAGCATATAACAGCACGGATTTGACATTGGATTCGAAGAATCTTAACTTTGTGCGCAAGGAGATTTTTTCGGATACTGACATAAATCTCGCTAGCGCCTTAGCTAATTTACATATATATTTTCTGAATAAAAAAAATTTTCTCTGAGGTGATAAATCGGTGCCTCTACTCTAAGGTCATTTCCCCTTCCGTAATAAGGAGAATTGGACACACCCATCTCGTCATTTTTTGACGAGACATACATAATGTATATCGTTGGAAAGGTATTTCTATGAACTACAATGGTTATCATAAGTTCATTTCAAATCACTATGTGAAAAAGTTATTTGCTAGTAAAAGATATTTTTTTTTACATAGTGATTTGAATTGAGCTCTTATGGAAACTATTGCAGTTCATAAAAATACCTTTCTAACGAGTATGTCTCGAGATTGATGTGTCCAAATCTCCTTTTTACCGAAGAGGAAATGATTTAATGATATTAAAAAATGATTTTGGAAAATAACAGACACCCTAACATACATTTCTATGACTTTATTTGAACAAATTGAAATTGCCCTCTTTCACTTATTATTTTATAACTTCAAAAATTATCACTTGATTTTGAAAAACTTTGGCTCAAATCTTTGTTAAAAAGATTGTTTTTCACCTAAGTTCTTAAAATTATTTAAAATAATTTTGTTCTACCCATAAGGAGCAACCAAAACTAGAATTTTTTCAAAAATACTTGTTTTTCAAACTTTGAGTGCCTGAAACTTATTAAATTTCACGTACGTTGTCGGAAGAAGTCAGATCAGATCATTGTTGTTCTTGTAATAAATAGCCTTTCCCCTTATTTTGAGTTCCCTCCACAACAACAAAAATTAAAAATCGAGCCATGTAAATAAATACATATACAGGGTGTCCCGCACCTGAGTGGAAGTATCTTAGGGTGTGGTTCCTGGGGTTATTCTAAGAAAAAAAATTTATGGGGGGAAAGTTGTATCTCCCCTCCCTGAGGCAGGGGGGGGGGCAGTTTCTGAAAAATTGACTTAACATGCCAAAAAAAAAACATTAAAAATCAACGAAAACACATCTAATAATGTGCTATAGTTTTTTTGAAAGCTAATACTTCATTCTTGCATTTGGTTAAGCGAATAGTTTTTGAGAAATTAAATTTCAAAGTCAAATTTGTTTAAAAAAAATTGTGATTTTTTTTCTCAAGTCGATATTTTTCAAAATTTTACGTAATTAAGTGCTATTTTAGTGTTCAATATTCATTGCCCTTATTATTTTGTAGTCCATTACCGAAAACCAAATGTTAAAATCTATCTTAGTTTTTGAGAAATTAAGAAGAAACGAAAGGTACTTTTACCAAAAAAGCCCGAAATACTTCCTAAGATACTTCCACTCAGGTGCGGGACACCCTGTATATAAGGGACCAAGATGGCTTCCTTAGGGGACACCGGATGTTATAATAACTGTGGAGTTGATATAGGACTTTGTCAATAGATACAAATTATGTACACGACCTTAAAGGTAAGACATCAAACAATACAACATATTTCAATGAAAACCCAATAGTCCAAGTTTACTTAAGCTAATAGAGTGATTTTGAAGGATTTCACAAAGTTAGTATAAAAAACATCAATTTAATTTTCTTCCTAGAGATTATTACATAATAAGGACAAAATTTGAAAAGATTGCAAGGTTAATGGCTGTTGATCATCCTGTGACAAAGCCGTGTTGAAACGGCGAAATGTGTTCTTTTAGTAGAAAAGTCAATTATTCATAAACAACTTTTCAAAGAGTTAAGCCTGGTTTACAGTTCTCGTATGCAAAAAAAGCCTACGCAAATATTCTCGCATGTCAAAAATAATTGAGGTGAAAGGCAAAATAAATCTTTGCATGATTAGTTTACAGTCTCATGCAAAAAAAAAAACATTGCTGTCATGGAATGTCATGCAAAACAATGGACCGGCAATTGTTTTGCATGCGAAAAAAGTGTGGTGAATAAAATATTTTTTTTTTTGGATGGTCGGCTTACACTTCAAAAAATTTTTTTTTTTTTCATCTCAAGGCTTTATTAGCATGCGTATAGTTTTTGCATCCAAAAATAATTATGTTCCATTTTTAGGCCTATAGTTTATTAATTAAGGGTAAATTAATGACTCAATGGGTGGCTTAGGCCAAGGCAAACGTTTTTTACCTTGAATATTATTCAATTTGGTGCACAGAATAGATGGAAAATCGTTTTGAAAATTTTGATATTTTTTTCGCATGGGAACTGTAAACTATGCTTTAAGGTAGAATTTGGAAAAGAAAAACGCAAACTAAAATCGAAAAAACATTAAAAAATCAGAAAAAAATATTTTATTAAAACAATTTTGTTGAAAAGCGATCTATTGAAAAATCAATTTTTCAAGGAACAGCGTTCTTTGGAACAAAATCAAATATTTAAATGGTCATCCATTTTTGGAAACCTAGTACCTATTTTCCATAATATCTGAAGAAGAAGAATTCGATCAGACTCGATATGTGCATCGGTCGCTTCTAAGATGTAAAACAAAAAAAGGAAAACCTTATAGCCCACAAATAAGTCTTCCTATTTAACAAAACATCACGCAAATTCGAATAGGTATTTTTTTATATTAAGGGTATTCATACAACATCGTAAAGTCGTCGTAATCGTTGTAAACTTTTAAACTTCGTAATTCTGTCACAATTTGTATGGAAAATTTGACAGATTTACGAAGTTTACAACTTTACGATGTTTACGACGAGTTTACGCTGTTGCATGAATACCCTTATTGTAAATTTAATTATAAAACATAAATAAAATTGGAATTTACACACATAACATAAACTCAATCTTAAGATTCATCATAATTACATTAGAAATATCACTTCAAATAACTGTATTTAAAAAAAATATATTTTTGATTTTATTTGTACTAATTTACAAATTACCTGCAAATGGTAAAAAGAAGAAACCAGAAAACAACAAAAACTTAACACCAACCATCCTGGTTTGAACAAATTTATAATTTGAAAATTAACTTTTTAAGTGGAGTACGATCCCCAAATGTCGGGTTTGTCACAATGTATCAGCCATTTATAGCTATCGTAAGATCGGTAACCCGCATTAGATAGCATATGAAACAATATTGATTGTTTATAGAGAATGTTTTTATTTTAAACAGATGGAGTAAATATAAATATCAAATTTTTTAAGACCAGACTTGCAAATTGTTGCTTTTATAAGTGGTTTTAGTTAGAAAAAGGGTAAAGAAATTTAGCAAAGAAAATGGTAAAATCTCTTCAAAAACAAAAGTTATTCTCTCTTTTATTCTTTATTTTCACTGCTCCTTTTTAAAAGTTGAACCTAATAAAAAGTAACAAATTTTTGGAGTAAAGTTACTCCCACTTTACAACGCCTCTGACCCTGAAAGCTTATTTATGTATAAAAAAAAATACACTAGGAATAGAAGAGGAATAAGCTAAAACTGGTTCATAGGTTTAAAGCCGTAGCAAAGCCGTTTTAGTATTTTAATGTCATATTGACTTTTGACCTGACATCGTGTGATATTAACGAAAAGGGAGTGTTAACGAAATTTTCTTTTATTTTATTCATCCATTTAAATAAATAAATAATCCCACGCCTCTATCCCCCCCAGATACCGCACGCGCTGGGGTCCATTTACACCGAGTACGACGCAATTTCGATTGCAAGTCATATCGGCACTTATTTATGAATTAAAAATTAAATCATGTAAAAACTAAGATAGTTATTATGCTATGTTGTTGCCAGCATAACACAACAACTTTCTTTTAATGCGATGCGAAGGATATTATTACTGAGAGATAAGAGGTTGGGTCTGCTTAATACAAGCAGTTACAAAAAATTTTTAAAAGTAAAAATAGAAAAAATAAAAAAAAATAATATTAGAAAAAGCATTAGGAAAAAGGATCTTGCCAAAGCAGATCACTTGTTGAAAAGTCAAAAAAGTAAAATTATACGTAAAAGTAAAATCTAAAATTTAGAATTGCAGATTAAAATTGAATAGCATGCTAAAGGCATTTGTTAGGTTAGTAGAGTTAGTAGTTTCAGTTTCTCTCAGTTATGGTTATGATGAAGGCATACATTACTTTACTCTATTATTAAAACTAGTTAAAGAAGGAACTATAAAGAAGTTTTTTTTGTGTTATCTTGCTATGATTATAGTGGAAAATACTAGAATTTGAATTCACTTCCCTCAACATTCTAGTTACTGGTTCATTTCTACCATAATCAGTTCTGTGAGGGGCTTGATGGAATTGGGGTACTGATCTTAGAGAATATAAGTTGATGTTAATACTCAGTACCTCAAGAAGGGCAGAAGAATCAGTAGCACCAGATAAAATTTGATGCACAAAAATTATGTCAGCCACTTCACGACGTTTTTCCAGGGATTGTAGGTTAATGAGCCGCAACCGATCTTGATATGGGGGCAAGTTGTATTGTCAACCCATGGGAGTCCCCTAAGAGCAAAACAGAGGAATCTACGTTGTATTGCTTCGATTCGTTTGACATGAACATGGTGGTAGGGGGACCATACTTGGCTTGCATATTCAAGTAAAGGTCGTACAAAGGTTGTACAGAGAGATTTTGTTACGTAAGGATCCGAAAACTCCTCAGACCAACGCTTGACAAAACCAAGAGCAGAGTTGGCCCTAGCTGCTATGTTGTCATAATGGGATCTGAAATTGAGCTCAGTATCACAAATAATACCTAAGTCCCGAATAGTTGTTACTCTAGAGACAAGGTCAACATTGATATAGTAGTCCCGTGGTGGTGGAGGGGAACGTTTGCGAGAGTATGTGATTGCTTGGCATTTTCCGACATTAAGTTCTAAATTATTTTTTTGACACCAAACAAAAACTTTATTCAGGTCGTTCTGAAGAGGTAAAAATCATTAGGCGAAGAAATTGCTCTAAAGATCTTCATGTCATGCGCGTAGATAGAAAGTTCTGAGTGATGCTTAATCACAGATTCCACGTCATTGATCGTTAGAATAAAAATAATCGGACCGAGATGACTACCTTGTGGGACTCCTGATCTTGCAATGAAAGGTTCTGATACTGAAGATCTAAACAAGACTCGATATTTACGATCTAATAAGTATGAGTCTATCCATTGAACAAAACCAGGAGGAAAACCAAGAGCCTTAAATTTGAACGAGATAATTTTGTGTGAGATTTTGTGCTAAAGTCTGTGGCAATGACATCAACTTTATTAATTCCCTTACCAAAATTCCACCAATAAATAACATTGGGCAACAAATTTTGGATTTGTAACGGTATTGTGCATGCAAAGTAACTTTTCATATATAGTTTTTGATGCGCTGAATTTGAAAATTGGCATGAACAAATTAAATTAGTTCACGTTTTTGAAAAATGATATATGAAGTTTTTTCACAAAAATAAAATAAAGCTAAAAAAATTATTTGTTCTAATTTTTTTTTATTTTAAGTTTCAAAAATTTACCCTCCCATATAATCGGGGGAGATACGCGTCCTTCCGATACAATTTTTTAGGTTATGACACACATATGCCCGATTATTTTGATGCATCTTATATACAAACTCTGCAAATTAAAGTGTGAACCAAAGGAGCATGTAACTAAACTAACGGTTGAACCTCGAAAAACAGAACTAAAAAATTAAATTTCCTTTATAGATCTTATTTAATTGCACATTGCACTTTAATTGCACATGCAATCTGTATTATATTGTAAAGCCGAAATCTTAAATCCTAATAAGTAAAGACACTGTAAGCTAAAATTTAAGAATTAATTCATGTATAAATTCACCTAATTATTATGAATTAAATCTAGGTTTTGTGATTCATCTCAAGAAATCCTTTGTTTTTCCTACATTGAGAGGATTAACGAAAAGTCTTTTACATTTCCAAGTGCCGCAATATAACGTAAGTACCGGCTGTTGCTAAAGTACCGCAAGAGAGTACCGGTTGTGGCTGAAGTGCCGCAATTTTACCAGCACAGCACCGGTTCTTTTTGCTTAGTGCCGGAACACAATATGTGTTCCAACAAATTTACTTCTTGAAATCGGAAACAGAAAAAGACTCCAAAAACAATGCTTGGCAGTTACAAAATCACAAACAAAAGTTTGCAATCATTTAAGGTCATATGGAAGTACGTTTGCTTGATTTTCAACGTTCATTATACAAAAACAACATCTTTTTTATTAAGGTATATATCTATAGCTGCTTTTTGCCACGATTTGAAAACATTTAAGACAAATTTGTACCTATTTGTTTTATTTTTCTTTAAGAAATGGTGTGCCACACATGTTGTTATTTTCCTAAATGTTTTTCAGTTCGTTTATTTAATCAAATAAACTTCGTCTGTTTATTTTAAAAATTGAGCTATAAAATATATTTAATGTGCTAGTGAATTTAAAGCAGCAAATTTCCAACAAAACACTTGTTTAATTATTTGAATATTAAAACCAAAAACACTTTAACAATTACAATTTGCCAAAAGTTAATTACATAAATCATTTTATGTTTTTTTCGAGGAACTACTAAAATAACATCGATATGTTTACCAAGCTAGAATTTTTGTACATTCATAATTTAGTAAACAGGTTAGGGTGTGTCAAATAAAATCAATTTTTCTTCTTAAGAAAAAAGTCTAAAGCCTTAATATTATTATTATTATGTTTTTAATAACACTTGATTCTTTGTTTTAGTGAGATTAGAACAAGCTGCATTCTACAAGCAGAGGCTCATCATGAGTGACTGTACATAATAGCACTTAGTAGAACTAAGGAAACTAATACAAGCACATTTTAAAACTAACAAAAGTAAAACAATATATATGTTCAAACTAAGTTATAATAAGGGTATTCATGCAACAGCGTAAAGTCGTCGTAAACGTAGTAAAGTTGTAAACTTCGTAAATGTTGCAAATTTTCCATACAAATTGTGACAGAAATAAGAAGTTTTTTTATTATTATTATTATTATTGTTTATTTTTCAATAAAAAACGTTCAGTACAATATTAAATTCACAACAATATTTAAAGGCATGGCCTAGGCCGTCGCCCTGGTTGGGAATGCAAATGTAGAACGGCGTTAAAGTTAAAGTTAAAGTTAAAGTTAAAGTTAAAGTTAAAGTTAAAGTTAAAGTTAAAGTTAAAGTTAAAGTTAAAGTTAAAGTTAAAGTTAAAGTTAAAGTTAAAGTTAAAGTTAAAGTTAAAGTTAAAGTTAAAGTTAAAGTTAAAGTTAAAGTTAAAGTTAAAGTTAAAGTTAAAGTTAAAGTTAAAGTTAAAGTTAAAGTTAAAGTTAAAGTTAAAGTTAAAGTTAAAGTTAAAGTTAAAGTTAAAGTTAAAGTTAAAGTTAAAGTTAAAGTTAAAGTTAAAGTTAAAGTTAAAGTTAAAGTTAAAGTTAAAGTTAAAGTTAAAGTTAAAGTTAAAGTTAAAGTTAAAGTTAAAGTTAAAGTTAAAGTTAAAGTTAAAGTTAAAGTTAAAGTTAAAGTTAAAGTTAAAGTTAAAGTTAAAGTTAAAGTTAAAGTTAAAGTTAAAGTTAAAGTTAAAGTTAAAGTTAAAGTTAAAGTTAAAGTTAAAGTTAAAGTTAAAGTTAAAGTTAAAGTTAAAGTTAAAGTTAAAGTTAAAGTTAAAGTTAAAGTTAAAGTTAAAGTTAAAGTTAAAGTTAAAGTTAAAGTTAAAGTTAAAGTTAAAGTTAAAGTTAAAGTTAAAGTTAAAGTTAAAGTTAAAGTTAAAGTTAAAGTTAAAGTTAAAGTTAAAGTTAAAGTTAAAGTTAAAGTTAAAGTTAAAGTTAAAGTTAAAGTTAAAGTTAAAGTTAAAGTTAAAGTTAAAGTTAAAAAGAAAAAATATTAATTAATTGACAGTTAATCAGGATTGGAATATCCAAAGGTTTCGTAGAACTACTACATATAAGGGTTAGAATTCTTCATCGATAATTCGCTTTTTATATTGAAGAGCTCCTTTGCAGTAAATGTATATCGGATTCCAGCCATCTTCACCATTAAGTATGTATGTTTATTGTCCTTTCCAGAGACAATTCGTCAACTCCAAAATGAAGCCTTCTGAATACCTTAGGTATAATACACACAGCCAAGAAATAGAACATATGTAGGTACTCGAGCATGCATACTGCAAAGGCTGCAAAAAATTGGAAGGTCCTCTCTATGTGGGATATAATTAAGACATAGTAAACTCTAAAAATAGAAAAATGTGCCTGTTCTGCAAATCTTTCTCTTAATTTCACATCTAGGTTGCGTAAAAACACATACAAATTTTCCCTCCAACAGTCAACATTATTCATTGAGACAGTCAAATGAATGCCGTACTTCTGTCCTAAGCTGAGCCATTCCTTAAAAAAGAGACTGTTGGTGTTCACTGCATAGATTATGACTTGCTTTGGTAGGCGTGAATCTGTTGAGGACATCATTTTGAGAACGTAGTCAAAGTGGCGCTTAAGTGTACTAGTGAAAAGTGGAGAGGATGTCTCCAAGTACAGTATATAGTTTGGGGTATTGCAGGGGAGTTTGAATAATCTCTTCAGGAAAAAACGCAGCCATTTTTCCGTTTCTTCATAACAACTATAGCCCCCGACTTGAGCATTTTAAAACATCACTACTGATTTAGAGGTTGCTTGAAACAAGTTATACTTCGCTGCCAGACTCTGATTATTTCCACGCATACAGTTTCTCCATGTTGAGCTAATAACCGATTTTGCTGTATTTAGTTTTCCAGAAAGATGGTGCTCAAAATTAAGGTTTGCAATTATTTTTAGTCCAAGGTAATCGTATTCTTTCACTATTTCTATTTCCTCGCCTCTAAATCTCCATCGCTTGTTTTGAGCGTATCTTCCTCCACCTTTTCTGAAGACTTTCGCAAATTCACTGTCAGATTCCATGTTGTAAAATAGGCTTCAAGGTCTTTGATCATTTGTTGGAGTCCATTAGGTGAGTCAGAAAACAGAATAATTGTCATCCGCATACAAAAGCGTTTTAATTCTCCTCCCGTTCCATCGTATACCACCACCCAGTGCATCACGTCTGTGAAGTTAGCAGGGCAACTTTCACCCACGCAATTGGGACCTTGACAGGAATTTGCAGTTTTTTTGCATTTTTTTTGCATTTCTATTCCCGATTTTGCAGTTCGCCAAATAACGGTGTAATTAAGTGACCTGCTAACTTCACAGTGAAGTTAGCAGGTCACATGGCGTATCTCAGGAACCAAACGTGCTAGGAACTTGTAGTAAGGCTCCAAATTTGCAGTTTTTTTGCATTTCAAGAATAGGCTAGGTCAGAATTTTGAAGTCCTTTGTTTGAAAAATATTTCATACTGACCTACTAACTTCACAGTGAAGTGAGCAGGTCACATGGTGTATCTCAGGAACCAAGCATGCTAAGAACTTGCAATAAGGCTCCAAATTTGCAGTTTTTTTGCATTTCAACGATAGGTTATGTTCAAAATTTGAAGTCCTCAATTTAAAAATTTCCCAAGTTTGACTTCAATATGAAGCAAGTAGGTCACATCGTGTATCTCACGAACCAAGCATGCTAGGAACTTGCAGTAAGGCTCCAAATTTGCAGTTTTCTTGCATTTCAAGAATAGGCTAGGTCAGAATTTTGAAGTCCTTTTTTTGAAAAAAATTTCATACTGACCTGCTAGCTTCACAGTGAAGTTAGCAGGTCACATGGTGTATCTCAGGAACCAAGCATGCTAGGATCTTGCAAAAGGGCTCCAAATTTGCAGTTTTTTTACATTTCAACGATAGGCTATGTTCAAAATTTGAAGTCCTCACTTTAAAAATTTCCCAAGTTTGACTTCAATATGAAGCAAGTAGGTCACATCGTGTATCTCACGAACCAAGCATGCTAGGAACTTGCAGTAAGGCTCCAAATTTGCAGTTTTTTTGCATTTCAAGAATAGGCTAGGTCAGAATTTTGAAGTCCTTTTTTTGAAAAAAATTTCATACTGACCTGCTAGCTTCACAGTGAAGTTAGCAGGTCACATCGTGTATCTCAGGAACCAAGCATGCTAGGAACTTGCAAAAGGGCTCCAAATTTGCAGTTTTTTTGCATTTCAACGATAGGCTATGTTCAAAATTTGAAGTCCTCAATTTAAAAATTTCCCAAGTTTGACTTCAATATGAAGCAAGTAGGTCACATCGTGTATCTCAGGAACCAAGCATGCTAGGAACTTGCAAAAGGGCTCCAAATTTGCAGTTTTTTTTGCATTACAACGATAGGCTATGTTCAAAATTTGAAGTCCTCAATTTAAAAATTTCCCAAGTTTGACTTCAATATGAAGCAAGTAGGTCACATCGTGTATCTCAGGAACCAAACGTGCTAGGAACTTGAAATAAGGCTCAAAATTTGCAGTTTTTTTGCATTTCAAGAATAGGCTAGGTCAGAATTTAAGTTCTTTTTTAAAAGTGAACAGTGAAGTTAGCAGGTCAGTATGAAATTTTTTTCAAAAAAAGGACTTCAAAATTCTGACCTAGCCTATTCTTGAAATGCAAAAAAACTGCAAATTTGGAGCCTTACTACAAGTTCCTAGCACGTTTGGTTCCTGAGATACGCCATGTGACCTACTTGCTTCATATTGAAGTCAAACTTGGGAAATTTTTAAAGTGAGGACTTCAAATTTTGAACATAGCCTATCGTTGAAATGCAAAAAAACTGCAAATTTGGAGCCCTTTTGCAAGTTCCTAGCATGCTTGGTTCCTGAGATACACGATGTGACCTGCTAACTTCACTGTGAAGCTAGCATGTCAGTATGAAATTTTTTTTCAAAAAAAGGACTTCAAAATTCTGACCTAGCCTATTCTTGAAATGCAAAAAAACTGCAAATTTGGAGCCTTACTGCAAGTTCCTAGCATGCTTGGTTCGTGAGATACACGATGTGACCTACTTGCTTCATATTGAAGTCAAACTTGGGAAATTTTTAAAGTGAGGACTTCAAATTTTGAACATAGCCTATCGTTGAAATGCAAAAAAACTGCAAATTTGGAGCCTTACTGCAAGTTCCTAGCATGCTTGGTTCCTGAGATACACCATGTGACCTGCTAACTTCACTGTGAAGTTAGCAGGTCAGTATGAAATTTTTTTTAAAAAAAGGACTTCAAAATTCTGACCTAGCCTATTCTTGAAATGCAAAAAAACTGCAAATTTGGAGCCTTACTACAAGTTCCTAGCACGTTTGGTTCCTGAGATACGCCATGTGACCTGCTAACTTCACTGTGAAGTTAGCAGGTCACTTAATTACACCGTTATTTGGCGAACTGCAAAATCGGGAATAGAAATGCAAAAAAAATGCAAAAAAACTGCAAATTCCTGTCAAGGTCCCAATTGCGTGGGTGAAAGTTGCCCTGCTAACTTCACAGACGTCAGTGCATCATTGTCCCTGATCACACGTGAAGAAAATCAAGCATTTTCTGCGTTTTGTGATGGTGAGAGGGGAAACTTGCAAAAGAGGGAGGGGGATGAAATATTTTTAAATATTTGAAAATATTCGGTGTAGAAAATTGACGTTCTCTTTTGTGTTGCTTCTTCTATCCAATTCAATCAATCAAATCGTGTCTTTCATTATGAAACTACGAAAAACACAAAGACGAAAACAAAATCTGCAGAATAATTTTCTTCACGTCTGAACACTTTCGTTCTTCATGTGTAAGCAAGCACATTCAGATCATCGAGAAATAAAATAAACAGTAGTATACTTAAAGTACAGCCATGTTTTACTGGCTGAACAGAATGGAGACGGAGCTGCAACTGGAGCTGCAACTGGAATAGCTGTCAAAATGTTGAATAACCACAAATTCAATGATGCGAACAGAACACGACGCAACTGCAGACGGAGCTGCAGACGCAACTGGACAAGTTGGCCAACTTTTAACTTTTGCTTGCAGCTTTTTTGACGTTTTGAAATTGTGAGCAAAACAGATTGTTTACATGTGGGTTAAAGTAATTTTTAAACTCTTTTCAATGTCTCATAAAGACGTAAAGCAATTTTTGCTTCTTTTTCATCATTATTAATTTTTATTTTTGTTTTCATTTTTATTTTCGATACTAAAATGTCAGAAAGCTGTCAAGCTGCATTGTGGGCGCGTAAAAAAATCACGTACGACACTTTTTGACAGCTATTCAAGTTGCAGCTGCAGCTCCAGTTGCAGCACTCTATTCTGTTCAGCCAGTTACTCCCATTGGCAAACCATTCAGATATACATATGCTTCCCATCCCATACTGCTGACGAAGTGTTTTGGTACATGTTGAACAGGACTTTCATCATCTTTGTTGACAAGTCTTTGGTTGAGAGTTTGTAGAAAAGGGCGTTTCGGTCAATAGAATCGAATGCAGCCCTAAAATCTACGTAAAAAACATTAAGCTTTAAATTTACTTTCGTGAAAATGTGATCGATTGTTGAGAAGCCTTTTCGAAAACCCACCTGAAAATCACAAAGTAGTTTTTGATCATTTACCCAAGTTGTAAGTCAGTCAAAAAGGATGGAAGCGAAAATCTTTATCGAACAGTTTATAAAGGATATACCCCTTTAATTTTCGGTTGTGTTCGGGTCACCCTTTTTATGTATAGGAAACTAAGAAGTTTAAAACTATACTACGCTGACACGACTTTACACTGTTGCTAGTGGTGGATTTAGGTAAGGTGCTGCCCTAGGCCCTGTCTGTTATCGGAAGAATCTAAAAATCAATAAGGGTATTCATACAACAGCGTAAAGCCGTCATAAACGTTGTAAAGTATAATAAATAATAAATTGGGAGACGCAACAGCTCATGGAGAACCAGGGCCTAGTGACTTACAACTCTCAACCATTCCTGTGTGCGTGTTATTGGCAGGAATGGTGGGGACCTACAGTTTTTTGCCGAGTCCGAACGGCTAAATGAGCAGCACTTATTCATGACAAGTATACTCTTGGAGGATTTGTCAGTTCCTCGCAAGAGGCAGTACCTCGGATAAAACATTTCTGTTTTTTTTTTTTTAGGTGGCACGGCTGGGAATCGAACCCACACCTTCGGCATGACAGTCCTACGCACTAACCATCATGCCACGAGGTACTACTACGTTGTAAAGTATAAAACTTCGTAAATCTGTCACAATTTGTATGGAAAATTTGACAGATTTACGAAGTTTACAACTTTACTACGTTTACAATGACTTTACGCTGTTGCATGAATACCCTTTATATCTATAGTTATAAAATATTAAAACAATCAAATGAGGCCGTGAATGCAAAAGTGGTGTAACCTATTTTGTTGGCATTTTTCATATTTTTGTCTCGTATTTTTACATTTATGCATCAAAAGTCACCAAAGCTAAAATTTGTATTTCTGAAATATCAAAGCTTTCCAAAAATGTGTCTTATACTCCTTGAATCTTAATAATTAAAATAGTAAGGGTATTCATGAAACAGCGTAAAGTCGTCGTAAACGTAGTAAAGTTTTAAACTTCGTAAATCTGTCGAATTTTCATACCAAATACATAGTGGCCAGTGTGACCATTTCCTCAGAAACTCAAGGATGAATTTGGTAGCATTTTATGTTTAAGGCATGCTTATGCCCAAACCATAGATTTTAATATATACCTAGATAACCAACTTTGCCTTCAAAAGTGAAGCTCGGCCACCATTTTATTGGAGGCATTTACAACAACAATTCTATTGTGTTTTGTGTGTTGTTTACTCTTTGCAGATGAGATTTTTTCTTAAATAAAGTATTTGTAATTGTTTAATTTTTTTTTTTATTTATGAAACGTGATTTTAAGGTGTGCAAGATTGCAAAAATATTAAAATACCTAGTTCTGGTAGTGTCTATGCGTGCAAAAACAGTAACAAGTGGAAATGGTATTCTTGCCATATTTATTTGAGAAATGACAATAAATTATATCTGTAATTAAAGCCAACAATTTAAGCTTTCTTTTGATACCAAAAAATGTACACGTCATGACAGAGTTCTAAAAGATATCAGTGCACAAAAGCAAGACTAAGAAAACAATTCTCGCAAGAAGTTAAATGTAAATATCTCAAAATATATAAAACGTAGCTTTATAATTTGTTTACCGTTTAAGAGATGGCAACAATACCTTTGATACCAAAATATTTGTATTACCTCTTCTAAATTCCAAGATATAAACATTTATTTAGAGAAACCACGGCATTTAATTCGATTGTTTACATTTTTTGCCTCCAACAAAATGGTCGCAAAGTTTCACTTTTTCTATGTAACGGGTGATTTTTTAGCTGGTTTGGTTTTGGCTACACTGGTTTTGACAGCTGACGTGTGTTTAGTACCTTGTGTCACTGTCAAACAGCTTCAGTTTGGTTTGCAATTTAACCATAGATCGTCTTACAAATGAACAACGCTTGCAAATTATTGAATTTTACTATCAAAATTCGTGCTCGGTTCGAAATGTTCATCGCGCGCTGCTTCCATTTTATGGTCGGCATTCTCGACCTTCTGAGCAGTCTATTCGGAAGATTGTGACCAAATTTCGCACCAAATTTACTTTGTTGGACATTAAACCACCAACACGTTTACGTACTGTGCGTAGTGAAGAAAATATTGCGGCCGTATCAGCTAGTGTGACAGAAGACCGCGAAATGTCGATTCGGCGCCGTTCCCAGCAGTTAGGCCTTTGTTACAGCACTACGTGGAAAATTTTGCGGAAGCATTTGGGCGTAAAGCCTTTTAAGATACAGCTGGTGCAAGAACTAAAGCCAGCTGACCTACCACAACGCCGAATTTTTGGTGAATGGGCTCTTGGAAAGCTGGCCGAGGATCCGCTTTTTTATCGAAAAATTGTGTTCAGCGATGAGGCTCATTTTTGGTTGAATGGGTACGTAAATAAGCATAACTGCCGCATTTGGAGTGAAGATCAGCCAGAAGCATTGCAACAGCTACCAATGCATCCCGAAAAAGCCACTGTTTGGTGCGGTTTATGGGCCGTCGGCATTATTGGGCCATATTTCTTCAAAGATGATGCGAATCGCAGCGTTACTGTCAATGGTGAACGCTACCGAGCGATGATAACAAACTTTTTTTTGCCCGAAATGGAAGTTCTTGACTTGCATGATATGTGGTTTCAACAAGCCGGTGCCACATGCCACACAGCACGCGAAACAATGGCGCAATTGCGAGGCGAGTTTGGTGAACAGTTAATTTCACGTTTCGGGCCGGTCAATTGGCCGCCTAGATCGTGTGATTTGACACCATTAGATTATTTTTTGTGGGGGTATGTCAAGGTTAATGTCTATAGGGACAAGCCCGCTTCGATTGACGCACTGGAAGCCAACATCCATGCATTCATTCGTGAGATACCGGCCGATATGTGTGAAAGAGTATGCCAAAATTGGACTCAGCGGATGGGCTACCTGAGACGCAGCCGCGGTCAACATTTGCATGAAATTATCCTTAAACATTAAATTGCAAGGTTCAAACTATCGATTCAAATAAATATTTCATTCATTTTTTCGAATTTTTTGTGTTTTTTTTTTTTAAAAAGTTCTAAACCTCTTAAAAAATCACCCGTTACAAAAGATCCTATGCTGGCCATCTAGGTATATATTAAAATCTATGGCCCAAACAAACATATTCGCAGTAACCCTGAGGCCACACGAGAAAGTACTTACAAGCAAGTTGGCTACATACACTGCCTGTTAAATTCGTAATTTATATTCCACTTGCCTCCCACTTGCTTTCCACTTGCATTACACTTGCTTGTCTCCCAACTTGCTTCACTACTGGCTTCAAAACTTGCATGCCAGTTGATTAACAAGTTTCTTGGGATTGTTTGTGTTAGTAAACAAATAATGTATATGTATTGCAACTTTCTTGCAAGTACTTGTTCGTGTGACCTCGGGGTAATGAAAGCCTTTCACATGAGCTGCAAATGTTAATAAATGTTTATAACGAAATATTTTCTGCGAATTGTCAAGCACTTATTCGCAATCGACAACAGCAGGACGCATTCCACAAGTCTGCGAATGAAAAATTAGCTACTCGAATATAACCTCAATATTTTTTTAGCACCTATTTCAATAGTTTATTTTGTAAGACAAATCGCATCTGTCGGCGACCACTCATGTAAAAGAAATGTCAAAACTCGAGGTCATACGCAATTTGCAGTTCGCTATTTGCAGCTCATAATTAAGTACCTTTTAAGTAAATTGCGAATGGTCACGAGCTTTGACATTTCTTTCACATGAGTGGTCGCCAACAGACGTGAACTGTCATAAAAAATAAATCCCTAGATTTGAAGTTAGATTTGGAGTGAATTTGTCATTCGCATTATTTTCCTGTATATTCAATTGCTAGTCCTGCTTCCTGAGGCTACACGGGAATCAGTACTCTGGATAGCCAGTGAGGAGCCGGTAGTTTGCCATTTGTATGTAGCCAACTGGCTAGTCAGTACTGGCTCGTGTGGCCTCACGTGTGACCGAGTTTTCATTTTCGTTCAAGTTCGCACATGTGTCAAAATCTCAGAGACCCCTGTCAGTTCATTGTGTGTGTACTGTGGCATGTTCAACACTTTCCAATTGTACCTTTATATTTTCAGTTTTCTCAATTTTCCAAGCCTCTAATTAGCCAGAATTCAGAAATCTGAAAATTCAGTACTGAAATTGAGGCATTGAATGTAATTTTTCAATTTGACAAGGTCTCTGAGAATTAATTTTTTTTTTTTTTTGTTCAGTATCTGACAACCGATTTTTGACAACATGCGCAATATATTACCTTTAATATGTGTACTGTGGGCGTCAAAACCTTCATTAAAGGCTATTCAAAATATCAGGCTTGCAGTCCAGTCTTGCAGTCCACCACCGGGGCCTTAGTGATAAAACAGTGCATCGAAAAAGAAAATATTAATGCAACTTGAGGGTAATCGTATTAGTCGTAATTGGTTTTCACCCCTTAATACTACGTTTTCACCAAAAGATAATCTGGGATTTAGGGAAAAAAATAGGCGCGTTTTATTGGAAAAAACTACAGCTAGCACAGTAAAATTTCCCTCGGTTAACAACAACAACTCCAAAAGTGTCGATAAATAAGGCAGTTTAAAAGTGAATATAAAAGTTGAGATAAAGTTTCGTAAAGTTGAAACTTCGGCGGCGCTGAACTAAGTTATGAACAAATATTCATTACTTGAAGGTTGGTAGCCTTTGCTTTTATGTAGATTTGTTCGAAATTTTAATGGCGCATAGTTTTGACATTAAGTGGCATGTCTGCCAACTTTCAGAAAAAATACAAAGTGAATATAAAAGTGAGTATAGCATTTTATTGGTGCTTGCATTGTTGCGCTAGCTATAAATACCGATAAAACGCACCTAATGTATGAGGTGTTTCCACAGGATGAAAAGATTAAAAAAAGATTAATTCTGACAGCACACATCGAAAGCAAAAGGGGTTTCTTTTTTCTTATGAAGTGGGAGTGAGAAAGAATGTTTATTTGTGTCAAACAATGAAGAACTAGATCCAGCCACGAATGAATCCTTCAGCGTCATATAAAAATAGGTTAGTTTGATTAATTTTTAATCTTGTAGATTAACGATAAAACAATTCGGATGGTAAATCTTGGAGATTTAAAGAAGATTTGAGGTAAATCTTATTAAATCTCGGTTTAGTGTTGGGTGAAAACGTAGTATAAGTTTTGGTAAAGTTTGCTTTTTCACACACTTCACTTTGTGCGTTCTGTCGATAAACTTTAAAAGGAAACTGCAACAAATCTCCGGTAATTTTATTTGGTCGTGTGGAAGTCAAATCATGTGTTTATATATGAAATTATTGGCGCAGGGACATAAGTCCCCTTACTGGGTCATAGGCCCCGAATCGAATTTGGGACTTATGTCCTATCCTACAGAGACATGTCCTGAATTTTTTAGTCAAAAATGGGACATAAATCCCGAATGAAACAAAAACAATTTTTCGGATAGGTTCATATATAGGATAAACTCAAAGTTTCTTTTAATCCAGATTCTTAAAATGCAAAAGAGACTTTGCATTCACCAACCTTGCACCCACCCGAAAACCTATAGGAAGTGTGCCTTACTGTTTATTTCCTGTAATGCTGGGTGCCAGTACTGTATTTATGAAAGGTAAGGCAAGTGTAAATAAGATCAGTGCTAGCACCTAGCATTATGGCGAATAAACATTGAGGTATGTGTGGTGAAAAAAGTAGAGTTTTCGTTCACGAGCAAAATGTACGGGTTAGGTTGAAGTGGCTGTCAGTCATGAAAACTGACACACACAATAAAATTTACGGGACAGAACGATTACATAAGAAAAAAAGTTTGTTGCGTTTGTAGTTTCTCACTTGTGATTGTAATATTTATTTATTTTGTGTATCGAAAAATTGAAAAATAAAATTCCAGCTATTATTACTTTTTCGTCTTCCATTTTTAATTAATTATGTACATAAACAACAAAGAAGGGGTACATATATAAATGTACTAGGCTTAACTCAAATGTCATTTTTGGCACACAGTTCGAAAAGAGTGGAGACTTCAATCGATTTCGGTAACCCTGAGGCCACACGAGCGAGTAATCGCAAGCGAGTTACAAATACATCGAAACTTATCCTACTCGCTAGTCAACTGGCTTCCCTTTTTCGAAGCAAGTTGTGAAGCGAGTAGAGCGGCGAGTGATTTGACAATTAATGTATGTACCTAACTCGCTAGCGAGTACTCGCTCGTGTGGCCTCCGGGTAAGGATTTTTCGTTTCACATCAGCAGGATAGAACATATAACAAGTCTTTTATTTTAAAGTTTATTGTTGTTTTTTTATTTTCTATTTGAACAACTGAGTCAAATGTGCTTGGTATCTAGTTCGCTTTACCCAGTGTTTATTCACAAATATCTGCTGTTTTTAGTTTGTTCTTGCAGCACAAGCACTCTGTTTCCCAGCAATTCATGGATATTTGCATATTTGCACATATTTTCAAGGCATTTGGATCCAAAGATAAAAACAATACACCTATAAGTCAAGTAACTAGATATATACACTCTATTTCACTTGGTTATCCACAGACATTTTTGTACTAAATTTTTAAGACCATATCCACATATGGCTAATCTGGGTAAAACCTTTGAAAGAATGAAATAAATTGTTGAGTTTTATATATATAGTTCTTACATTTTTTAGCCTATGTGCTGGTACATTTAGGCAGTTTGTATCTTAGACATCTCAAAGTGCTCCGTATTCTCAAAAATATAATCACGATTCCTCGAAAAAAATTCATAATTTTTGCTGTCCAAAGCTGAGACTGTAATTTTTTGGATTCGCTTGATTAATTAATGTTTGTCGCAGTAAATTAAGTAAAAAGAAAATAGAGTTGTTTTGAATTCTATTTCAGAGATCCTGTTCATATTCATATTTTATTCTCCTCTGCTCTGTCAAAGCCAATGGAAAATGAGATAATGAGCACTCTGAAATACACATATATTTTTTAATAACTTTGTTTTACTTGATAACGGATATATGCAAAATCTACTTGCTATGAAATTCTTAATCATAAAACTCAACTACTATGCGTAAGTGGGAAGAAATAGGTCAAATCCGAACTTGCAAGGAATACAGGAAAACTAAACGCTTCATAGTCCTCAAAATTAGTCTCAGTTTTATATTAAATTTGCGTTTTTACAAAATTAGGTATGAATATAACCCCTGTTCTTTAGTTAGCCCCAAATAGTTTCAAACTGTTTCGGATCGCCAGATTTAGTGTGGACCAGTACAATTTTTCACTTGTGGAACGGGTTCGCACTTAATCTGGCCTGGCGGTCTGAAACTGTTTGAAACTCGGCAAGGAACACAGCTATAGTTGCAGAAAATGTGATCCTGTTTAGATTAGGAACATTGAGTCCGGTATCACGGCAGTTCGTTGGCAAGAGAAGGGGATGTCGCGAGGCATATATTTCTCGTTTTATAACTTTCTAGTTTTAAGCCTAGTACGCTGCTGATGCGAAACGAAATTTTTAGTTGGTCTCCAACAAGACAACGAAATGCGTACGAAAACGCAGCGAAAAAAAATTCATTGACAGTTACACCAATTCAAAAATTCAAAACAAATGCAACTGAAAAAAAAGAACACAGACAGCCACGTAATGAAAGAAACAACAAAAATATATACGAAAAAACACAAATGTCATTTTTCCGCACACAATAAATGGCCTGGGTAATTAATTGTGTGCGAAAAAAGAGAGTAGACTTCTCCAAAAAGTTTGCAACAATTTTCAAACGTGTTCACATGTTCACATTAAAGCCTAGTACGCAGCTGATGCGAAACGAAATATTTAGTTGGTCTCCAACAAGACAACGAAATACTTACGAAACCACAGCGAAAAAATATTCATTGACAGTTACAACAATTCAAAAAATCAAAACAAATCCAACTGAAAAAAAAGACAACACACAGCCACGCTGGAAGCAAAGAAACAACAAAAATACACACGAAAAAACACAAATGTCATTTTTCCGCACTCAAAAAATGGCCTCGGTAATTAATTGTGTGCGAAAAAGAGTGTAGACTTCTCCAAAAAATATGCAACGATTTTCAATTTCGTTCATCGAACAGCGTACTGCAGACAGTGTTGTCACTTTACCACAATTGGGGTAGATCTACCACTTTTTTTCAAGATGTTGATAATCTATCACTTCTACCACTGAAGTCAAAAATTCTACCACTTTTTGCTCATCCATAACAAACAAAATTTTAAATTCAAAGATAATCCGATCATTCACGAAAAAGTCCCAACATTTTTCAGTAGAAATTTTTCAATAGAAAAAAATTCCTGTCAATTTTTGTCTCTATGTACTTACCTGAATGCACCCATTGGAATTATTTAGAACTGATTTCTTTTAGAAATAGAAATCTAGTAGATTTTTTTTGTGTCCTACAAATTTGTTTATAAAATATGGGAAAAGGGGAAACTTCTTCTGGCTACCCTCCTATTGCCCTATTCATAATACGCTTTCCTGATATGTTTTTTGGTTCGAATTTTGATCACCACATTCAAAACTTCAGTGAAGAAATAGATTCAGAAATAATAGAAGAAAAGTTACTAAAAATTGTTTTTGTTTGATCTTATCAAATAGGTACATATATTAAACTAATGAACTAAATATTCTTTGTCAACTTACTTAAAAACTGTGATACACAAAACATGATTTAAATTTTAATAATAAAAGAAAACCAGCTTTTTAAAATTTTTAAAAGACATTTTTAAAAAGATTTTAAGAAACACTTGTTTTTTCCACAAATTTAATAATTTTTAATAAGTTTTGCCAACGCGTTTCGACTTAGTTAGGACACCATCAGGACACTTACTAAGACGAAACGCGTTGGCAAAACTTATTAATAAAATTATTAAATTCTAAAAGTACTTGAGAGTGCTAGGACGCCATATGGCCCTAGGCTCAATGATAGGAAAATCCCTATGCACACCTCCGCGTGGTAGAGGGCGGGTAACGCTAACGTGCAGGGGGACCGAATGGATGCCGGGATAAGCAGACAACCCAGCTATGCTGGTCAGGGCACAAACTTGTCCTCGGGATGGTTAAAAGCCCCCTTAAGGCGGATGAACTGCAGGTGGCGGTCAACGGCATGATAGTCTGGTGGCGGAGGAGCTTTTTTTTGGTAAAAGGCCAACGGCAGCAGCAGGTAGCGTCTGTAACCCATATTGGGCGGCTACAAAAGGCGTCTGTTTTCCCATAGTGGGCGGCCTCGAGCAGTTATGTGTTTGACCATACAAAAGGCGGGTGTGCCTGTCAAATCTGAGCTTATGTATGTTATTAATCATATCTCGGAAAACACCATGGTGGAAGGATATATGCAAATACATGAATTATGACAACAAATGGAAATGAGTCCCCAAGAGGTAATCTTTTTATAGAAAATCCTTCTGTAGCTTCGGCTGCAGTAAACCGCACATCGGATTTGGGGGTGCGGCATCCTTCATGTACGAGCGTCAATCAAGACGCCATAGTAATAAATGAATCGTTGACAAATAGAAGAAGTCTTTCAAGAAGCGCAAATGTTACTTTTGGCTACCGCATACGTACGAAAATCGGAGCATGGAACGTTCGATCCTTGTACAGCGATGGTAGATACGAGCAGGTTGAGCGTGAAATGCTTCGCCTAAAGATCAGTATCCTGGGCATAAGCGAAACTAAGTGGAGAGGAAGAGCTGAATACAGATCAGACACTGGACAGACGAGAATGCTGTATTCCGGGGAAGATGAAAGAGAGGGTGGCCAAAGACTGCATGGTGTCGGAATTATGTTGAACGAAGAAGCGAGGCGTAGTTTGATCTCATGGGCGCCCATTTCTGCGAGATTAATGACAGCAAGGTTTCGTTCAAAAATTCGTAACGTCACAATTATTCAGTGCTACGCCCCCACAAATGAAGCGACCGAGGAAGACAAAACCGCGTTCTACACTCATCTGAACTCGGTTTACAGTAGTGTTCCGAGAGCCGACATCATAGTCGTTATGGGAGACCTTAATGCCCAAGTCGGTTCAGACAATTACGGACTGGAACGCGTGATGGGAAGAAATGGCGTGGGGTCACGGAATGAAAATGGTGACTTGCTTGTCGACTTTTGTAACGCGAATCGTCTTGTGATAGGTGGGACTGTATTTAAGCATAAGACGTGCAACAAAATTACCTGGGTGCATCCGGATGGTCAAACCGAAAACCAAATTGATCATATCATGATTCAGCAGCGATGGAGGAAGTCTATGTGTGATGTCCGGAGTATAAGAAATGCCGATGTGGGAAGTGACCACCATTTGGTTCTGATGAGTCTCAAACTACGAACCGCTGCCGTACAAAAACCAGCGCAGGATGCAGCAAGGAGCACAAAATTCATTACTAATGCTTTAAATGACCCCAACATATGTCGAAACTATGTCACCACCCTTAACGACAGAGCCTCGTCATTAAATGGAATCCAGAATTCAACAATTGATGAGATGTGGGGTGAAATTAAAAGTGTTTTTATGGAGGCTGGATCCGAAACTGTACCCAAGCGAACGAGACGAAGAGACTCTTGGATATCCCAAGACACCTGGGATAAGATCGAACTTCGCAAATCGTTGAAAATCCAAATAAATGCCGAAGCTGATGTTCAACGAAAGGCTGACTTGCGAAGAGAGTACCGCATTGCACATAAGATGGTCTACCGCTGTGTGAGACGTGACAAGAGGGTGAAGTTGGATGGACTCGCAGATAATGCGGAAAGCGCTGCCAGAAGAGGAGATATCCGGGAATTGTACCAAATAGCCAAAGATGTTATCGGGAAAAAAAGCAACACCAATCATCCTGTAATGGATGTGGATGGCACACTTTTGGTATCAATTGAGGATCAGCTTCGTAGATGGAAGGACCATTTTTGTGCCCTGCTAAATGAGGATTCAGTTGAGCAGAGTGCTGAAGTGCCCCAACTAAACGAGATGCGCAGGTCCTATAGGGGTATTGACATCGAACCCCCGTCAGAATCGGAAATTCGTACATCAATAAATCTCCTCAAAAACAACAAGGCAGCTGGACTGGACGGAATACCAGCTGAATTCCTGAAAGCCGATCCCGTAGCAGCGGCTAGTATTTTACATCCGCTGATACAAAACATTTGGGAAAACGAAAGCTATCCCAGGGACTGGAAGGATGGTGTGATTGTTAAGTTGCCAAAGAAAGGTGACTTAAAGAATTGCAACAATTGGCGTGGTATCACCGTTTTGTCCGTTTTCCCAAAACTAATGGCAACAATCATACTCGAGCGAATAAAGGATAGAATCGAGTCTACACTCAAGAGGCATCAAGCTGGCTTCCGCAGTGGTCGATCGTGTGTCGACCATATCAACACCCTGCGTATCGTCCTCGAGCAGTCGATGGAATTTCAATCACCGCTTTACCTCATGTTCGTGGATTTTGAAAAGGCCTTTGATCGAGTTAACCGAGAATGTATATGGAGATCGTTGCTTGGTAGAGGAATTCCACCAAAAATTGTTGCCATTATTAAAGAGTCCTACAACAACGCGAGGTGTTTTGTTTTGCACAATGGGCAGCTATCCGACTCCTTCGTAGTGCAACAGGGTGTGAGACAAGGGGATGTTCTATCGCCAATTCTCTTCCTGCTGGCGATGGACGACGTATTGACGGCCAGTGTAGGTACAGCTGAGCGACAGGGCATTCAATGGAGACCGTTCGAAAGGCTCAGTCATTTAGACTATGCCGATGACATATGTCTACTGGCAAATAACATCAGTGGGCTGAACGGGATGTGCCAAACACTGCAAGTGAAGGGAGAGTCGAGTGGTCTAAGAATAAACAGCAAAAAGACAAAAATAATGCTCACAGGCCGCTCCACACAGCAGCGTATTATTCTACAGGAGACGCCAGTTGAAGTAGTCGAACAGTTCAACTACCTTGGCAGTATTGTCTCTGCAAACGGTGGTACGGATCTGGACGTTAAAAGTAGAATAAATAAAGCTCGTGCTGCCTTCGGTACTCTGTCCCCAATCTGGAAATCAAGTCAAATCTCCTTACGCACTAAGTTGAGATTCTTCGAATCCAATGTCAAATCCGTGCTGTTATATGCTTGTGAAACCTGGAAAGTCACGTCTATCATTTCGAAGAAATTGCAGGCTTTTGTGAATCGCTGTCTTCGCCACATCCTAAAGATTCGATGGCCACAAATAATATCAAATGAGGAATTGTGGCGCAGGACAAGTCAAGAGCGGCTGGACGTCGACATAAGAAAGCGTAAATGGCGTTGGATTGGTCACACACTGAGGAAACCAAACGATGAAATTGCAAAGCAGTCCTTTGAATGGAATCCTCAGGGTGCACGGCGGGTTGGAAGACCAAGAACAACATGGAAATCAACTGTCTTAGCGGAAGCAGAATCCCAGAGAAAGACGTGGCCACAGCTAAAGTACCTTGCAGCAGACCGTGAAGGATGGAGACGTTTTGTTGACGCCCTATGCCCCAGCCGGGGTTACAGGACACGATGATGATGAAAAAAAGTATCTGATGAAAATGAAAAAACCGGTCTTATACACGCAAAAAAAATTTGCAAATTACTGGTTTTGTTCAGCTCGGAACACTCTTAAAAAAGGAATATTTTTATGATACAAAAAAATTTTTAGTACCCCTTCATATTATTAAAAAAATTTCATTGAAATATCGTTAACTTTGAAAACTATCGAAGTTTCAGATTTGACAGCGCGAAGCATTAAGTCTGGTAAAAATAAAACGGTATCCGTGTCTCACGTCCATTTGCTATTTCATTTGTTAAGAAGGCATTTGTGCTACAGGTCATGGATTGTCCGTTCAGTTTCTCAGTCCCCTGATTAGTATTTACAGGATAAATGTCATATAAGTAGGCATATTTTTTAGCATTATTATATTGGGGAAGTAAAACCCTTGTAATATATTTTTTTTCGTACAATGCGCAACTATGTTTTTGGCGAAGTTAATGCTACTTTTCCTTGTAAAACTTGTTAATACAATTTGCTCTTACTATCAAAGTGGCTTAGATTTTTAAAAGAATATTCATACAGGTCACTATATCTCTCCCATTAGGCAAGGGGTACGATTTTCTAAAAAAAAAAATGACTTAAAATATAAAAATAAAAGAGCTTAATCCTCTAAACACATGTTTTCAAAAAATGTCGATAAAATTGCTGTTTTTTTATTTTTCTGATGGGCCGCTTTCAAATATGTGAAAGGAAGCTCTAAATCAAAAATGTTATGTCGAAAAAATCTTCATCTTCTTCCACTTTTTGTAGAATCACAAATATACTTCGATGAGTAAAATGGTTCTCTTTGACTAAAATAAAACTTGAAAACAAAAATATTTGTCCTCATTTAATTTCTCGAAATTAAAATCTACCACTAAAAATCTGGATCTACCACTATTTTTAAGACTTATCTACCACTTTTTTCAAACTGGAAGTGACAACACTGACTGCAGAACGAAAAGTGAAACTAAATTTTTCGTTTATGATTTCGTTGTGTCATTTTTGTATGGGATTTTTCGTTTCGCATCAGCAGCGTACTAGGCTTAAGGAGGTCAACAAAACACACCTATTAATTCATAAATGAAGCCATATTTGGGCTATTGTGGGAGTGCCTTTATAGTGCATGTCTATAATTTAGCCAGTTTATATTTCTTGAGCACTCAGTAATTTTTCTCCGCTTTTTGACAGAGCAGGAGGATAAAATATATAACACAATTCTTCACATAGTGCCCTATTACACGACGACTTTAGAGTCATGACTTTTTTCGAAATTAAATGAGTGAGAGGTGAGATCAGATGTTTTTTCTCGTTCACACTCATTGAATTTCGAAAAAAGTCATGACTCTAAAGTCGTCGTGTAATAGGGCACATAGAAGTCAAAGCAACTCTCCTTTTCTTTTCTTCCTATGTAATTTACTGCGACAAAAAATATCTGAGCAAGCGAATCTAAAAAATTTCAGTCTCAGTTTTTAAGGGGAAAAGTGAGAAATTTTTGTGAGGAATCGTGTTTATATTTCAGAGTCCTCTGAGCCCTCTGAGATCTCAGAAATATAAACTGGCCAATTGTCTTCTTACTGAAAGTCGTTTTGATGAACAGCGTGTCTGTATTATGCAAAAAAATCCTTTCAGTTCAATATACCTTTCCTTATTTCACGCAATTAAGGTCCATACATTTCTTACTCGCACAAAAAAAAATCTGTCTTCTTGAAGCCAAGAATTCAGTAAGAAGACAATGTAGACAGGCACATGAATACCAAATTGGCTAAGGGTAGAACTATAGTAGTCGGAAGGGCACTGAAGCTAATGTCAAAACCCAACGAAAAGTAGCTTTCCGTATGGCCAGAAGGGGGACACACCCATAATTTAATCATCATCTATGTATCTCTTTTTGGCATTTCTTTTTCACCAAGTGATGGCAATTTTAAGGGGTTGGCCACGTTCCTTAATTGTGGTAAACAAACAAACACTAGCTGTGTTTTTTTCACTGATCTCTATATATAACTGGATAGCGTATCCATACTAAAAAGTTGACTCCATTTGAAGAACTGTTATAAGTGACGCTGCCTATTTTTTTTTTTGTTATACTGTATGAAAGTATAACATAAAAAGTGAAAACTGACATCTTCAAACGTCAAAAAGTGAAAAAACAAAAAAGGTTTAACTTTTCCGAGTTTAAAATATTCAAGAGAATTCTAAAACTTTATTAAAAATGCGAACTAAAACTGATCCATCTCATGTGGTAAACTTTTCCGAACAAATTTATGGCTTTTTACAAATTCATTCTTAAGGGACACACGAATTACGTCAACGATGTGGCCTGGGAGCATGACGAAGAGTTCCTTGCCTCCGTTAGTGACGATCATTCGTGTAAGATTTGGAGTTCAGCTCACAGCTTTGAAACTGTTATAACCTTCTGCCTGTCTTAGGCTGGTATGTCAGTGCGCTAGCATCCAGACATCCAGACGAACATGGCAAGATGCTGGTGGCCGAAAAGAAAGGAATAATACATTTGTACAACGTCCGCTCTCAACAAGACATAACTTGGAGTCACCGAATGTTCCTCTAATGGGTGCTGACTGGTCGTTACACAATCGTTTTTTTATGACCCCATTGGCTGGGGGAGATGTTATCACCTGGGACCTTCGTAGGACATGGTTAGTCTGTCTTATTTTTGTTCTATATATCGTTAGATGCTAAGCAATGTTTTATTTCATTTAAGTTGACCAGCTGATATTAAGCAAATCTACGAATACGGAGGGCGTACTGTGAGATTTTTGCCCAACAGTGAAGTTGTCTATGCCAGTATTGGTCGACCCGACATAACTCTAAAGGTATACATAGCTAAATCAACTGTTCCACTTATTGAATCGTCCCTTAAATTATATGGTGGAATGTCAATGTCAAGAATTAAATAAGTTTTTGCCGAGAAAATGTGTTTTTATTTACGAGAATGTGGAGAATTCTAAGATCCCAGAAATATAAAAAAATGTTTTATTGTTAAGTTTTTCATTGATCTAATAATGTATTAATACAATTCTATTCTGTAACATATCTAATTGTGGTTTTTTTTTTAATTTTCTTGGCTTATGTTTTAGGGCTGCTGAATCCTTGATATTGATAGATAAACCAAGCTCCCATTTCCAAACTATTTGCTTTATTTGAATGATTGGAACGCATTTAAGTCTCTTTTTAAGTATTCTAACTAGAATCAAAAACCATTTTCAATTCGAAAAAGGATTTCAAAAAATTTGCATATAAAAGTAGTATCATCATTTTTCCACCTTCAAAAAACACATGAAATGTGTTTTGTATGCAAATTTTTCGAAATATAAGTTTGAATGGAAAATGGTTTTAAAAACCATTTAAAGGACTTAAATTCAAACTCAGAAACGTTCCAATCATCGAAAAGGACCAAATATTTTGGAAATGAGAGCTTGGTCTATCCATCAATTTCAAGAAATTTCAAAAAATTCGTAGAAATTTCTTGATATTGATAGATAGACCAAGCTCTCATTTCCAAAATATTTGGTCCTTTTTGATGATTGGAACGTGTCTGAGTTTGAATTTAAGTCCTTTAAATGGTTCTTGAAACCATTTTCAATTCAAACTTATATTTCGAAAAATTTGCATACAAAACACATTTCATGAGTTTTTTGAAGGTTGAAAAATGATGATACTACTTTTATATGCAAATTTTTTGAAATCCTTTTTCAAATTGAAAATGGTTTTTGATTCTAGTTAGAATACTTATGCTGTTTTCCATTGGGCGTCCGGAAGCGTCCAGAATCGTCCGGAACGCTTCTGAAACCGTTTCATTGGCACAAAAAATACTCTTCTGACGATTCTGAGGAGAGAAAATTGATTCTTGATTTGAATTCAGAAGACACTCAGAAGCACTAATACATGCAACACGAAACTTCAACAAAAATTCACTCAAACGTCAAAACAAACTGCAGTGCAACTTCATATTTTTTGTTCATCCCATTCGATTTAATTTTGCACTCGAAAACACTGAATTTAATAAAATTCAATAAACAAATTAAGAAAAACAAAAAGAAAAATTATTATTTGTAAGTAAGGGGTGGATACACCATTGTTTTTTATTTCACTTTTTGTGTGCCAGCAAAAAGTTTCTATTTAATGATTCACTTATACAGAGACGAAACTTCAAAATTGAGTAGAAGTAACAAGCACTGTTCCATTGGATTCAGAATGAGTGTCTTCTTGAGTGAAACCAATGGAAAACGACATTAAAAAGAGACTTAAATGCGTTCCAATCATTCAAATAAAGCAAATAGTTTGGAAATGGGAGCTTGGTCTTTCTACCAATATCAAGAAATTTCTACGAATTTTTTGAAATTTCTTGAAATTGATGGATAGACCAAGCTCTCATTTCCAAAATATTTGGTCCTTTTGGATGATTGGAACGTTTCTGAGTTTGAATTTAAGTCTTTTAAATGGTTTTTAAAACCATTTTCAATTCAAATTTATATTTCGAAAAATTTGCATACAAAACACATTTCATGAGTTTTTTGAAGGTTGAAAAATGATGATACTACTTTTATATGCACATTTTTTTAAATCCTTTTTCGAATTGAAAATGGTTTTCGATTCTAGTTAGAATACTTAAAAAGAGACTTAAATGCGTTCCAATCATTCAAATAAAGCAAATAGTTTGGAAATGGGAGCTTGGTCTTTCTACCAATATCAAGAAATTTCTACGAATTTTTTGAAATTTCTTGAAATTGATGGATAGACCAAGCTCTCATTTCCAAAATATTTGGTCCTTTTCGATGATTGGAACGTTTCTGAGTTTGAATTTAAGTCCTTTAAATGGTTTTTAAAACCATTTTCAATTCAAACTTATATTTCGAAAAATTTGCATACAAAACACATTTCATGAGTTTTTTGAAGGTGGAAAAATGATGATACTACTTTTATATGCAAATTTTTTGAAATCCTTTTTCGAATTGAAAATGGTTTTTGATTCTAGTTAGAATACTTAAAAAGAGACTTAAATGCGTTCCAATCATTCAAATAAAGCAAATAGTTTGGAAATGGGAGCTTGGTTTATCTATCAATATCAAGGATTCAGCAGCCCTAAAACATAAGCCAAGAAAATTAAAAAAAAAACCACAATTAGATATGTTACAGAATAGAATTGTATTAATACATTATTAGATCAATTAAAAACTTAACAATAAAACATTTTTTTATATTTCTGGGATCTTAGAAGTCTCCACATTCTCTTAAATAAAAACACATTTTCTCAGCAAAAACTTATTTAATTCTTGACATCGACATTCCACCATATAATTTAAGGGACGATTCAATAAGTGGAACAGTTGATTTAGCTATGTATACCTTTAGAGTTATGTCGGGTCGACCAATACTGGCATAGACAACTTCACTGTTGGGCAAAAATCTCACAGTACGTCCTCCGTATTCGTAGATTTGTTTAATATCAGCTGGTCCACTAAAATGAAATAAAACATTGCTTAGCATCTAACGATATCTAGAACAAAAATAAGATAGACTAACCATGTCCTGAGAAGGTCCCAGGTGATGACATCTCCCCCAGCCAAACGACAGTCTGAGCTCCTTGGCGAATATTCTCTCGCAAACACCCTACATACGACTCAATGCGGCCATTTTGCAGGGCAAACTGGACGTTGATACCCATGGTGGTAGCATTCATCTCCATAAGATCCAATAAGCTCTTAGCAACGCAGTTGTCGCTTGGGCAGTATATCACCAGCCAGTTCCGTAGATTGTTGGTGGCATTTGCCAAAGTCGGCCTGTACCCCGGTCGAAATTTTTTTCCTGGCGAAGAAATGTACCTATGTTCCTCCTCAAACTGACCACTACTTCCCGGGGCGCGTTAGACATCTGCAAACCACACTTCTCGAGAATTTGAAGAGCTGCACAGGAGTTTCGTTCACATTTCGACAGAACTTAAAAAAAATAAACAAAATATTCTATGTTTTTGTACAAATAAAAATCTCACTTCAAATTACTTTTTTTTTGTGCTCAGCAGACGTCAAAAAGTGAGAATGCCTAACAAATGTCATCTTCAATTGGAGTCAAAAAAACTGTTATACTTTCTATGGAATACACTATCCAGTTATATATAGAGATCAGTGGTTTTTTTGCATGTCCATATGACCTCTATTACAATTACACGATGATTCTTTGCGTCTGAATCTTTTCGAATTTTCATGAGTGCGAAGGAGAAAAGGCATCGGATTTCACCTTCGCACCCATTGAATTTTGACAAGCGTCAGACGCAAAGAATCATCGTGTAATAGGGGACTATGGAGTTTGGCGAAAAAAACAACATTGGGACATTTCAACATTTGTTTACCTTTTGCATTGGTCTGCCATTTTGTTTTGAATTATCTACCAACAAGCATTTGACATTTCTATATAAATCATCGATAACACAACGATAATCATAGTTTGGCATTACCGTTTTTATCGGACAAAAGTTAACTCCAGATAATTATCTGGACTTATCTAACTCTATATGGACATAGTTGTTGTTGTATTTAACATGTAAATTATTGTTTTGCTTTGTTATCGTTTTTTTCACACCATATGGTGTGTAAGCTCAATTGAAGGTATCTTATACAAAAAACTATTAAGTTCTTAGCAACTGGTTTACATAATTCATATAATACTTTTAAAACCACAAATAATTGTATCATCATTGTTATCGTTATTCCTGCTGAAACCCACCTTTTTAGTGCCTCTCATATGAGCTGTGTAGCAAACTGAAAATTGTGAATTTTGACATTATTCTTTTAAATGAGTAATTTGCTTTGTCGTCGAATGATTTGAATTTTCCTAAAAATCAACCAGTAAATTGGTGCTAGAAATGGTTAAATTTGAGTGAATTTTTTCATTATCTGCTTTGTTAAATGCATCCTGATTTTGTGAACTTAATTAGCGTTTAACAGTTCTCAGAAAATACCTTGTTGGTTGCGTAGAAAATATTAAATGCAAAATTTTATAATATAAACCATGTTTTCTTTTTAAAATTGTCGATAGCATCGTTTATTCACTTTGTCGAAAAATTGAAACTAGAATTAAGCCTCTCCCAAACCAACGCAAAATAATAGCGAATCATTGGCAACGATACAAATTATGAAAGATATATACTTAACAACAACAAAAAACGGTGTTTTAGTACAGGTAAATTAAGATAAATAAAACAAAAAAATTAGTACCATCATGAAACTTGGTGAAAACGTTTCATGTATTATGAGAATGAAAAATCAAAAGAGTCTATAAAAATATTTCACATGGAAGGGTGTTTTTTTTGAGGGGGATAGGGGATGAAATTGTGGTGTATCAAACAGAAAAATTAACTTTGGTGCAACCTAAGCATATGACACATGTTTTAAAGGTTGTTTTTAATGCTGAATCAAATGACACCAAAACCAAGTCGATGCGACCTCCGTGAAAAAAGTTATTGTCATTTTTAGGTAACGATGACTATATTTTCAGTATAAATGTAAAATAGTACCGGGAACCAGTTGAAAATAATGGTCCGTCGGTGAAACTAAGCATCAATGGTTCATTTGTTATGAAAAGCAATAATAAGAAGAGTCTATAAGAATATCTGTTGTTAAAGGGTGTTTTTTTGGGGAGTTGGGGTAGTGGTGGTATTATTACTATAAGACCCATGACAAAAATGGTACCCCCCTGAAAATTTGTTAAAATGTGCTATGGACTAACAGAATGAAGAATCAAAAGAGTCTGTAGAAATATTTTGCAGGGAAGGGAGTGTTTTTTGAAGATAGGGGGAAGTGTCTGGCTATTTTTCAAAAAAATGTAAAAGGATAGTACCCTCAAGAAACTTGATAAAAGTCTTTCATTTACTACGAGAATGAAGAATCAATGGATTTTGCCAAAATATCAAGGGAGAAAGGATGTTTTTATGGGTTTGGGTAAATCCTGTTATTCGTTTTTGGAAACAATTTCTGTTTTTGGAAAAAGTATTATAGTTGCTTTCACCCATTAAAAACATCCTTCTACCATATAGATATTTTTAAAGACTTTTGATTCATCGTCCTGGTAGTTATAGCACATTTTTATAAAGTTTCATGAGGGTACCATTTTTGTCACAGATTGTATGGTACTAATCCCATCATATCCCCAACCTTCACCCCAACCCTCAACAAAAACACCCTTTAACCACAGATATTTTTATAGACTCTTCTTATTATTGCTTTTCATGACAAATGAACCATTGATGCAAAGTTTCATCGACGGACCATTATTTTCAACTGGTTCCCGGTAATATTTTACTTTTATACTGAAAATATAGTCATCGTTTCCTAAAAATAACAATAACTTTTTTCACGGAGGTCGCATCGACTTGGTTTTAGTGTCATTTGATTCAGCATTAAAAACAACCTTTAAAACATGTGTCACATGCTTAGGTTGCACCAAAGTTAATTTTTCTGTTTGATACACCACAATTTCCGCCCTCAAAAAAACACCCTTCCATGTGAAATATTTTTATAGACTCTTTTGATTTTTCATTCTCATAATACATGAAACGTTTTCACCAAGTTTCATGATGGTACTAATTTTTGTTTTATTCGAAGGACTTTTCGTACCATTTTACCTGTACTATTTGCGAATGAAGCCTACATTGACCAAAAAAGTGAAAAAGTACAAAAGTGAAAATTTTCAAACTCATTTTTGGATAATTTTTCTCACTGGAAAACTTATTAAAATGGTGCAGAAAGATTAAATTTTGGTTTAAAAAACAATTTATATATTCTTTTCCACAAAACAACTGCGCTAGCGGGAAAATATATTTTGGCTTCCTGAAACTACGCCATATCAAATTACGCCGAAAAATAAAATGAAAAAACACACAAAATTCTCCATATAATGTTTGGGCTTTTTTTCCTAGGAAAAGGAACCAAAAAAGTTTGGCATACATTCTGGAATTTTTGGTTATTTTTAAAAAAATTTCTTGGCCTTTTTTTTTAAATAATAAAAAAATGCCAAAAATGTTTGTTTTGGAAAAATCACCAAAAATTCGGTTTTGGGCTTTTTTTAAACAAAAAAAGGAAAAAACGCCGAATTAGGGCCAAATTTTTCTTGTAAATCATTATTTTGGCTTAATTATTCAAAGTTTCATTAAATACAGATACCTTAAATGCAAAAGAAACTTTGCATACACCCAACCTCGCACCCACCCCAAATCCTATAGCGAGCCCAAGCATACATACCTCACTATTCATTCGCAAATTTTTAAATCTCACAAACCAAATAAAGGAGAGGATTTATTAGGTTTGTGAAATTTAAAAATTTGCGAATAAACAGTGAGGTATGTTTGCAAACCCCCTGCTTGGGCTAGCTATAGTGCGAGGTTGCGTGTATGCAAATTTTCTTTTGCATTTAAAGAATACACACCGTTCAGATTCATTTTCATACGGTTTGGGCTTAAATTCCAAATAAATTTTGGGAATTAGGCCAGAAAGAGCTGTGTTTATACTTCTTAGGCTTAATTTCCAAAACTAATTTGGAAATAACACTAACAAGGTTATTTTTTTGGCTTTTTTTTATCCATTTTATTTGTTTGGTTCTTTTTCCAAAAGTTTGGCGTAATTTCCGCGTTTTTTGGCGTATTTTCCTTTTTGATTTTAGGAGCTTTTTCCTATATTTGTACGCCAAAATTTGGTGGGCTTTTTTTCCTAAACAGTTTTTGGCGTAATTTCAGGGAGCCATTTTTGTAATTTTGCAAAAGGTGGCCAATTTAGTTAAGCCTTGATTTGATTCGCTATAATTTCGCGTTGTTTTAGGAGAGTCCTTAAATAAATTTACTCGCAGTCGCAAATCGTAGGTAATGTTTTTATTATATATATTCAAGCAAACAAAATTAAATCTACCTACTGTATTGTTTTTTGGGTGTACTTCGGAAAATGTTTCGATTAGTGGTAACGCTGGTCTACACTGAACACTCAATACTCTGGAAAAAGTATAAAAAGAACGCAAATATACTTAGCCAATTTATATTTCTGAGATCTCAGAGTACTCAGAGGGCTCAGAAATATAAACAGGATTCCTCTTAAAAATTCCTCACTTTTCCCCTTAAAAACTGAGACTGAAATTTTTTGGATTCGCTTGCTCAGTTATTTTTGTCGCAGTAAATAACATGGGAAGAAAAGAAAAAGAGAGTTGTTTTGACTTTTATGTGAAGAATTCTGTTTATATTTTATGCTCCTGCTCTGTCAAAAAACGTAGGAAAATTATTGAGCGTTCAAGAAATATAAACTGGCTAGTACTACGTTTTCACTTGGCCAAATGAGGTAATTTCATTCAAAATTTCCAAATTCGATACAAAATCATCTCATTTCCCATACAAATTCACATTTCGAAATGAGATAATTTCATCCAAATTTGCATGAAATCAGGGTGGAAATTAATGTCGTTTTCGATTGGACGTTCGGAGTACGCCTTTTCTACTCCATTTTCACTCCATCTACTCCAAAAGCCTTCGATTGGCTGTTCGGAGTACTGTTTTCGGAGTATTTTTCTGTTCCCGATTTGAAGAAGGAGTAGATTTGAAATTGTGTATGCATGTGTTCCAAATCTACTCCTTCTTCAAATCGGGAACAGAAAAATACTCCGAAAACAGTACTCCGAACAGCCAATTTAAGGCTTTTGGAGTAGATGGAGTGAAAATGGAGTAGAAAAGGCGTACTCCGAACGTCCAATCGAAAACGACATAATAAATACGACAGGATCTGTCCAGCATAACTTTTGACCGAAATTTCAGGATTTCTATTGACGACTAGAAAAGTCAAAATGCGATACCTGGTGGCAGATAAAAACAGCTGGATAACTACATTAGCCGTTTTCCTTTGGAGGTGGCGAAGTACTTACGAGTAGATGAAAACCATAATCTAGTACTACCAACTGCACATGCTCTCATGCGCGAGTAGATACATTTTACATGGGAAAGCAGTTTGATGTGTTCCATTGAAAAAAGCTGGCAAAGTACTTGCAAGTACTTCGCCACCTCCAAAGGAAAACGCCTATTATGAACTGGCCGCCATAACAAATGCATGTATTTATATTCAGGTAAAATAATTGTTTTATAAATAAAAATTTATTTTATCGAATGGGAAGATTTAAGTGCGATGTGCATTGTGAAGAGTGTTGGAAATCAAAAAAGTTGTCGCTGGTGGATGATGTGTTGAAGCTGCCCTCAATTACCACATCATTGAGTAACAGTTAGGGAAACAATTGGCGTAGACCTTCCTAGAGCACAAAAGCAATAAAAGATTCACGGACAGTCCCAACCGATTTCTTAAAAGCCGGTGAAGTTCGTGCACTCAATCCAGATGTTGAGTTCTATGTTACTTCAGTGATCTTCAAAGTAATCAAGGGCAACAGACCTACATCCTTGGCCAGAATCTTAAGAATGACACGATCACCAAGGAGGAATAATAGTTAAATATTCCTAAATTATTAAATAAACACGAACAATTTACGGGCGAGAGAAACGAAATCGTTTTCACTTTGGTTATACTTTAGGAAACACTTGGTTCGATTTTCAGCACAAATTTATGTGTAATTGCAAGTTTTACTTTATTATTTAATAAAAATACAGTTTTTTATATTTATTAGAATAGTTTTTCTTCTTTTAATAAATAATTTCGGAAAAACACTTCACAAATCACATACGATTTACAACAAATTTTGACATCTTATGTAGTTATCCTGTTGCAAGTTTTGCCCGGTAGAGTACTGCCTCCAGTCGTCAATAGGGCTTTTTAGAGCAGCTTTAGATAGAGCAAAAAACAATAAGGCAGCAGGAACGGATAGAATACCGGTTGAATTTTTCAAGTATGCGTCGTCAGATTTCTTATCTACACTCTTGAGCTGCTACAACCAAATTTTCGAGTCTCAAGATATTCCATCAAATTTTTTGTCTTCCGTTATTTTTCCATTATATAAAAAAGGAGACCCATCTGCTGCAAATAACTACCGTGGAATTTCTTTTTTGAACGCGTCTATGAAATTGTTTACAAGTATGCTATTTTCTAGGCTTACAGCATGGGTAAGTGACAACTCAAAGCTAAGTGAATTTCAAGCTGGATTTCGAGCAGGTTACTCGACAATGGACCAAGTATTTTTGCTCATAAATATTGCAGAAGTATATATTTACCGAGGTAAGAAAGTCTACGCCTTTTTTGTAGATTTTAAGGCAGCATTTGACAGCATTGACAGGGAGGCCCTGTTTTTTAAACTGTTTAATATCGGCATCTCTTCCAAAATAGTCCATACTTTAAGAGCTCTTTATGCAACGGATACGGTATCTATATGTCCCCTTTCACACGAAGAAACAAGTTGCTGGAGATTTTTTTGACGTTTTCTTTTAATCTTCTTAAAAATCTCTTGTACCTTTCATACGAGGAAACAAATTACCAGGCAATTTTTGAAATTCCCCTTGAAATTCTATTGGTTGAACACACCTTAACCTAGGTGTGAAAGGAAATGTCAAAAAATCTCTTCAAATCTTCGACCGGGGAGATTCTGTTCGCCCCTCTTTCCTCCTGCCCTTCTCACCTACGAACTAAAAGTTGCTGGCAACTCAGTTTCCTCGTGTGAAAGGGCACTATGGGACGGTGAAAATCTTTCCGATGAATTTAGTTCTTCAATGGGACTTAAACAAGGGTGTTCGTTGAGTACTCTCTTATTCACTCTATTTATTGAAGATTTAATGGACCACGTGAGAGGAGGGGTGACTATTGCCGAAGAGAACGTTCCGGGTTTATTATACGCTGATGACATCGTTCTTTTATCAGAATCTCCTAGTCATCTACAGCAAATGATGGTCAATTTAGAAAGATATTGCGATACCTGGAACTTAACGGTAAACTTAAATAAATCAAAGGTAATGATATTTAGAAAAGGACATGGAAGATTCGCTAGAAATGAAAAATGGATCTATCAGGGACAAGACGTTGAAGTGGTTAAAGAGTACAAGTACCTCGGAGTGACCATATCAAGTAACCTTTGCATGAAAAAACACGTTAAATTAAAACTTCAAGAAGCCAAGGCTGCCATTTGTGTATCATGGAAGAAATGCATACAAAACAAAGCTATTAACCACTCGTCAAAATACAAATTGTTTCAAGCTGTATCAAAATCCATTATGCTTTACTCTTCGCAAGTGTGGGGCTACAAACAATATGAGGATGTTGAAAAATCTTTCCGTTTCTTCATAAAGAGAGTTTTTGCTCTTCCTTCTACGACACCAAATTATATGCTGCATATTGAAACAGGGATGCCACCGATGTTTATTGACTCCCTCAAGATCCATTTCGATTACGTGCTCAAAATACTTCAAATGAATCCATCTAGGCTAGTCCATCGAGTTTTAAAATATCTCATCCAGAACCAGCTTAATTTTGCGCGAACGTGGACTGATCTTTTCAATTCCGTGGATGAACCGATAGATTTGGATATGGATGATCTAACGGGTTTTAAGAGAAGTCTTTACTACCTTATTTCCAAATTAGACGAAAAGTACCGACTGGAGTATATCAACCAGGCCAAAGCATCGCAGTATAGAGAATTTTAAAGCAAGCTTGAATTTAATCTGGGTGAATTAAACTACTTCAACGACAAAAACTCCTCAGAAATGATTTCCTTAATTCTGCGAGCCAGGGGGGAAATACTTCCTCTGAACTTCATTCCTCATAGACCGGATCTTCCTCTGCATTGTGAAATCTGTAACATGCATGAAAGACAAAATATCGCTCACTTTCTAGGCTTATGCCCGATTCTTAAAGAAATCCGCCGCAACTTTTTCGGAAAGGACCAATTGGAAAATGAAGAAGTATTACACATACTGAATGGAGCTCTAGGCTGGGAGAAGCTGTATAGATTTATTCGAACTGCATTGGTGTACAGAAATAGAATTTTAACAGAAAGCTTTTAAGTTTAATTTTCCATTTTCATTCAATTCTCTTTTTATTTTGTTTAAATTCTCCTTTTTTCATTTATTTTTATTAACTGAATTATACAAATTATGCAACGCACTGTTAATATTAAATTAAATATGAATTCTGTCAATCTGACCGACGCGACGGTTCTCAACCAGTGTCGAGATTCAGCTAATTCGAAACCGCAGGGAGTGAGTGAGATGAGTCACTTTTCGTAGAAAATCGATTCAGCTAGCAAAAGTGAGTGAGTGAGCGAGTGAAATGAAATGTCAGATTACTCGCCAGATATTTCCGCAGTGACTTGGTGTATGTGTTGGTAAATTTCCAGTTTTGGATAGGTATGTGTGCTTTTCTCAGGAATTCCTATTCATGGATAGGAATCGAAAAAAAACAACAACGTAGATAAAAACAACTACCCTTTACTGATTCTTAAATCGAATTTATTATCATATGCACATATGTATATTAAAATAAAATAATATTCTATTCACTTTCGACCCTATTAAACTTTTTTTTTCTCAAGGGTGAAAACCCACATTAAACTTTAATTACGACAAAAAAAAATTATTGAAACAAAAGATACTCCATTATTAAAGATTCAAATGTTTACATTGTTGTATTTGTTATTTCATTTCATTTGCGTAACGAGTGTGACAAGGAGGTAGAATTTAGCTCTGTTATATTTATTCTTTGTCTCATGTTCGAAGCTCAATTCGAACTTACTCATTTCACTTGAATAGCTGAATCACTTTTGCGAGTGAAGTGAGATGAGTCGGCGAGTAAGGCGAGTCATCTCATCTCACTCGCTGAAATAGCTGAATCTCGGCACAGGTCATTAATGACTGTAAGCAAATATTGTAAATGTAAAAAAAAATTGTATATAATAGAGTCTTTTCTATTCTATTCTATTCTAATAGGGCTTTTTAGCAAATACCAATGTTCATTTCTAAGTAGTGTCAAACTCAGGACCTCGGCACGAATGACATTTAGGTGGCACCCATTTTCATTTTTATTTCGGAGGCAAATACACTCCAATTCAACAGAATGAGCACACGGATTTTCATAGTTGGTTTGTAAATTTTTTCAAACATTTTGCATTGTCCGAGAATAAATATAAACATAAAACGATTTCAAAAAAAATTGTTTTACTTCCATCCATTAACTTTTATTACCAGTTTCAATATTTGAGCTTATTCAGTTGACACAAAAAGACTGCATTTTCCCTTATGGAAAGACTTTGAACAGAGCCGGAGGAAAAATAGTGCTTTTTGAATTAATCTTTCTGTATTCTTTTCCCAACATCATAAACAAATAATAAGGATAATCAAATGATTCATTAAGGAAAATGTTAAAACAAAATTGAAAAAGAACCTTTGAAAATGTGTATCCCTATTCATTTGAAGTGGAGTGTAAATGTTTGGATTTTGTTTTTTTTTGTAATAGCGTCTGTCAAACGTGCCGAATTGTTAGCTGTCACTTTGACTTTGACAATTTGGTAGAGATCTCTAGCTGCGTTTTATTATCGCCCAAGATCCATATGGATCATCCCGTGATAATAAAACGATGTAGATCTTGAAAAAATTTACTTTTCAATTGTGGTACATCTGAGTTTTTTTGACGTTTCTAGTAACATGTAAACAAAAACTAAAAATGGAAAACGCAGTTGAAGAAAGTAAATTTTCTATTATTATAAATTGTAATACTTGCAATATTAAGTGAAAAAAGAAGAAAAAGGCTTCAACTTGGACTCTGCTTAAGATATCGACAACAGTAGGTATCAAAAAAACCAACTGAATGCGAAGAAAAAGGAGAATTAATTTTGCAAAAAATGAAGCCGAAAAAATGCAAGATTTGGACACCTATGGCAAAACAAAAAGATGAAACCATTCAATCTGAAGGAATTTGATGTGGCACTTCTCGATACAGAGCCGCAAGAAACTGTCAACTTGGACATGGACTTCTCAAAAACCACAAAGAAAGATGAATTATGGTTAATAACAAGAAGAATTGGTTGCCGCAAACAAAAACGAAAAGAGCGTGATGACAAAAATGCAAATAAAAATAGCTCATCGTCAGCTGAATTCGATTGTGGTTATTCGTTGAGACCACCTGTACCTACTTCATGCTTAATTGATTTAAAAAGCATAATTGGATACTACTAGTAGTTCTCTGGATGTTTAAAATCAGGGTCTTTTCCAGCTTAGACAAACTGAAAATTTCCACTTTCAATACATTTACTTTACGTACCTGTTGATCAGCCAATTTTGGTTAGCATCAAATCCCGTTTTGAAGGCTGTAACTTAGATTTGTGTACTGTGAACACAAACAGCCTTATTTATTAGACGGTTGAGTAGTTAGACCGTTTTTTAAAAGTCCTTGATAGTTGGAAACATGCATTATTTAATTAAATAAAATGTAAAATTAGATAAATTTAAGTCAACCGATGCCATTTGTCTTTATTAGTTTATTAATAACTTTTTGAGGCTGTCTAAAGTTAGACAAAGTTTGTAAACACGACTGAAACAGTTCAAATGTACCAGTCATAACTCCTGAAACAATTGATACAAAATATGAAGCAACGAACTTCAAAATGCAAACTCCAAACATGCAATTTCATGGACTCATCTAATAGGTACTGGTGCGACGCCAAGTTGTGGTGGAAGAAGCATCATCAACAAGGGTATGGTGAAGGCGATGATGAACATTCAAATAAGGGCTTCTTGTTACTGTTGCATCTGCCAGAAAACCATTTGCATTTGAATGTATCTGCAGTTGATGAGTCTTGTGTTTATGCTAAATTAATCCACATGACCATAACTTGGCATCTCAATTAATACCGGATATAACATGACATGTCTAGTTTATAATCAATATCTAAATTATTTATATTTTAAATATTTGCACCAAAATGTTGTTTCCAAAAGAAGTCGAGAGCATACTTACATCTTTAGAGTCTTAAAACTTAAAGAAACATTTGATCATAATTTTCACACGGCCCCGAACACAAAAAGCGCTACAGATGAAACAGTTGACAGCAAAAAAAAACGTCATGCTCGTGTTGCAAATTGGACAAAAAAAAAATGCTAGTTTATTCGACAAGCACTACACTATAATTTTAATTAATGAGGTATCGTATTGGTATATATAAATTATTTGCCGGTAACTTTTTATGACTCAAATTAACCAGCTATTTCCGCAACAGATAACACAAAATTAAATGGTTGAGAGAAATCGTCTCTTCAATGGCAGCACAACTATTAGGTACACCGCTTGTTGTAACCTAGATTAATTTTTTCAAAAATTAAAAATTAAAACAAAAATCGAATAAAAAAAAAACAAACCTTTGACTATTGTATTTGTTGCAATTGTTTTTGCTTCAGCTTATGCTTAATGACCTTAATGTTGGCATAAAATGGCACAGGGCATTTTGGATGGGCTTTGAGCTCCTTACAAATGCTTCAACCTCTATTTTATATTAGTTTTTAGTTCTTCGTTATCTGAAATACTACTCAATTTTTTTTTGCACGAAGGTAATCGACAAACATTTACTCTCTGCATTGACAAAGCCTGCACTAGGGACTTGAATATAGCGCTAATTACGTAATTGTTATTTCGCTTCTTGTTCCTTGGCCTTTTTTAAAGTGCGGGCGAAGATCCATTTTCAAAATCGTAGCTACTCCATATTATGTGGGTGTGCTCCACTACAGAGCAAAAGTCCTTTATGAAGAAAAAGAAATTAGCTTATTAATGAAAAAAACACATCTTGGAACTTCACTAGGTACGTTGCAAACAGGGCAGTGTTTGTCTTGGTCATTAATAAAAAGAATTATTTGGAGACTTAGTTTACAGAAGAAGCTAAGTACCTAGTTACATTATTTTTTATAGATTTAGAACTTTGCAGAAGAACACAATTTAATAATTAAATATTACTGCACTGTTTTCAATTTTAAATTGGATTCATTTTCGTTATTTGACATTTCACTTTGTTTTTGTTTTTTATTGCAAAGTGCTGACAACATTTACGAAAGAAAATTGTCATGTGGTGTTCAGAATTGAAACTAATTTTTGGATCTTGAAATAGATCCAGATAAAAAGCAAGATTCCGAATTGTTTTTGTATTACGTGTTAAAGTTAATCTAGATCCAGATCCAGATCCCGATAAAAGATAATAAAACACAGCTTCTATTGCAATCCAGATCGAAAAATTTCAATTTTCTTTATTGAACATGGTGATTTATGGGGTTTTCCATTGGTAAATTCAGATTTCGATCTAAAAATTGATTTTGTTCGTTGCCAATGGAATGCGATTTCAAATTGATTTTAATTTGCCAATGTATTTGTGTAATTTCACGTGTATCTTATTACTCGTAACAATTTGCATCCCTTGAGCCACTTTTGGTAGAGTAATATTAGCTTCATTTATTAATTAAACAGCTTCCTTTTTCTATTAAAAATTATTTTCTTCGTATTTTGAGCACAATTTTTACAACCGAAATAAAAAAATCACATCAAAAACCACATAAGGAAAGTGACAGCTCAAAATTGTTTTGGTATTAGTGCAGGGAGGGGTAAATCTCCCGAAAAATTTAGATCTGCAAAATTGATTTAAAATCAAAAAATAAATCAATTTTTCCGCCCAATGGAAGGTTAAAATTGATTTGGATCTGTCAAAAAGCTGATTTTGACAGATCCAAATCAAAAATAAATTGATTTATTTTACCAATGGAAAACCCCATTACTATAGCCTGAAACATACTCAATTTGTCATCAAACAAGCTTCCCCTTCCAACAAATTGAAAATAAATCAATACTTGTCAAAATCCACAAAAATGAAAACAAAGTTTTCACTCACGCTAAATAATTGCATTTTTTTATTAGTTTTATCAAACTTTTTAATTCAAAAAGCATGTGAGTACCAAATTTAATATGTTATTCATATTTTTAAGTAATTATTTCACCAAACTCTGTTAAAGCAACCCTACATCGAACGCTGAAAAAATACGACACGCTTCGTGTAGAAGATGTAGCTCACAAAATTGTGAAAAGAGGCTCAAAACAAAGTTCAAACCCTTACAATGTTATCAAAGAAGTCGAATTTAAATCTTTAGGCAAACATTTTCGCTTAATCTTACATCCGCACAAAGAAGTTTTGCACAGTAAATTTAAGGCATTCACTGTGGACGGTGATGGAAAAGAAGCTATTGTTCATATGGGTAAGTTAACTTCGTGTTAATCGGATATTGACGGAAGATAAAAAAAAAACAATTGCCTATACTAGATCATGATCATTTCTACTCGGGACGAGTATTTGGAGAAATGGAATCTAATGTACGAGCTCACATAACTGACGGTCTAATGACAATGGTCATTCATCTACCAGGCGAAGCATATCATATTGAAGTATGATTTATAATAACATAATAATGATCTTTTTTTAGGAATTGACTTTCTTACTTTATATTTAAAATAGCCTTCTTGGAGACACCTGAGAGATAATGACAATAAAACAATGATTGTTTACAGAGCATCGGATGTTAAACTCGATTGGTTAAAAAGCAAAGGCGATTTAGGCGCTCCAATGACATGTGGATACGTGAAAGAGGGATTAGGTATATCCATAAATTCTGTCTTTTTAATCCTATCTATCTTTATTTTTCCTCATTCAAGAATTGGAGGAAGACGAAGATGAAACAGAAAATGAAATCAATAATTTTTTTCACGAAACGGATAGTCATGATGAGGTTTCAAGAAAAAGCTCAAATCGTCGAAAAAGACAAGCCGATCAGTACGAATACACACCAACAAAAACTCGTTGTCCGTTGCTTTTAGTAGCGGATTATAGATTCTTTCAAGAAATGGGTGGTGGTAACACAAAAACCACGATTAATTACTTGGTAATTTAAATTATACTACATATTTTGAAGGTTCAATGTATCTTGTAAATATTTTATTTCTCGCTTCTTTAGATAAGCTTGATTGATCGCGTTCACAAGATCTACAATGATACTGTCTGGCAGGATCGTTCGGTGAGTTAATTCTTATATAGAAAAAAGTCAACAGAGTTATCGCTACTTTTATAAAGAGAAACTGAAACTAATAAGTTTTTGCTATGAGGGTGTTCATTAATAAACGGATTAGTACGAATAACCTTAGATAACGTGGATATATCGTCCGTTTAAAGGAAAACTCACTAAGTGCAGAAAAAAATGTTCAAAAAAATGCGAATGAAATGCATTTTTTTAATCCAAAAAGTCATTTTGCACGGTTTTTATACGGACATTGAAAGTTGTGCCCGGGAACTTTAAAAATTTAAAATTTTCGGAACGTGAATTTTCAGCTTTAAAAAGCATGTTTCAATTAAATTTCCTTCAAAAGTGTAATATGTTAGTTGGTGAGTTTAACCTTTGAACCGACGATATGACCCTTATTATATTATAATATTATTGTATCGCCAAGTGGTGGAAATTCGACCATTCGCTATTAATGACATCCGCACCATATATAAATATAAAAATTAGATTCTGCCAGTGATTGGATATACCTTTCAAATAAAAAAAAAAATATGAAAATACTTTGTTTTATGAGAAAGTTCAACTTGCTTACAATCATTGCTTACATTGATTGTTCAGAAACCAGTTCTTCCTTAAAAAAAATATTTTTCAAAATCTTGATAATCCATTTTAGATCTATAGGCTATTGAATATATTTTTACTTGCGATTATAGGTACTATAAGGCAAGTTTTGGATTCGTGCAGAAAAAAAATTTTGAGATAACAATCAAACATGATATTACGATGATAGAGAACACCAAAAAAGTGGGTGCCACAATTCTGTCTGTCTGTTCGTCTACAGTCTAAACGGCTCGATCGATTTTCTTCAAACTTTGTACATAGTGGTTTTTGGTGATTCTGCCGACACGTTTTTTTCATTTTTTTTTTAGAACCAAAATTAACGGTACCTGCCATACATTTTTTTTTGGCAAATTTACATAATCGTATTTTTCTCAAAAACGGCTCGACAACTTTTCTTAAAAAAAATTCAGTAAATTTATTTTAGTAAAGGCTTTCTTTGGGTGGAAAACCATTTTTCAAAAATGGTTATTAATGGTACCTCCCAAGGAACCATTTTTTTAATTTTTGATTTTCTTTAAAATGGTATGACCGATTTCAATTATTTTTTTTATACAGAAGCTTCCGAAAAATGTTATTAGTTTTGTGTACCAACATTTTTGAAAAAATATTTTTTGGATTTTTAAAAAATATTTCAAAATTTTTTTTGGAAAATCAAATATTTCGAAAACGGCATCATAGATTTTTTTGAAACTCGATATTTAAGACTTTTTTAGTACTCTCTAAAATATTTTTAGAAAAAATTTCACATTTATGAAAAAATAACGGTACCTTCCATACAAAAGTGAAAAAACCGCTAAGGAAAATATTTTTTTGCTTGAAAACGACTCCTAAGATTTTGATTAAACTTTTTTCATATACTAAAATCAGTACGATCTACCATCAACAATTATAAAATTTTGCACATAACAACTATTAGTAGTACCTGTCATAGAACGTATTTTTTTATTTTGAGTTTTATCGTTATCAGCTTAACGGATTTAAATGAATTTTTTTATTTACAAATTTCAGATAAGATTAAATAATATTGCATATCAAAATTTTCAAAAAAAAAGTTTTTGGATTTTTAAAAAAAGTTTCAAATTTTTTTTTTGAAAATTCGATATCTCAAAAACGGGTTGACAATTTTGTTTCAAATTTTGTTTTTATATACACATAAATATATGTATACTTCAGATTTGCATACCAAAATTTGTTCTTAAAAATGTTTTGAGAATTTTATATATAAAAAATTAATTTTAAAAAAAACCGCTCCAACGATTTTAAAATTTTTGTTCCCATACAATCATATTCCATCATGAATTAAGATGGCATACTTTTTTTTCACCTCAAACTGTCGAAAGAGTTGTTTTAGCTAATTTAAATGTCGTATTTCATGCTTCTCTACATTTTTCTCTTATAATTTCCATGTTTGTATATACAATTTTCTTAAACTCGCAGTGTCTTGAACATAAGAGCAAGTACGTGCGACCCAGTCGTGCATTTTATTTAAAAAGGAACAATTACGTGCAAGGGTTTTTATTATTGAATATTATGTTTGTTTGGCCCATAAGAGTGCTTAAAACCGAAAATGCTACTAAATTCATCCATGCGTTTCTGAGAGCCACTTTTCAATATTTATTTTTTGACCGGAACCCGGTTTCTTGTACTACATGACAATTTCAACGATTCTTGAATCTAGTAATAAATCTTATATTAATCGGTCCAGCGGTTCAGTTTATAAGTCTGAAATCATTTTAAGAAACCCGGAAAACAAAATTGCGGGCCTACTTACATTTTAAATATTCTCAATAATCGTAATGTCATATTTCATCAAAATCTTGATTTCAAATATTTTAACGAACTAGTCTCCTACCCACCTCGTCTCGAAATTCGACACCACTCGATAAATGAAAGCAAAGACCATATCGTCACCTGATTGCAAGAACTAGGTAACTCAATTTCATAAATTTTGGAGATAGCAGCTTTTATAGATACATAGCTACTGGAGCACAATGGAAAGTTTAATTTGTATGTCAAAGAAAAAAATTAGACATCAAGTGTTTAAAACTGTACAAAATAATACCGTTTTTGCCGATATATTATTAAAATATAAAATTGAGTTACCTAGTTCTTGCAATCAGGGGACGATATAATACCAAGATATTGCATCTAGTGTAAAATTTCGCAGTCAAAGCGCTAGTACTGTGATGACCCCAATGGTGACCCCATAGATGTGTGAGTGAGAACCCCGTCTATGTATAAGTTTTACAATCGTCGGCGGCGGTCGCTGTGTCGTGGGTCTGCGGCGAATAAAGGCTTGCATGTCTGTATGTGTTATGTGAGTTCGTGATGTGATACAATAAGTGAGAATGTTTCCCTTCCCCCCACCGACCGCATCTAAAGCTGATTTTTGGTGGTTGGTTGAGATGCGGTATCTTGGTATTATATGGTCTTTGATGAAAGCTAGCTATGAACGTATAAAATATTTTTAAATTGAAGGAAAAACATGCACTGCATTTGAGTGGATTTCCATTTACACACAAAAACCTTACTTAATTAGTTTTTTGGTTGTGCACAGTGATCGGCACTATTAAATGGTACTTAGCTAAAATGGATACAGTGATTTGCATTTTGTGACTTGCTTTCCAACCATAATTTATCCAAATCGGTAAAATACTTTTTGAGAAAATGGTGCCACAAAATCTATTTGAGGCTATTTATATATACATACATACATAGATGTTTAGTGTCTTATGACCTTATATTTTTTCTTGAATAACCTTTTATTTTTGTTTATTTTTTTTTGTTTTAGATTTTTAAATAAGCTTTATTGTGAAAAAATGTCGTTTTTTTAAGAATATGTATTTAAATTTCATAAAAAGAAAAGAAATCACTCAATAACGTGTTTTTTTACTTGCGATTATAGGTACTATAAGGCAAGTTTTGGATTCGTGCAAAAAAAAAATTTTGAGATAACAATCAAACATGATATTACGATGATAGAAAACACCAAAAAAGTGGGTGGCACAATTCTCTCTGTCTGTCTGTTCGTCTACAGCCTAAACGGCTCGATCGATTTTCTTCAAACTTGGTACATAGTGGTTTTTGGTGATTATGCCCACACGTTTTTTTCATTTTTTTTTTAGAACCAAAAATAACGGTACCTGCCATACATTTTTTTTGGAAAATTTACATAATCGTATATTTCTCAAAAACGGCTCGACAAAAAAATCAATAAATTTGTTTTAGTAAAGGCTTTCTTTGGGTGGAAAACCATTTTTCAAAAATGGTTATTAATGGTACCACCCAAGGAACCATTTTTTTAATTTATGATTTTCTTCAAAATGGTATGACCGATTTCAATTTTTGTATACAGAAGCTTCCAAAAAATTTTAATAGTTTTGTGTACCAACATTTTCGAAAAAATATTTTTTTTGGATTTTTAAAAAATATTTCAAATTTTTTTTGGAAAATCAAATATTTCGAAAACGGCATCATAGATTTTTTTGAAACTCGATATTTAAGACTTTTTTAGTACTGTCTAAAATGTTTTTAGAAAAAATTTTACATTTATGAAAAACTAACGGTACCTTCCATACAAAAGTACGATTTTGATTAAACTTTTTTCATATACTAAAATTAGTACGATCTACCATCAAAAATTATAAAATTTTACACATAGTAACTATTAGTAGTACCTGTCATAGAACGTATTTTTTATTTTGAGTTTTTTCGTTATAGGCTTAACGGATTTAAATGAATTTTTTTATATACAAATTTTAGATAAGATTAAATAATATTGCATATCAAAATTTTCAAAAAAAAAGTTTTTAGATTTTTAAAAAAGTTTCACTTTTTTTTTTTGAAAATTCGATATCTCAAAAACGGGTTGACAATTTTTTTCAAATTTTGTTTCTATATACACATAAATATAAAGTTTAAATCTGAATACCAAAATTTGTTCTTAAAAATGTTTTAAGAATTTTATATATAAAAAAATTAATTAAAAAAAAAAAACCGCTTCAACGATTTTAAAATTTTTTTCCCATACAATCATATTCCATCATGAATTAAGATGGCATACTTTTTTTCACCTCAAATTGTCAAAAAAGTTGTTTTAGGTAATTTAAATGTCGTATTTCATGCTTCTCTACATTTTTCTCTCATAATTTCCATGTTTGTATATACAATTTTCTTAAACTCGCAGTGTCTTGGACATAAGAGCAAGTACGTGCGACCCAGTCGTGCATTTTATTTAATAAGGGTCCAGCTATAGCGATCAGGAAAATTTTTTCAAATGTATTATTTACTATCTTTTCAACGGATTTGAAACACAAATGCTACAAGAATTAATGACAAAACACTCAAAGAATTTTTTGTGCAAGTAAAATTTTCTATTGAACAATTATTTTTAAATGTATTTACCTCAGGAACCCATGGTTTTTCTCTGTGGCGATTTGCATCTTAGTTTTCTATAGTTTTTTCTATAATTACTTGTATATTTCCAAATTTTTCTAAGTTCCAAGCAGCTTGGACATGAGAGCAAGCACATATGTGCGATCCAGTCATGTATTTTATTTTTTGTGAATTTCTTAAGCATTATCAAGTTCACAGTAAAATTCATCAAAAAAATCTATGATTGACCAATTACAAAAAAAAACTGACCTTTTATGGCGATTGAGTTGCCTTTCAGATGGTATACTTTTTCCTACGAATTTCCCACAAATGAGGTATAATAGTTGGCCTTTTTATCACGATTTAGTGAACCTTCGAATATCCCACAAATGAAGTACTAAAAATCATACATACTCATTAAAAACTATTAAAAACAAATATTTTTTAATTTTTTGGTCACAGAAAATTTTGAATTGGTCAAGAAAATTTATTCTGAAAAATAGTGGACGCCATGAACTCATTTTCCTAATGTATTTTTGAAATCAATTCGATTTTCACTGCCAATACGTAGCGTCATATTGAACAATATAACTATAGATAGATACATAGATAAAAATTGTTATTCTCTTTGAAAATTTTTATTAAAACAGTATTGTTTGCAGGTACATAATGTATAACCAAAAAAAAAATAGTTACAAAATGAAAACATTAAAAATTTTCTGTTAGGTTACTTATTTATAAATTTTAACAATTAATTTAAATCTAGCACTAACATAATTTTTAAGAACTAGCATCAAAAGACATACTTAATTGAGTGTGTAAAAACCGTATATAACCGTATAATAATAAAACAAGAACAATACATAAATGTATATTTATCTTCTTGGTTTAGCAGTCCGCTTATTGCGTTGATTTGAACATTCATGAATTAGCTCTCCATTATTCAATTTAATATATACTTTGATTTTTTTCCCCGCTTCGGACGCATCTAAATACATAAAATATAAAATGTCTCCCAAACATTCGATTCGATCTGTTCTTTCCAGATTTTTTATTGAAAGTCACAGGAAAACCAACCACATTTTTCTTCGAAACTGACACAATTGATAGCCGTTAGGTGCATATCCAACCATAATAGATTTGAATGATTTTTAGTCAAGTTTTGTACGAAGGAGTATCCAGGAATATGAACATAAGCTGCACTTCCAAAAATGCGAAGATTTTTCTAGGTCTGGTCGGTGGGGTGGACATACTAAATTACACAGGAATGTCCTATCGCCAACAAAACAGATAGCAAAAAAAATACTCCCAATAATGCAGCACGACATAAAATGCACTTTGCACTTTTTAAATTTGTTCATATTTTATTCAAAAAAGATGAGATCTCAAGGCGAAAAAGCGACCTTTCTAGTCATTTAATCAGCGTTCCTACATACATACAAACATTCTGTCAAACTTCTAATGAATCGTTAATTTCAAAAACAACATGTAAATTGCAGTTTTTGAATTTGCATCATTTGAAAATGTTTCAGTTACAAATTTACTGTCTCTCGAGTGGTATGGAGAGTCGCACCGTCTTGCTGAAACCAAATGTAAAATCTCACTTTATAGCTGTTTTGAGGTATATCCTCGTTTCGCAGTGCCACCTATTAACATTGCTCAGATAACGTTCAAGTTTCATAGTAATTTTTTAGAGCATAACTCATGCTTTGGTTCAAAAGGAAAGAATGAGTAGCAGTAAGTTCGTACCCAAAAACATTACACATGCCATACTTTAAATAAATTAAATTCAAGATGATTTTATTGCATATGTTTAGCAATTCCGAGACGATAAATAAAGGAAACATTTAAGTACATATATTAAACGTTACAGTAGGCGGATTTTACTAAAACCACTTCATTAACCTTCCCGTCATAAAAAAATCAAACTCAGTAGTTTTCAAATACAAGCTAACACAAAACATTAATTTTTATGAGTACATACCATATAAAGTAATATTTTCTTGTTTCCAATGCATTAATTCATCACTTCATTCTTACTTAGGACCAGGAAGGATTCAAGGGAATGGGTTTTGTGATAAAGAAAATTGTTGTTCATTCGGAACCGACAAGATTACGTGGGGGCGAGGCACACTACAATATGATACGTGAGAAATGGGATGTTAGAAATTTACTGGAGGTAAGTTATTAAACTAATAAATTACCAAATTATTCTTCACAATTATCAGTGACTTCCAATGATAAAATAATTAAAACTCATAACAATATCTTCTTTTGTCTATTCCTGTATTCTTTTGTTATCAATCTAAGGTCTTTTCACGGGAGTACAGCCATAAAGATTTCTGCTTAGCTCATTTGTTTACAGATTTAAAATTCGAAGGGGGAATTCTTGGCTTGGCTTATGTTGGTTCGCCGAGAAGAAATTCCGTTGGAGGGATATGCACTCCAGGTCTAATCGATATTTATAAATAATATCAAATTATTTATTTTAATTTAGTTAGATTTTTGTATTTGTATTTTACGTGCACTATTTTTTTGGTCATTTTCTTGGTTTAAACGCACAATTTTTGTTCGTTTTTTTTGTTTACCGAAAATGAGTTTACAATAAACCAGTTTACGGTGAACCGTAACTGGTAAGAGAGAAACTCATTAGAATTTTGAATATGTCAAAAGAAAAATGTTTGCAAAATTGTAAATTCTTCACCTGGATCAGATAGAAAAAACAAGTTGTTTGTTTTGAGAAACCGGGTTTTTCCTAAGTAGGTACCACCGATGTTGCATACTTTTTTGTAGCTATGTAAATATATTCGAAATTAAACGCCTGTTAGAACTAATTCCTTTTTAATCTACATTTTACCTACAGGACAGACAACTTTAGGGGTCCAAACATACGAATTGTTTAGCTAATGGGGTTTTCCATTGGTAAAATAAATCAATTTATTTTTGATTTGGATCTGTCAAAATCGGCTTTTTGACAGATCCAAATCAATTTTAACCTTCCATTGGGCGGAAAAATTGATTTATTTTTTGATTTAAAATCAATTTTGCAGATCTAAATTTTTCGGCAGATTTACCCCTCCCTGCACTAATACCAAAACAATTTTGAGCTGTCACTTTCCTTATGTGGGTTTTGATGTGATTTTTTTATTTCGGTTGTAAAAATTGTGCTCAAAATACGAATAATATAATTTTTAATAGAAAAAGGAAGCTGTTTAATTAATAAATGAAGCTAATATTACTCTACCAAAAGTGGCCCTAGGGATGCAAATTGTTACGAGTAATAAGATACACGTGAAATTACACAAATACATTGGCAAATTAAAATCAATTTGAAATCGCATTCCATTGGCAACGAAAAAAATCAATTTTTAGATCGAAATCTGAATTTACCAATGGAAAACCCCATAAGTATGTAATCTTAAATTAAATTCCACTTGTGAAGTGACAATCAACTCTTCTATGAGGCTAAAACCGTTAACTCTGAATTCTTCATTCCATACAAATCATACTCTAATTTTCGGATTGGTCAAATTATATTGTTTTTTAGGCATAGACCTTTTTGGATAAATAAGCCGTTAGTTGCACATATTTTCAGTCAAATACTGCGTAGAAATCTTATTTAAAGAAAGAAACAAATTAGAGTATACATATTTTCCCAGTATCTAATTGCCCGAAGCTGATAGGTGCCAGGAATTGAATAGATAGAATTTACCTTGAGCTCTGCATTAATAATCATACCTTTAAAGTAATCTAGATAAACAGAAATTTCAACAAAAAAATTTAAGAATATATAATTTTTTTTAATTACATAAATTAATTATGGCGAAATTTTATTTTAATTACTTTCTGAATTCATTTATTTTTGTTCATCATGATAAATTTCTTAACGTGCATAAAAAAATTAAGAAAACAACTTTAAATAAACCTTTCAAAATCTAGAATATTTCAAAAACGGCTATACGCTATACTTGAATTCGGGTTTGAGTAGCTCACGAAACCATTATGGGCAGCGTGTTATCACTCGTGAAGCTGATTTGGTTACAGCTCATGAGTTTGGTCACAATTGGGGCTCGGAGCACGATCCTGACATTCCTGAATGCTCACCAAGTGCTTCACAAGGTGGAAGTTTTCTTATGTATACCTACTCAGTAAGTGGATACGATGTTAACAACAAGGTAGGTTTAACGTGGTTTAATGTTGAGTGGTGAAATCAATATAATTTCTTCACATTAGAAATTCTCTCCTTGCTCCTTGCGATCAATAAGAAAAGTTCTACAAGCTAAATCCGGACGATGTTTCTCTGAACCTGAAGAATCGTTTTGTGGAAATCTTCGTGTCGAGGGTGATGAGCAATGTGACGCTGGTCTTTTGGGAACCGAGGACAACGATGGTTGTTGTGATAAAATATGTAAACTACGACGCAATCAAGGTGCTGTTTGTAGTGACAAAAACTCTCCATGCTGCCAAAACTGCCAATATATGCCATCTGGAATGAAATGTCGCGATGCACAATACGCTACGTGCGAACAAGAAGCACGATGTACAGGCAATCATGCAGAATGTCCCAAATCGCCGCCTATGGCGGATGGAACTATTTGTCAGGAGCGTGGACAGTGTCGGAATGGAAAATGTATACCGTATTGTGAGACGCAGGGATTACAGAGTTGCATGTGCGATATTATTTTGGATGCATGTAAAAGGTTGAATTTGTGTTTGATTGAATTATTTTCGTTTTAAAATTTCGTTTATTATTACAAGATGCTGTCGAATGAGTATCAATGAAACATGCTTCCCTGTAGAGCCACCAGATGTTCTACCCGATGGTACACCGTGTATCCAAGGATTTTGCAATAAGGTACAAGGAGTTACGCAATTAAATGTAATTTCTCCAAATAACTAATAATTTAATTTAGGGTATGTGCGAGAAAACGATTCAAGATGTTGTTGAGCGTTTTTGGGATATAATCGAAGAGATAAATATTAATCGGGTTTTAAGATTCTTAAAGGATAACATTGTCAGTAAGTAATTGCTTATAATTTTCAAAAGTATAAAAATAAGCAATAGTTTCACGCCGCGGAAGACTTTATTTGACGGGCCCCCATTTCGTTTTTGTTTTTTTTTTATTTAAAAAAGATTGGAAACATGTTGAAACCCTTTTGTAAAAGTATTTATTTTGTATCAACCAGCAATTCTCAAATTTACCTGTCAAATTAAGTACTCAAATAGCGCACTATCACAAGTCAACACATATTTTATTCCAAAACTAGCGCTAATATTTGTGTTCATAACTATGTACATAATATTATACGAATTTACTTTCAGTGACCGTGGTTGTTTTGACATCAATATTTTGGATACCAGCCAGTTGTGTAATTTCATACTTTGATCGGAAAAAACGTAGACACGAGCTCAAAGAACTCGATTGGAGCCAGAAATTAGATCTAATACATCCGAGCGATCGAAGGCGTGTTATTCATATAAGGTTTAAAAATAAAATATGTTAGGCCCTTATTACGAGTGTCGTTTGTTTCTATAAACAACTTTTGTCGAAAAATTAATTTTGGCGTTGAAAATGTTAACTTTTTAAACAAATTTTTCGTTGACAAGTCAAAATGAAAAATTTCGTTCACAAATACATTCAGCCTTATTATGAGTTTCACGTGAACAACATTCCACCAGGAAAAATTGAAATTTCGCTTATCGCCTATTGTGAGTTTCACCCGAAAAATGAAAATTCCTTTTTTTTGTGAGTACTCATTTTGAGCGAAATGTATCGTAAATAAGATCTTAAATTATCACATATTTTTCGAAGCCCAAATTATCTTAGGTCAAGAGAAGTTCGGGCGAAACTCATAATAGCTTTGAAAATTCCGGGGGAACAAAATTTTTCGGGCGAAACTCATAATAGGGCTGATTATTAAAATTTCCAACACCAAAATTATTTTTATTTTTTTCGATGATCGACGTTCGACAAGTCGATTATCAAAAGCAAACGAAACTCGTTATAAGGCCCTTACTTTTCTCTCAATTTAAATCAACTCTTATTTTAGAGTCCCAAGGCAGAAGATATCTGTAGCGCGCATGTAAGAAGTTTTCCAATGAATTATTGTCTTGAACAAATTTACTTATTTCATCTTCAAAACCATTTTGTACCTATTCATTATTTGTAACACGTTAAAAAAAAATAAAAATAGAATTACCGTATAATTGTTTTATTACTTTTATAGAAGTTATATTTTTTGTTTGTTTATAAAATAAACGATTTGGAGAATCATTTATGTTACATGAGCTGTCTGCAAATTCTTTTGAATCCGTGACCTTAAAAATTACAAGAATGTACTCTAACCCTATGGCCTACTTTATATCTTGTGGCCATTACATCTACTAAAAAGCTTGCAGCAAACTTCTTCACCACTTCTTCTTGGCCTTGCCATTTGTTTGTGGGGGTGCCTCTTCATCCATGTCTCCGGTTTCCTCTTCCTCGTAGTACACCTCTTCAGCGTCGGTCTCGTTCACGATATGTTGCCCATGAATATACACTGGACCAGTGCCCTGAATAAGTTTGAATGTCACCGATGCTGATGGGAACTCGAGATTTGGCCTAAGGAAGCGTGTCTCGCCAGCTTTCAACACAGCAATGGGAATTTTAAGATCCTTTTTATCCGAAACTTTTGTTTCAACCTAAATTTATAAAATGAGAATATTGTTTACCTTTTCTACACCAGATTTGTCATGGGCATGTGGCAACTGTACTTTTCCACACCGACAAATCGAAACATTTATGTACTAACCTGCACGACATTAAATTCACCCTCTTTGGCTTCAGCACCCAAGCATATTTGTTTGATGACCAGCTTTTGTTCCATCTCGAATTTATCTGTCTCAGCAACAACGAATTGTTGAAGAGGTTCTTTTTCGCTGAGTGTAACTCCTAAATTATAAATAATCGCATTTTATTATTTAATTTATTCATCGGTTCGCCAGAACCCGCGTGAGTAGAAATTTATATATATATATAATATATATATACGTATATAAAATTAATTAAATGGTTTCAGTACTCACCATAGAAGTTTTCTCCTTCTAAATTTGCTGGGGCAGACATTGTGGAATATTTTTAATTGTTAAAATAGCTAAATAACAAATTACTTGCACGTGTGGTTTTCGTTTATTAAAACGAAAGCAATGGCAATGCACTAGCACTAGTACCGAAAAACAAGAGGAAAGGAAGTTTTACCGCAAAAATGACACTTTACTTAAGTGAGTGAAAGGAGAGTAGTGAAAGACAAGGATGAAAGAATGTAGAAGCCGGCTGGCAGCTTGAGGCTAATTTTTTTGAATTCGCCTTGGGCACCTTTGACATTTTAACATCCCTCTCACACTAGGCTTGTAGCCTGATTCACAATGCGACGGGAGAACGAGACGAGAGCGTGACGTGATTCGCTATCATCTTTTTCTAGTTTAAAGGCTTCCCCAAACCAACGCGAAACATTCGCCAACGACGCGAAATCAGAGCCTTAAGGCTCTCCAAACCAACGTGAATTCATAGCGAATCATTCGCAAAGACAGTTTTTTGTTGTTGTTTAGCATTGTGTATCTTTCATATTTTGTATTATTGTGAATGATTTCGCGTTGTCGGCGAATGTTTCGCGTTGGTTTGGGAGAGCCTTTAAAGGCTCAAAAAATTAAAATTGAAATTGTCAGAAATAAAAATGGCTGGGAGTGTGATGACTTAAATACACGTAAAAACAACAACAAATACTGACATTTGACGCAAATTTTGATATATGCGCAGAAGAAGCAAAAATCAAAACTCTAAAGGCTCTCCCAAACCAACGCGAAATCATAGCGAATAGTTCGCAGAGTCAGTTTTTTTGTTGTTGTTTTGTATTATATATCTTTCATATTTTGTGTTATTGTGAATGATTTCGCCTCGTCGGCGAATGATTCGCGCTGGTTTAGGAGAGCCTTAAGGCTCTCCCAAACCAACGTGAATTCGTAGCGAATCATTCGCAAAGACGTTTTTTTGTTGTTTAGCATTGTGTATCTTTCATATTTTGTGTTATTGTGAATGATTTCGCGTCGTCGGCAAATGTTTCGCGTTGGTTTGGGGGAGCCTTTAAAGGATCCCACAAATCAACGCGAAACATTCGCCGACGACGCGAAATCATTCACAATAATACAAAATATGAAAGATACACAATGCAAAACAACAACAAAAACTGACTTTGCGATAATGATTCGCTATGATTTCGCGTTGGTTTGGGAGAGCCTTAACGATATTACCTTTAATATGTGTACTGTGTGTCTGTGTCCCAAACCAACGCGAAATCATACCGAATCATTCGCAAAAACAGTTTTTTGTTGTTGCTTTCACATTTTGTATTAAGGCTCCCCCAAACCAACGCGAAACATTCGCCAACGACGCGAAATCATTCACAATAATACAAAATATGAAAGATACACAATGCTAAACAACAACAAAAAATTGTCTTTGCGAATGATTCGCTACGAATTCGCGTTGGTTTGGGAGAGCCTTTAAGGATCCCCCAAACCAAACGACGCGAAATCATTCACAATAATACAAAATATGAAAGATACACAATGCCAAACAACAACAAAAAAATCTCTTTGCGAATGATTCGCTATGATTTCACGTTGGTTTGGGTAGCCTTTATTGTGAATGATTTCGCGTCGTCGGCGAATGTTTCGCATTGGTTTGGGAGAGCCTTAAAAATCGTTTTCCAATTCACAATGCGGCGAGATTTTTTACAACGAGAACTGTTTTCTAAAAAATAAAAATTATCCAAAGAAGCTTTATATCACGTTTTCATTAGAGCTGAAATGAGGTAATTTCGCAAATTACAGAAAAAGTGTTTTCATCTAATTACCTCATTTCGTTTGACAACCCTGTTGATTTTTTATTTCATCGTGAATTGTCATTGGTAATAAATAAAAAAAAAAAAAAATTAATTAGAATGGAAACAACATCGGAGAATCTGTTTATTTGTACTGTCCGTGGAAATTATGGCTGCATCTGCCAGTAACAGAAGCATCCCTTCCACAAAGATCTTGCTTCCGTGCAATTGAACACCATCGGTGTTGATCCAGAAACCAGCAGGTTGGATATTGGATACAAGGCGATCATCATTTGCCGTGATATCAGACGCAGAGAATACCAAATTTGATATTCTCTGATCAGACGCAGATCCAGATTTCAAGAACAAATGTTATGGCTACTAAGAACCTATTGACTTCAGCCACATTGGTGTTATGGTTCCAGATATGTATGCAGCTTCTTAAAACTACTTCAATGAATACAATACAATACAATTTAATGCTGTTTGTTTATATTAGGGGTATTCACGATCCGATGTAACTAGTCTTGTATCATTGCAAAAGTGTAAAAGTGTAGCACTTTCTTGCTCTACAACAACAAAATATAATGAATGTCAAATTCTTGCACTTTTACACTTTTGCTATACTCCAACCCTATTGTAAAAGAAAAATACACCATAGTAAAGTTTGCGCTTGTGTATTGGAAACACGCCAAATAATGTCATTCTTTTTGTCAGCTGATAGTTGTTTGTGCAATTTTGTGAGTTTGCTACAGTGTAACTATAGATAAAATAAGTGCGTTCACGATCGATTGTAAAAAAATTTAATTTTACAATTTTACTAGGCTTGTTGCACCAGATCGTGAATACCCCTATTGATTTATTGATTTCTACTTATTTTTTTCAAATACATACATTCTAAAGTATTTCTACTTCATCCCGATCCTCTTTCATAGAGAACACCCACATAAATGTCTCTCCTACTAGCCAGAAGCAGAAGAATGTCCCAACACGATGATGTTATCTCTCGAACCCGACATCGCTAAGTTGAAGAATCTGCATTTAGTCAATTCAAATTTCAGGCCTCCGGTGATCTAGGTGACGTAATTGTTAACCGATAGCATCATCCCTGTAGATGACACTTCTTTTTCAAGCCCAGCAGTACATATACATATGTTGCAACTTCTATCACATCTGCCAGCTACTTCACCCAGCGGCTCCATTAGCAATATTTGAGGCAATAAATTGCCTCACGCATTGCTATTGCCTTTGTTAATGGCAATGGCAATATTGCCTAGAAGATGAGAGGCAATTATTGATTTCCATCTTCAAGGCAATAAATTGAGGAAAAATGGGGTTCCCCGTAATTGTGAATGGCTTTATTTATTGATTTTTTCAATTAAATAGTAGAAAATGAGAACGCACATGACAAAATATAGTGAATTAAAATTAAATTTAATTAAAAACGGGATTTGAACAGCATTATTTGACTGCATTCGCAGTCAAATATTTCTATACACACATTTGATAAATGAAATTGCCTGTAAATGAAAATGCCCATACAAGCAATAAATTGCCATTCCTATTCCAATTGCAATTGCCTCAAACATTGCCAATGGAGCCACAGCGTCAATTACATACTTCATTGTCCCTGATCACACGTGAAGAAATTCAAGCATTTTCTGCGATTTGTGATGGTGAGCGGGGTAACTTGCAGAAGAGGGAGGGGGATGAAATATTTTAAAATATTTTAAAAAATTCGGTGTAGAAAATTGACGTTCTCTTTTGTGTTGCTTTTCCTATCCAATCCAACGAATCAAATCGTGCCTTTCATTATGAAAATACGAAAAACACAAAGAGGAGAACAAAATCTGCAGAATAATTTTCTTCGCATCTGAACACTTTCGTTCTGCATGTGTAAGCAAGCACATTGGCATTTCCATCATAGGTTATGAATAAGTAAAAGCCCCAAAGCTTGATTCCAGAGTTTGACTTTTTATCAGAGCCACATAAGAATCATCAACTGAGGAATAGATTATGTGAAAAAGTGATATGCCATGTCTAGAATTTTTAAAGCTTACCATTAAAGGGTATAAATAGATCTACTCACTGCTCCTTTGTATATTCAAATGTTTTTAGGTAAATCAATGATAATGATGACAAGTTTTATCGAACAAGGACGAGGATTTAACTGGATTTAGATGGAATATTATAAATGGAACATGATATATTAACCATTTAAGAAGCAAAAATAATTGAAATATTTGTTTTGTCCTGAAAATTTAAATTCTTCTTGATGTTTGCCTCTCACTTTGACCTCAAATTTGACATTTGAATCAGACTGATTCACAATAGTAATTAATTTAGAGTTGTTCGATTTGTTTTCTTTTAATTTCCAACCTAATTTCATGCAAATTTGGTTGAAATTACCTCATTTCGAAATGTGATTTTGTATGGCAAATGAGATAATTTTGTATCTAATTTGGAAATTTTCAACGAAATTACCTCATTTGCTCTAATGAAAACGTAGTATTATACTGCGTTTTCATTAGAGCGATAATTTCGTTGAAAATTTCCAAATTACGTTCGAAATTACCTCATTTCCCATACAAATTCACATCTCGAAATGAGATAATTTCAACCAAATTTGCACGAAATTAGATTTGAAATTAGGTAAAAACAAATCGAACACATCTTTTTAAAATGCTATTGTGAATCGGTCTTAAAGTTTCTGATGGAAATGTCAAATTCGAAATACAAAAAATCAACAATTAATGAAATTTTGCTTAGAATTAAATTTACGGAGAAAACAAAATTAAAATCAGGTAAATCTTTATACTTTATCTTTAAATTGATAATTTTCTATCGATATGTATCCTAAAAAATTTAAAGGAACACCAAATTGATGATACCGAACGTGAAACAGGATAGTTTTCCAGTGAAGCTGTTGGATAACTTTTGTTTGAAAAAAGCCGATTCCCCATTGCCAAAAGGATATTCAAGCTTGGCCTTGGTTGAATACATACATGCTAGCAGAGATCCAAACTCCTACATCATCGTCATCTTTGGTTGGAGAGTGCATTATTTATCGAAAGATTTGCAACTTCAACTTTTTGTGCTTACACAATTGAGCAGTGTAACAAACTTAAATAAAAGAACTTATATATGAAAATTTGACTGTCCAATGTTTATTTTGTTAAAAATATAAAAGAAAGGTCATAAACGGTGTCGTAGAAACAATTCTTGGATTCTCCGATGCGTCTGATATCGCCGCAAATTGCGTACATCTGGTTGGATCCATATACTGCTGGTCTCTTGGCCATTTTCAACGATTTTCAATTTCACGGAAGGCTGGTAGATCATTTTCATAGTTAGTACTAATCAACAGGTTCTTGGCTCTTATACGTCTGATTTCACCGTAAATGGCGATGTCTTGAATAAAAAACACATCCTGTCGGTTCTTGAGTCAATATGAACGATTTTTTATTGAACGAAAGCATGATATTTGCCTTGGATGATTCTGTAACTGGGTAGACCATTTTCGTAAGCAAAAAATCAACAGATTTTCCGGCATCGTTTTCCATTTTAACTAATACTTTTTTTTCTTGAAAACTTTTAATCAGTCAAAGTGACATTCGACGATGAAGTAAAAACACAGGGCTGTCAAACGAAATGAGGTAATTAGATGAAAACACTTTTTTCATAATTTGCAAAATTACCTCATTTTGGCTCTAATGAAAACGTAATATTAGAGACATCAGATTTTGAATTACTTAATCTTTTAATTTCAAGTTATCGTATTTTTTCTTTAAAAAATACTTCCATTATGTAAATAACTTGTCAACAGAGAAAATCGTCGTCTCGTCGCGTCTTTTTTTCAATTTTTCGAATCCTTGACATGAAGTGACGACGAGAAACGCTTCATTGTGTATATCCTCATATACTTTCATTGTTTGAAATTCGTTTGACAGTAACGACAACGGGGACTCGTCACGCTCACGTCTCGTTTCCTCGTTGCATTGTGAATCAGGCTTGCTCCTTCCCGAGTTTCAAACAGTTTGTGCCCTATTGATGACTAGAAAAGTCAAACTGCGATACCTGTACCCATGTTCTGTAATTATCGCATCGATAAAATTCGTCGAGAAACGTTGAAATGTGGAACAAAAGTAATTTTATCGCATCATCAGGGCTCTGTAACTTTGACATGCGATAATTTTATCGCATGGAACAATATGGAATGAAAATCACTGTTCTGTAAGCTCAAAAGGCGATAACTTTTTCACATCAAAGGTAAAAACTTATCACCTGATTAAAAGCAGACGAAAACCAAAACATGGCGGAGGCAAAAAAGGTAAGCAAAATTATAATTAACTAATTTCGAAACTTTATTGCTCAATATATATTTTTAGAGATGCGCAAGGATATCCAAAAATCAAAAGGAGACTCTTGTGAACTTTATGTTTGAACATAAATCGTTTGCCCGTGGACAATTTGCTGACTCCAACAGCAGGCAAAATATAAATGAAACTTGGGAGTCCCTAAGCTCCCGGCTCAACTCCCAAGGACCTAATATAAAATCAATGGGGAGAGTACGATAAATCAACAAACTGTTCTACAAAAAACCTTTATCTTTTCTTGGCGCCTGACATATCGTACTCGTACCAAATCAATGGAGCAATGGAAAAAGTTACGAATGATATTACGTACACAACACAATTTTATCTATGGAAACAATGTCTTTCCATTTCAGTGTTGGACTGACATAAAATCTGTTGTGAAAAAGCAGGCCAATGAGCACAAAGCCTTCATAAATAGGACTGGTGGTGGAAGCATCGCCGATGGACCTCGCCCTCTAGGTGACTTCGAGGACAAAGGTCCTATTCATTATAACAATGGATGCTGTTGATGGAGATGCTTCCAACCCTGAGCTGGGACTAGCAACACCATTCGTTCAAGTGAGTACATACCTACATGCATTTTATTTTGTTGAGTTGAATAATATTTTCATTTTTGATGTGTAAACATCTTAGCGCTCGGTATGGTTAAAATTGAAAATCGGCTGTAACGGATATGGGCTCACGGTTCCGTTTGGAACCATTTTGTTTGTTGTAGGTAAGTAGAACTCTGTAAACTCGAATAGGTAAGGTAGTTTTCATTTTATACCTAATGGTTTTGGTATTTGCTAAGTGGAGTGAATTCCTTACACCCCGACTCCACAGTATATAATTTCTCTCAGAATGTTCGTCTTGACATTAAATATCTAATGGAGTCACTCCGTTTCATATCTTGATTGGATGTCAAGATGCAATCATATCTTGACAGAGATATTTTACATATATTTTGCCATATATTTTTATTTCATTATTTTGTATCCATATGCTGCTTTTGATGTTAATCTCTGCAACGCGGGTGGCAATTCTGGTTTGTGATATTAAGGCGCCAGTTATAGCTATCATTGAAACTCATCATTGAAAATTTTAATGATTGATTTTGAGACGTTTAGAAAGCAAAATGGTTTATTATTTTGATGGACGATTAAAGCTCAAGACTTAATTAATATTTCTCGTAAAAAAAAATTTTAAATAGGTCCAACTTTCCACAAAAAATTACTTTTAATTTTTCAATGATTATTGGTAAGGTCATTGACCTATTATATATGGACTGCTAGTCGAGTCTTATTTCCATACAAAAGCCCTATTGAAATGAGTTCAGAACTTCTTAGCGACATAACTGCTTATTGGAGCAAAGTGGCAAAAAATAGTAATTATTACCAATGCCACCTCTTGCCACTTGACCTAAACATGCTTTTTTCGAACATAGAAACTAAGGCCATCTATTATCATTCAACTTTGTATTTTGACGTCTGAAGTTTATGAGTCATTTGTTTTTTTACTTTAATAGAATATTTATAGTCGTTCAGGCGAATTTAATGTCCGCGAAGGAGAAAACGTTTTATAATTTTATTTAAGTTCAACTACCGCGATCAGCACAACAATTATTTGTCATTTTGTTATTTGAAACAGCATGTCTATGCCAAGATAGGCTGAGCCACAGCGTACTGGGGGGGCTAGTTCCAGCTGGTTCATCCATATAGTAAGTTAACTTCGCGAGCAGCTGCAAAAAGATACTGATATTTTTAGCAGAGCTCAATTTTTTACCCCGATTATGTGCAATCACTGCTTTTCAGGAGTATTCTTCGAGGCTCAGCCACTGTCTATGACTGATAATTTGGATTCGGTGTTCTGCATATACATTCTAGGACTGGATCTTCTATGACGGAATTGATGCTACTTTTTGGAAATGTATAGAAGCTCAAAGATACGAGTAGCTAGCCAAAATTCTTAAAATTGGACCTAATATAAGTTAAATTGTTAGTTAGGAGCATGCATTGGAATTGAGAGTAACTTTCCTGTGGACGTCTCGAACGCTATTGCATATTTCCCATTGAGTTGCAAGTAACGAGGAGTACTCCAGTATTGGCACGATCCTTGGCAGTGTCATTTGTATGGCAGTAAGCAACCACTTGGAGTCATTTGGATTCTCTATAGAAAGGAAATATAGAAACTATACTTGTGTTGCAGTGGACCTATGTTACTTAAATTTTATCAAACGAGGCAGTTCTGTTTCGTATTATGCTCTGCAAATATTAAACAGTTCAGTTTGTTCATTTTCATTGATATCGAGGATTTCTTCTGTTGTTGGATAACGTGGTAGTCACTGGAAGAAATTGCTTATTTTATTACCTCTAAATTCTAATGAATCAATTTGTCTTGAACTCTTTCCTACCACTTGGTACCATTTCCTTTAATCTTTATTATTTGAATAGGATTCAGTTTTTTCTTCTTTTGCAAAGAAATCATCATCTTTGATTTTATTTCCATTGTTTGCAGCAGCTTCTTCGGTGGCTTCATTAGTTTCTGTAGCAGTGGATAAGTTTATCTTTGTTTTTATTTTTGATTCTAACTTCGGTTTTAACTTCGCCATCATCATCGAAAATAATTTTTGTTGGGTAATCTTGGCCGAACGGTAGATACAATCATCAAATGGTGTACAGCTCTTGAATCCAATCCTGCAGGTTTCTGAGCAAAATCGACGATGGGGTCAATTGCACGGAACTATGATCTATTGATCTATTGGCATGGATGATTCTTTTACTGGCAGCCCATATTGTTGGTAGTAGAAATATGCAAATTTTCCATTTCAAATGATTTTGTTTATTGCAATTGCAAATGACAATCAACGATGAATTTAAAAATTAACACGGTTGTCAAACGAAATGAGGTAATTAGATGAAAATTACGAAATTACCTCATTTCGGCTGTAATGAAAACGCAGTATTAAAATTTATCTGGAGGAAAATGGAACTCATTGATTTGTTGGACCAACCATTGAGACCTTTCCAGTGATATACATAGGTCAGAAAGTGTTACAACTTATGGGACGAAAGTCCCATTCCCCTTACAGGAATAATTTTTTTCTTTAAACTCGTTGGTTTATTTGAATAGGTACAATTGACAATAGGGGTATTCACGATTTGGTGCAACAAGCCTAGTAAAATTGTAAAATTTTATTTTTTTACAATCGATCGTGAACGCTCCTTCTTTTATCCATAGTTACACTGTAGCAAACTCACAAAATTTCACAAACAAATATCAGCTGACAAAAAGAAAGACATTTGGCGAGTTATCAAATACACAAGCGCAAACTTTGCTATGGTGTATTTTTATTTTACAATAGGGTTGGAGTATAGCTAAAGTGTAAGAATTTGACATTCAGTATATTTTGTTGTTGTAGTGCAAGAAAGTGTTACACTTTTACACTTTTGCAATGATACAAGACCAGTTAAATCGGATCGTGAATACCCCTAATATTTAAAAAGAAGTGTCGGAAAAAAGACAAAAAAGCCATTTTGTTGATATTTTTTCAGATCAATATACCTACAATATTGAGTAATTGAGTACATATATACATTACATATAAGCGAAAGAATTTTCTTCCTTAAAAAACTACAAAGATTCTTATAAAGAAGTAATTGAAAGTTCCAAAACTCTCCTTATTTTTGCGGTTCCTCGATAAATTTTGGTTTTGAATTTTTAATTACGTTATGTTTTTATTTTTCTGAGCTCAATACACGGACATTTTTTCATCTTAAGATTTGAAAATAAGAAATGCGAAACTTTTTTCATCTTAAGATTTGAAAATAAGAAATGCAAAACTTTAATATGAATTATATATTTTTCTCAATACAACAAAGTTGCAGCTTTTCAAAAAATCCTATTCTTCTAGAAAAAAAACTCTAGACCCTTTATTATTTTTTTTACTTTAATTCGTCCACTATTCGTCAATTTGAAAACTTAACGATAAACTCAACAGTTCACCCAATCACTATAGCAATCGCTCAAGGGACATCGAAGTTGCAATTTATGTTGACAAATCACCTAATCACTATGGCAAATCGGTCGAAGGGACATCGAAGTTGCAACATAATAGTATGTTGTCAAATTTTTGGAATACCCAACGAAGTAACAAAGGTATTCGGAACTTGTTTTGCAATTTTGTCCTTCTATTCTTTCTCCTGCAAAACTCCAACTTTTCGAAACTTTCTTCTTTGGTAACTTCATTTCTCGAAACTTGTCCTTTCGAAACTTTGGTTTTTTGAAACTTTATCCTTCGAAACTTTTATCGAATTCGATATTTTTCTAACAAAATCGATTTTATTCTGTCAAACAAATCTCGCATTTTCGGCAATATTTCAGATCGATTTCATACACACAAGCATAAATTTGGGATTTTTCTGGAGTTGGAAGTTTTCTCCTGCGGGTTTTACAAAAATTTTCTAAATTGTTTGTCGTTTATTTAATCAGAATAAAGGCAAATAAATTATTAAAACTTTAATTCATTAAAAATTGTGTAAGAAGTTTTCAAAATATCATATAACTTCGATTTAAAATGACCAAAGTCGATCAAAGATATAAAGCGCTTCCTCGCCGATGTATTCCTCGATTGATGGGTTTTTAAATGAATTTTTTTGTTTTTTTTTTTTTAAATTCTATTGGCCATACAACTATTTTGTCTACTTTTCTTGGATATTTTTTCAATTTAACACAACGATGTGATAACCTGAATGCAATTTTTAATATTTGTAATTAATTTGGATGCGCATTAGTTTGTTTACTTTTTGCCTCAAAGCTACGGTCGAATGGTACACACACAATATCCCACTTGAAAAAAATTATTTTTTGTATGTTCCTTGGAACCAAAAAGACAATCGATGGTTGTAAGGAATTCGACATTTGTTTTTCGAAACTGTTATTACCAAAATTGGGTCCGGAGCCACATCGTAAGACCCTGTTTAGATTTGTTGGTTTCACTACGTAGTGAAAAGTCATGTCGTGTATACACTTTGTAGTTTTCACACAAATGTATTTCTGCATGCTCATGGAATATTTGCAAATTGGAACATTTGATTTTGGACACCGTATGAGTATTTCTGCTCTCGATCTCGCCTAACCACATATCATGGTAGAAAATTAGGAACCTTTCTGTTGGACGCACAAGAAAAAATGAACAAAATGGAATGAAATGGACCATTTTGGTTATGAAACCTGACTGCTCACTCAAATTTTTATATTTTCTTCATGAATAACCCCTCCCTTTTTACCTCACCGATTTCACCTACGAACTATCGTCATGCTGTAGTGAAACCAACAAATCTAACTCAGCGGCTCCATTGGCAATATTTGAGGCAATAAATTGCCTCACTCATTGTCATTGCCTTTAATATTGCAAATGGAGACGCTTTGTCAATGGCAATGGCAATATTGCTTAGAAGATGAGAGGCAATTATTGATTTCCATTGTCAAGGCAATAAATTGAGTAAAAATGGGGTTCCCCGTAATTGTCAATGGTGGTCTTTATTGATTTTTCAATTAAATATTAGAATATGAGAACGCACATGACAAAATATATTGAATTAAAATTAAATTTAATTAAAACAGGGGATTTGAAAAGCATTTGACTGCATTTCCAGTCAAATATTTCTATGCACACATTTAATAATTGAAATTGCCTGGCAATAAAAATGCCCACCCAAGCAATAAATTGCCATTCCTATTCCAATTGCCATAGCCTCAAATATTGCCAATGGAGCCACAGCGTAAACAGGGTCTAATGTAGATCCATAATGAAGATGATGTGTGGCCTGCCTTATGTTTACAAGAATGTAGCATCAACATTAATCAAATCGAATTCGCCGCAGGCTCACCATCTTTTTTTGTTTTCAAAATTTGACAGCTTGGTCGCTGAAAAAGTTCATCGGTTCATCCAAAATTTTTTTTGCACTTTTACCGGCTTGGCGGCTTTTCTTCTTCTATACCAAGTATCCGAAGAGTTTCATATTTGATTTTTCATCGTGAGAATTAAAGTTTTGAATCTTTAAATTTTAACACAATCATAATGGCTGAGGAATCATTTTATGGTAAATATTAAAGTTGAATATATCAAGTGTTGGTTTGTGGGTTTATTTTATCAAATCTCGAAATAAATTTTACATATTTTTTTCCGAGAAAATGGCGTCGATTATTTTTTCTCATTCACTATGGATGCTCTATGCGTGTCAACACATTTTGTTATAAAAATTGAATTTTAGTAACAAATTAATCAATTTAAAATAAATTTCAGGAGTAACTCTTTCCGGACAGGACAGCACAGTGGAATGGGATGTCATCTCTAATGATGAAGACTTTCCTAGAGGACAAAAGCTGATTATCAAACAAATTTTGCTTGGCGCCGAGGCGAAAGAGGATGAGTACAACGTTGTTGAGGTAAGCTAATTGAGGAATTCAATTTAATAAATTTTATGTTTTGGATTTTTTCAATTGGCGCATGCAAAATGTCTTATGCTTGTGACCAAAACAAAACTAACATGAACTACAAACAACGAATGTTGTGTCATTTATTATCTATTGTACAAGCTAAGAAATGCATAGTCATATTATTGGAAAGACAAGTCAAGTGGAGCAATTGTTGTTCGGATGCATTTTAATGTTATTTGTTACTTGCTTGTGCCTCCCTCGAAATAAGACTCAAGGTCAATAGCAGGAATTTTTAAACATGGTGTCTAATCGTATCAATAAAATAGAAATTTGTATATGACTATATTTAACATATTGATATTTTTCGTAAATGTTAAGATCAAAGGAAATACCCGTTGGTTCCTTAACAATGGAGAATGAAGGCCAATTTTTGTATTATGCCGTTCGTTGGATAGTATTTGGGCGAGTGGATTTAGAGTTCAGAATGGTGTAAAAACCGAGTCAAAGAGTGTTTTGCTCGAACGTATCGAGTATGCTCTAAACATCCTCTGAACTTAATGTGTTCTGAATACCTATGGCTTAGATGGAGAAGTTGGTTTACCGTTACACATCTCGAAATCAATCAACTAGGATTTAAACTTTGGCCACAGAAAGGTTCATGTCCACCAAATACAAAACCATTTTAAGCCTGAAGGTGTCGAAAAACTCGTTACCTACCTCATTTGATTCATAAAGCTTACTCTTTCAGTTTAGAGCAGAGCATGAGCTGTGTGTGTATCCTTTAACTTTGCGTTTCTTTTTTTTCGACCAGAGCATGAAAGAGAGCTTGTACAGACAGTACTCCACCTGTTCACAGGAAAATGCAGTCTGAGTTAAAGCCGAGCACAGCAAATGCTATACTGGTACAAGGGTAAAAGATAAAACAGCATTTAGCGCTCAAATTGTCTTTAAGATGTTCATATACCTAGAAGCACTATACGTTTAGACGGTTTTAAGGTTCGTAGAAAATGTTCAATGAAAAACTGGCAGGTTCTATCGTGGAAGGGACTCCTACGTCCGTTGAAATACTCTGCGAAACTAGCAATTGTCCTCTGCGACAATGGGCCCCCTTAATACTCAAAATAATTGAAGAGCTTAGCAAAATAATGTGACATTTTCACTTTTGGGTTTTTTTTTATCGGGTCCAGAACTAAGGAGATTTAGTCAAGAATAATAACATGCATCGATAGAAATTCAACTTGAAAAGCACTTTCGGGACAAAATGTGACATTTTTAATTTAATTATAGGTATAAATTATTTATCTGGTGTTGGATCAAAATGTGACATTTTTAACATGGTTGAGTTTCAAAAGGTGACATTTTTACTTGGAATATTTTGGTTTTGGATCAAAAGGTGACAAATTAAATTTTTTGTATTAAATATTAGCTCTATCTCAAAACCTACTGAAAAACTAATAAATACATACAACAAATAGCCCCAGTCTGCTCAAGTGGTGCACTTAAGGAAAAGAATAATTGAAAAAAGTGGGCAGGCATGCCTTAATTTTGTTTTTCTCAATTTCAGACAAAAAAGTGGAAATGTCACCTTTTGTTCCTAAGATCCTCTATTACGAACAGTGGCCTATTGCACCATCTTACAAAATTGTAACTACAATTACAAAATTTTAATCCACAAATTTGTTTAAATTCGAGGTTTTATGTTTTATATTCTTTTTTTTTTAATACAAAATTATACTTGTTTCGCAACTTTGTAGACAATCCTAATTTTTGCTACACAAATAAAAATTTGTAGTTGTAAGAAAATCGTTTACAATTTTGTTCAGTTTGTGAAAAATTTCTACAGGTCAAAGATTGTATGTAAATTCTTCTACAAATTATACAGTAAATTGCAGTCGAATCTTACAATTTTCTCGTTTCTTCACAAAATTGTCAACATACTCAAGGCAAAATAAAAATTCAAATACGAAATTTGTGGATAAAAACTACAAATTTGTGATTGTAAATTGTAACTGGTGCAATAGGCCACAGAGCGACGTCAGTTACTCAAAAATGAAGCTTGTCGCTCAATGACTACGTTGTTGCAGCTATGCAATCTAATGATTTAATTTTTTGTTCTCGCTAAGGATGTTGTCGCTTGTCGCTCAGTAACTTATCGTACACTTATGACATAAGCTTTAGCAGGGGCCCAGCTATGTAACTCGATTCTACAATAAACACGTTCGAATTCTCAAAATCTCAGCTCGCTTACTCTTAAGCAAGCGCGTAAAAAACGGAATTAGAACATCGCTAATTGAAAATTCTATTTCCATTCAAAGAACTGCTTTGCAATTTTATCGTTTGGTTTCCTATTGCCATTAACGCTTTCATATGTCGACGTTTATGTTTTTATCAAAGAAAATTCCTTTATTGACCACAATTTTTTGTATTATTATTTGTTAAAAAGACCAAAAGTAACGCGTGAAAATTTAATTTGTGTTTGTCAATAACAAAAAAAAATCGTCGAATGCATTTCGGGTAGAGAAGCTGCTCATTTTCAAAGTTTTACATGGTGATTCACATGCTTAATTTTAATAGAGGCTTTGTTCTTAGATTGGCTGCACAATTTCTAATGATATTAAATTTAACCGCAGACAGTTGATTTTTTTCTCAATATATTTTACCATTTCACCATGAAGAGACTTACGCCAGAAGAACGCTTGGAAATTGTCTTTTGCATCCTAATTTCATTCTGAAATCCACTAGCGCAGTCGGAATGTAAAAAAAGTACTAGAAATTAGAAAGGGTATTTTATTCGTTAGAGAGAGGGGTTTGAAAAGAGTAAATATAAGTTTTCAACTTTGTAGCTGGATTAGCTGCCATCTTATTTTAAAGAAATCATTTTTTGTTTAGTAACTCGTTTGTATTTTTTGAAATACGTTGGCCCCAATTTTGGATTTAAGAAAAATCAGTTTTTGTGAAAAATTCGCCTATTTTCAACTTTTCGAGTAACAAGTTGTTAAAGATTTAATTATCTATAACTTTGGTTATTATAGTTTTTTCTTTCTAAGATTGATGTCTATTGATGATCTTCGATTTAATCAAATAAAACGGATTTTGATAATTTTTTTATTTCGTTTACTCTGAAGTACAACGCATAAATAAGTATTTTGAAATACAAACAAAAGGGTTTATGTATTTTTTCTATTCGTTAGAAGAGGATGGCATTAGGTTTCTAAAACTAAGTTTTCGTTTTAGCCGCCATCTTGGGTTTAAGGGAAATGAGTTTTATGTTACATAATTCGTTTATTTTCTACCTTTGACCAACAATTTATAAGGACGAATAATGTGGTTATAGTTTATAAGGACGAATAATAATAGAGTAATAATTTTTGTTCTACAATACAATGCAGGCGCACGCACCACCATAGAATTGTCGGGTGGCATTGAAGGTTAAGTGTAGGAAGGTACACAGTTTGCCCTCAATGCTCTGGATAAATACGACAAAATAGGATTATGATAAGTTGTTGATAATTGAAAAACTTTTCTAGAGTCCATTTTTTATGCAAAAGTTGAAAATAGGCGAGTTATTTAATAAAACTCGATTTTCTTTAAATATTCAAGATCTCTGCTAACGCAAAAGAGCTAGGAAGTCGAAAACTTTTTTTAAGACTTATGAACCCGTCTAACAAGTGCGATCCACACTGGTAACTTCCAATTAATGATGATGCAAATAACAAATTTTTAAAACTTTTTTTTCGTTTTACTATGTAATTCCATTTTTTTAAAAACAGTTCATCTGAACACGTCTAAACATGAAAGTTCGTGTAAAAAGTTTACAAACCAATTTGTAGGAACAGAAAAAATTTTGTGTGTTCGTAGGGATGAATAATTTTGTTATCTTTGTGCATCAAACCGTATAAATGCATTAGAATTCTTGCATTTAATTTATACAATCTATTTCAATACTCTGAAATAATACAGGTCCCAAGAATTTTTTTTGTGGAAAAATGACGGACTTCATGGATTAAGCACGATACTTAAATATTAACATAGGCATTTGGTGATATTAACTATAGGGCGATTCCATTATCGCGGGTGCAACATTTAGACTCACTTTGAGTATATTTATAGTAAAATGCAAACTTATTTTAATGAAATTATTACTTGATGGGTATCATTTTGACCTATTAATTTTGGGTTCATTTGTATAATTTAAGTGAAATTAATAGATTTTCGGAAAAAAGGTTTCAAAGTGCGATCGCGGGTGCAACGAATTTGGCCCACCTTTCTGGATCATAGTACGAAAAACCCAAAAGTCTGTTAATTGAGAAACATTTATTATATTCTTCTTACATTTTATTGAACGACGTATATCCAAACAACTTAAGAAATAAAAATAAAGTTAGAAAACAAAATTAAATAACGAGTTTTTCGATCTTAAAGCAATCGCGGGTGCAACATCAAATTATCACGGGTGTAACGCGTCTAACTTTAATGAGTATTTATATAAAATAAATGATATAACGGAACTGGATTAGAGATTAAGTGACACATAATGCTAGTTAGTACACTTTTCTATTAATTATTACCGAGTTTTTACCAAATATGTCAATATTTTTCGAAAATACTGGGAATATATTATTGCCATCAATGATTTTTTTTGGTGCTTGCAATTTTACGATCACGTCTTCAATTGGCATCATAAATTGTGATCTTACAACTCCCTCTTCAACCATATCGCTTAGACACAACCCTACGTAACAATAAAGTGTTATTTTTCTGCCGAACTTGCAGGGTACTGTAAGAGAACATAGATACAAACCCGCGCAAATATCTTTTGGCAAGACTATTGCAGTGAAAATAGAACAGGTTTCAAGGCATGCCTCTGCTGGTAATATAAGAAGTTCAAGAGAGGTTGTTGGAGATTAATCTTCTGGATCACTAAAAATATCAGAATAGCGCAGTTTTTGTTTTTTTAATGAGGAGGGATTGGCCCGATATATGTACGTATGAAGAAGGAGCAGATATACATATATCAAAAAACAGAATTTCTTTGTGCACTGATCGTATAAGTGGCTTTAAATCATCATCTTCCATAAAACTATCTGTTTCGATGATGGTAGATTTCAAAATATCTGTGCTCTTGAAACGAGGCAGTAAGGTTCGTGTCACAGCTATGTTGGTTCCGTCTTGTGATTAAAAATTGTTTTTTATTGAAAACCCAGTATATTTTTCAATCGTTCCCATTTATCAACTAACACGTCTTTCCCTTCTTCAATTTACTGTTCAGAAAAAAGTATAAATTAGATAGTTTTTGATAGATTTCGTGCCAGGTTGTGAAATTCCTTGTTTCCCTGCCATTAAACTTATATTTTTATAAAAAAGAACAAAATATTATATTAAAATGTTAAAAAAAATCAACCTTGAACAACGAAAATTATAATTCAAGGCATATTTTAAAACAAAAAAAAATACATCACTCAATAATGGTAGTTGTCAGTAAGTTGCACCCGCGATTCTAATTTCACGATCGCGGGTGCAACCAATTTGAATCAATGTTTTTTCAAAGTTCAATTTACAATTTACTCCTGATACAACTGATTTAATTTTGTTTTTGCTTTTTTCTTACTTTCACAAAGTTTCAAAACGAAAGCACCTTATTTTTGTGAAAAAAAAACAAACTTTTATATCTTTTTTATCGCGGGTGCAACAATCTTACATTGTCTTTTTGCGATAAATGATACTTAAAAAGTAATAACAAATATTTCAATATTTTTGGACAAACGAATAAATCACATTTGTGACCACAAGTCTTACAAGTGAATCAATACCTCAAACTGTCGGTAATATCTTTTTCGCGCTTTTTTTAACAGTCATGATAGTTGCAGTTTGCACCAACCTTTCGTATGATAGTTTTGCGAGGCGTAAAAAATGCTTTCTTTAAATTTGGTGAACAATAATTTTTTTGTTGATAAATAGAGTCCTTCTACTATGCATTGTTATCAAAAAAAGTAAAAAATATTGTATTTTAAAAATTTATGCCGAAAATCGTCTCCAGCGGAATCGCCCTATAGTAAAATGTAAAGAGATAGTTCCTACGTCGCTAAAATCGTTTAAAATTAGCTAAATACTCTTTTTAACTAAGTATCATGTTAAAATTGCTTAATCATCGTACTAAATCGTTTAAAATTGTGCGCCATTGACTTAAAAATTTAATTTCACTTAAACAAGTTAAGAATATGGGCTTTAAAAAAAAAAAGCACATTATTGTATGTGCTTTTGATTTAAAATATTTTTGTTTCCATTTTAGTTAAATTTTTCAGATATTGCACCCCTTGCCTCCCGGGGGGGGGGTAGAATTTTCCACCATACATTTTTTTCTTAGAATGAAACCAGAAATTATCCCCCAAAATATTTATTAACTTCCCATTGGAAGTTATTGTAATTGGTCCGATTTGTCGAAACGAAAATTTTGACATATATTCACGTTTCGAGCTCCCTAGAATCGGAATTCATCATTTTTAGAAAGATGTCTGTGTTTGTACGTACGTTCGTACGTTCCATCTCTTTTTTTCGTCCACCATATCTCAAGAACGAATAAGGATATCGACTTCAGATGAACTTTTTATAATAGATACTAGTTTCGTAACATGCGGAAAGGACTTGTAAAAAAAATTGAATGAGCGGTTTTTTACTATAGCAATTTTAAAAACTAGTTGTTGAATTTCTTAGGTCCTGAATATCTCGAGAACAAATCATGCTATCGACTTCGGGTTAATTTTATTTTACGCGTATTGACAAAATAAGGAATTGGTAAAAATATAGAAACATATCAACCTATAGTTTTTTTTTAAATAAAAAAAAAGTTGCAAACAATTTTCGAATATCTTGAGAACAAACAACGATATTGGCTTCGAAGTAATTTTAATTTATACACTAGCTTATATATAAAAATCGATAAAATTTTTAAAAATATTGAATTAACAGTTTTTTTTAAAGCAAAAAAAAACTGCAAGCAATTTTTCCAATAATTGTTGAAAATTTGTTTTTTTCCTCAAATATCTTGAGAACAGACAATGATATTGGCTTCCGGTTAATTTAATTCTAAATACTAGATTATAAGAAATTGATAGCTTTTGCAAAAAAATTCAACAAACAGTTTTCTAAAAGCGAAAAAAATACCTACAAGAAACTTTACCTACCAAAAATTGTTGAACATTTTCTTAGTCTCAAATATCTTAAGAACAAACATTGATATGGGCATTAGGAAAGTTTAGCTCTGCATACTAGTTCAAAATTTGTAAAAGAAGTAATAAACGGTTTATAGAAAAAGGAAGAAGCTGCAAAGTGGTGTAGGTTCAATTTTGTAAAAATGAACTTTATTGTACAAGGTGTGACCTAGCCAAAATATTAAACACGAATTTGGGGATACCCAAATTTCTTTAAACAAAAATTTGTACGTAATACATGTTTTACACATTGTGTAGGCACTTAATTTTTGTACGGTTTTTATTTATTTTTTGTTGTTGATAAGCTAGCGTAAATGAAATCAAAAATAACAGCGAACATTTTTCCAAAGAAATTTTACTTTTTACCCTTCAGTTGTTTCAAATATTTTTTAAAATGGTCAATAGTTTTTGACTCCGCTTATGAAATTTATACAATTTTGAAACTTAACTTATCAGCGCAATCGGATCAGTTGTTTGGTCTGTGGAACAAACATAAACATATTAGCACAGATACTATAGTTACATAGATATCGCACGCAGAGTAAATAAAAATGACTACTTTTTTTATCGTGGGACGTAGAGCCACATCCCAGTTATATCAATATTGTGTGAATTGTGGACCACATATGATGTTAAAAAAGATAGATTTACATACATAGACATAAATACAAAACGTCAAGAACAAGTTATCAGTAGTTTGATCAACCGATTCGATTTTTGAGGACGAAACAAAAAACCTTACAATCACAAAATATTGAAAAAATGGTAATTTTTATTTGTACTGGATGCGATATCTATGTAACTCTAGTATCTGTGATATTAGTTTTTTTTTGTATGAATGGATTTAAATGCTTGGGGCTTATCGTAACGGTAACTTTGTCATAACGTTTTCTCTGTACATATAAAGGCACCCTCGGCTTGCTTGACATTACGAACAAACAAAGGGGGTAAGTCTTTAAGCCTGTCAAAATTACTCTATATCAAATCTATATAAAGATTGGTCTTGTTCTGTAGAGATTATAAAAAAAGTAACAGTATATAGAATACCGCGCTCTTAATACCTTTTATTTCCTCTATTAAAATGTGCATAAGAAGACAAAACAACGAGAAATGTAAATAACAGTAAAACAAGAATAGCAGACAAAACTAACAGATTAAAAAACTAATTTTTAAAACAAAAACTTTTCATTCCGAATAACTTTGTGAGTGACTGTATGATATAAGTTTTTTTCATTTCCTGTTAAATTTTCTTTTTTTCCGTTTTCGAAATTGGCCATTCAATTAAAATGGAAAGTTAAAAAAAAAACTTGAAATTATTAACATTGGAATTTATTTTGACGTTTGTGTTAAATGTATTAGTGTTTCTTAAGTGGATTCTGACTTGACATAGAGTAGGGAAAGAAATTCTCGTACCAACGAGCGAACGTTACTACAACGACTATCTTAATTTAATTTTTTTTATTTAAAGAGATTAAACACTTTTGTTCACTTCGTTAAATGCACTTTGATAACATTTACTTACTGTATTTTATTAAAAGAACTTCCTTCCAGTAAACAAAGGCAAGAACAAACAAGATAACATTTTACTGGCGCCATAAAACAATATAACACAAGTTTCATTTTTAATTCAAATTGTAATGATAATAAGAATTATTTCATGTCGTAAATTTATTGGTAATACAAAGTTTAGAATGGCTTTGAATATGTCAATTCAATTGCTTTTTATTTTCAAGTCGGATATTCCACCACTTCATTATGATTTATTTGTTTTTCGTTTAACAGGTTATACAAATATTATTCAAGTCCTTGAAATGGGAGGAAGGTTGAGAAATACATATCTTAACAAGTTGATAAGTAGAGCATCCGTCAAAAGATTTTGCCAATTAAAAATATAAAATTGTATACACTTATATACTTTTTTGTTGACACGTAAGCATTCAAAAAGCACCATAATGGGGATGTTCAAATAAAGAATTTTAAGTGAGCTCTACTCCATATATTGCGTTTCGCCCAGGTACAACAGTTGGGCTCATCAGTTATATGAGTCGGTAAACATCGACCAAAATTTGCGTCTTAGAAGGGTACAACAGCATCTAACTGATGAGCCCAACTGTTGTACCTGGGCGAAACGCAATATATGGAGTAGAGCTCACTTAAAATTCTTTATTTGAACTTAATTCATTCGCTCCACTAAAACAGAAGAATATTATTTTTAATTTTCTTCAAAATCATAATCATAATGGGAATGTTCATTGGATTAAAGTTTGGGTAGTATGAACTATGGAGGTCAGTACTCATGCAAATCGACTTACATCATTTAAAAACTGTTGTGTCAGGCTAACTATGATACAATGTCGATCCTATTGGAATGGTGAAATGGGATATACTCTTCATTTGAGAACTTTTGAATACTTAATTTTGAATGGACCCATTAGGCGATCGCAAATTGGGGCAATTCTACAAACATGTTGTAGGCAAAAATTGAATAAAGTGTGCAGAATGAAACTGGCAAAATCTAGTAGAAATCTAACACACATTTTTTTTATTTCGATTCGAAAGAAAAAAACATATTCATGAAATGGTTCATGTTCACTGTACAGACAATTTTTCTCCAGCTTTTTATGTGATTCAATTTTACTGAGGGCTCATTAAGATCAAGAATTTCGTTGGGTTTTGTAAAACGCAAAATATTTTCAGAGGCTAGATAAGATCTGTATGAAAAGTTCCTTTAAAAACTGTTGATTGGTTCAAGATGACCAAGGATAACAGACAGAAACAAATTTTTAAAAAATGGATGTTTGAGTTCTGATAGCGTAAAAGTAACCATATGTGCAGTTATTTCGATTTTGCAGACTCACTCCAATTTCATTCATAAGTAAAAACGGCACCAATTTAAATGTATGATAGTGAGTATTTATATAGTAATTCAAGGACTTTAACGACAGTCATAAATACTTGACTAAGTACTTCTTCAGACTTCATTTCTTTTACATTTTATACTAAACAAATATTTTATTTGATTGCTTACAACTTATCTGTATGTATAAAAAGTAAGATAAAAGAACTTGCATCGAACATACATACATATGTATATGTGCACATAACGTTATTCCAGGGCACGTGTGTTAAACTGTTACAAATTTCTTTCACGAAAATAATTTCTAATCAAATTCTTCATTCAGTCCAAAATCACTTTTATATTCATCATTATTATGAAACGATTTTCTATTGGAAACAGAATAAGCAATTCCGAAATTTTCTGTCTTAATTTGGCTAATGTCACGGCCTAAATTGTTAATAAGTTAAACTAATCCAGAGAGATTTTATGAAGAATAACTTCAGTGTAATAGGAAGAATATAAGTCTCTTGTGACAAGCTTTGAGTGATTAGCTAAATGCATGTGGTCCCTCCAATCCTCCTTCGTCAGATTGAGATTCATCTTCGCTTTCAAGGAAGTAATCACAATGAAAAAACATTTTAGCGAACTAATGGAAATTTAATTCATATGAAGTTAGTTGTACTTTTTTTTTTAATATCAAGCTCTAAATTATTTTCAAAAACAACTTTATTTAAAAAGTTAATTAGATAATGAATTATTGTGTTGCCGCTGTTTAAAATATTTTTTTTTTTTTAATTTAGAAATGAACACAAACAAACATTAGTACAGGTAAAATAGGATAAATAAAACAAAAAAATTGGTACCACCATGAAACTTGGTGAAAACGTTTCATGTACTATGAGAATGAAGAATCAACAGAGTCTATAAAAATATATCATATGGAAGGGTGTTTTTTTGAGAGTGGGAGGGGCGTAAGTTGTGGTGTATCAAACGGAAAAATAAACTTTGGTGCAACCTAAGCATATGACACATGTTTTCAAGGTAGTTTTAAATGCTGAATCAAATGACACCAAAACCATGTCGATACGACCTCCGTGAAAAAAGTTATTGTCATTTTTGTGTTAGGATGACTATATTTTCAGTATAAAAGTCAGATATTACCGAAAACCAGGTGAAAATGGTGGTCCGTCGATAAAACCTTGCATAAATGGTTCATTTATCATGAAAAGCAATAATAAGAAGAGTCTATAAAAATATCTGTGGTTAAAGGGTGTTTTTTTGAAGGTTTTAGTGAGTGTTGGGGTTATGGTGGGATTATTGCCATAGAACCTATTACAAAAATGGTACCCTCATGAAACTTTATAAAAATGTGGTATGAACTACCATAATAAAGAATCAAAAAGGTCTATAAAAATTTCTATATGGTAGAAGGATGTTTTCTATGGGTGAAGGAATGTATTAAGCTTTTTCCAAACACTAAAATTGTTTCCAAAAACAAATAACACCCTTTACCCAAGTCCACAAAAATACCCTTTCTTCCTTGATATTTTTGTAAACTACGTAAATTCTTCATTCTCGCAGTAAATGAAACACTTTTACCAAGTTTCTTGAGGGTTACCATCCTTTTCCATTTTTTTGAAAAATAACCACACACTTCCCCCTATCTTCAAAAAACACACCCTTCCACGCAAAATATTTCTATAGATTTTTTTGAATCTTCATTCTATAAGTTAATAGCACATTTTAACAAAATCTCATGGGGGTACCATTTTTGTCACAGGTCTTATGGCAATATGGCACCACTACCACAACTCACCAAAAAAAAGCACCCTTTAACCACAGATATTTTTATAGACTCTTCTTATTATTAATTTTCATGATAAATGAACCATTGATGCCAAGTTTCATCGACAGACCATTATTTTCAACTGGTTTTCGGTAATATTTTACTTTTATACTGATAATATAGTCATCCTTACATAAAAATGACAGTAACTTTTTTCACGGAGGCCGTATCGACTTGGTTTTGGTGTCATTTGATTCAGCATTTAAAACTACCTTAAAAACATGTGTCATATGCTAATGTTGCACCAAAGTTAATTTTTCTGTTTGATACACCACAACTCCCCCCCCTCTTCCCCTCAAAACACACCCTTCCATGCAAAATATTTTTATAGACTCTTGATTTTTCGTTCTCATAATGCATAAGACGTTTTCACCAAGTTTCATGATGGTACTATTTTTTTTTTTATTCGAAAGACTTCGTACTATTTTACCTGTACTACATGTAAATGTCGTTATATACGAAACCACATAGCAAAAAAAGAAGTATAGGCGTTGAAAACTTCAGTAAAGGTTATTAAAAAAATCAAAGTCTTGCAGTCCACAGCTGGTGCCTCCAAAAAATATATGAATGCAACTTCGAGGGTAATCGTGTTAGCCGAAATTGGTTTTCATCCCTCCATAGATAAGCTCCTCGGATCCCATATCACGGAATGTGAGATCATTTGAGGGTATCACAGTTTCGATAGTTTAAAAAGTGAGGATTGGGAGGTTGCTGCCAGAATTCAAAAACCTCACAAAATCAAATTAACCTCACCTTGTGAGGTTGTTATGACTTGTGAGGTATCAGTGATTGTAAATTTAGAGTAGTTTAATTGTTTAATTAAACTTAATAAGGGTATTCATACAACAGCGTTAAGTCGTCGTAAACATTGTAAATTTTTAAACTTGGTAATTCTGTCACAATTTGTATGGAGAATTTGACAGATTTACGAAGTTTACAACTTTACAATGTTTACGACGAGTTTACGCTCTTGCATGAACACCCTTAATATGTACATATGTACATGCGGGGTGTCGGAATTTTTTTTTATTTTTATATTCAAAATGGCTATGGTGGATCTTGTAAAGGGTTTAAAAAGACGAAATTTTTGTTCTGGGACATTTTCCAGCACGGAATTTTGAGACCCCGTGGCCGTTTTTAGGTAAAAACTGCAAAATTCGAAACGTGGCACAGTGTGGTGAATCGCAAATCTAGCTGGACAAAATTAAAAACTCATGTTTGTTTGACTTCTAAGTTATAAATTCGTTACCAAACGGATTCAAATAAATAAATTATCATAAAAAACTAGGTAATTTTTTTTTTTAAACAGAAATTTAAATAAAAAACAGGCAAACAAATAAGTTGAGTAATTTGTCAGGATAATAGACATTATTAATTATTTATTTTTCCTTCAAGAATTATTTTAAGCTGTTAGTTGCGAGTATTTAGATATGTATTCAGATTGAATATATTAAGGAATGCATAGTTAATCAATTTATGAAGAAACTTTTTAACGATAGAGTCCTAGAACATAATTATAATTATTGTAATGAGAGGCTGCTTTTCATCTGTATGGCCCTCCTCCGATGAAATTTTCTGTTTGTATGGCTTTTGCTGAGCACCATCGCATCCCTATTTTATGAAAATATTAAGACGATTTTCACCAGTTTTCAACTCATCTAAGCCCAGAAAAACCTCGTTTTGAGCCAAACAAAGTTTTTCAATGGTGTGATTAACCAAAGACTGAAGTTGGCTTTTTGCATGTTTTTCGGTGATTTCGATATCCGTTGGATAGCAGTTCTTCTTCGCTCTTTGAACATTAGTATATGATGGAAAAAGATCTTTGAATCTCGCATTGAATTTTTGTCGTATAACTTCATATTGGTGTTTTGACAAACTAGCATCTATCATTAATGATAATGCTTCGTCAGAAGAAAGACCTGCTGAAGGCACTGACTCAGAGCTGTATCTTTTGCAAAGTCTTTTCACTTCCGTACCTTGCTAGATGAAGCTTCTCATAAATCTTTAATAAGTTTGGCTGAATCTCGTTTCCTCTTTCTTTGTTTCTTTCTTTCTTTTGCGAAACACCACCAATCACCATTAATTCCTGGTGATCACTTGAATAAACAAGATTTTGCACCTTTCTTTTTTTTTACTTTTCACTGTAGTCTTCAAATTTTTTTGGTTTTCTTCCTGCTGTTTGTAGACTACCTTCTGTGTCTGTGATTTCAGGCAGCACATAGGTACTGTTCATCAAGCCAGGCTGTATTTGATTTTAAAAAGCGGTTACGGTGCCTTCCACTTTTTTCCCATTTTTCGCTCATCTTGAAGCATACATAATGTTGCAATTTATTTTCAGCTTTGTTCTAACATCTTCAGGTATATCTTGAAGACCATATCTGTCAATTATTAAATCTAAGACTACGTCTTTGCGATGTACTCTTTCCGTTTTTTCCCATATTTCAAAAGTTTCCATTCGCGACCATTCTGGAAAACTGAAAAAAATTGTATGGCGGTCGCAAAAACGCGCAAGATATTTTTTTTTTTATCTTAAAGAGAACACTCTACAGCAGCCATACTCAACCTTTTTTTCATAAGGGCCACAAAGACGTTTAAGCTATGTTGCCTCGGGCCGCAACATGAATTATTTTTTGCACTTAGGTGTTAAGTAATTTAGATTGGTTTATTCATTTAAATATAAAAACTAATTTGATTTCTGAAATTTAGAAAACTTTCCAAAATGTTTTTTAATCCAACGAAATCGTAGCCATCCTTCAATGGAATTTGATAGCTGATGTCTTGACGGATAGGGCCTGAATTATATTTTCACAAAAAGTATATTTCGATCCAAATGTCAACTAACTGACATAAAACCACCTTTTTCCGGAGTAGTAAAAACTGAAAATTTAATTTTTTCAACTTTTTTAACCCATCCAAATTGTATTATTTTGGATTCGATCAAAACCGGTAAAGTTCGTTCCAATCGGAAATATTTAATTCCATCGAAAACGAAATGAAAATTGAATTAGTAATAAATTCTGTGAAATGTAAATGATCGAAAGATCGATTGATTGAAATTATCGAATTAGTTTGGTGATCGATTCTTGAACGATTCGATCATTTGAAATGAACGATTTACACTACTCTATTACAGAATGCCAAACGAAGAAGTTGAAGCCCTTTTCTTGTTTCTGAAGCTTGGGTTTGTTTTTATTTGTGAACTTGGTTGTTGCATTTGGATGATAAAATGTTCTCTGAATATTGATATTCCTCAATAACAGCAACGAATGTCTCCACCTTGGGTTTTTATTTTGAGTATACTCCTTACCTAAGCAAAAATTCTACAGCAAGATATGAAGATGACGATAATGGAGAGGATGAAATGTTTGGCCTATCCATTTTTTTTCATAATTGTTTCCTTCTAACTCCAAATTTCAGTATAATGAAAATGCACAACGGCAATTTGAAAATTTAATAAAAATAATATTTGACAATTTTGACGTTTCAGTTGTGCGCATGTATGCGTGCTTCTAGTTGTGATTCCTTCTTCAAATTCAGAATTGATGCTCTCTTCTTTTCAGAAGATGGACTGTCATCTAGTGCCAAATGAACTTTTTCAGAAGCATTTGAAACGAAAATGCTATCAGTCATTCGTGAAAACGAAAAGACAAAGTGGAATTTGTCGATGGAGCTATTTCAACTTGTTTTTCAAATTTGATGTCTTTCACTGACAACACTTTTTGTTTGGAAATGTTTCCTATTTTGGGCTTTTTTCCCATTTGATTAATTTTTTTCGGGCATTGTTTCAATTTATAAAAGAAAGCGGTGGAATCAGGAAATATCATTCAAAATGTTCAGACTTTTTTTGGGTGTTGTTTCCAAATTGATGTAGGCGCTTTTTCCAAACGGCTGTAAATTTTGATTTATGGTATGGTTTTTCTATGAAATCGCATATTTGTGTAAACTTGCCAGGTGGGCCACTTAAAAAGCTCGACGGGCCACATGCGGCCCGCGGGCCGCAGGTTGAGTATAGCTGCTCTACAGAATCAAATGAATGTAGATTCAAGCCGGAATTATGCGGAATAATTAACTTTCATCCTACTTGAAAAACAACAATATTTTATTTTTTGCACTCTTTGACCTTCCTACAACTTTTTTTTGTTTTAAATAGTTGCAATGGAAATAATCAAATAAAAATTATGATTTATAACCTTCAAACACAGCTTAGTAATAATAAAAAAAATTATTCAAATAGAATCAATATAGCGCTTTAAATCTGTAGCCAAATTCACACAAAAATTCTCTATTCGGTGTTATCGCTTATGCACCTGTTGACAATAACTAACTTTCAAGCTTAGTTTTTCCTAGTCAGAGGTTAAAAAAAAAAAACAAAAAACAATCGATTACAGTTACCTATTGTATTGTCTAACTAAACACCTGATTAAAAGTCCAGTCGCTGAACTTTTATTTTTTAATTTTGTCCAGCTAGATTGGCAATCCACCACACTGTGCGTGGTCAGGAAAACCAATTAAATTGTCGTCGATATGTACTCAAAATTACTTATAATATTAATGTTTTATTTTGGCTTTCTTTTCTCATTTCAATTGACCGAACATTAATTTAAAAATGCTGTATAGTTTTAAGAAAGCAAGTTTCAACCACTTGGAGCATTCCATTTAGAAAACATAATCGAAAACATCTAGAAAATCGATCTATTTGTCGGGGGTTTTTAAGGTAAAAAGTTATGTCATGATATTTTGAGAAGCAGATTATAATGCTATTTTCTTAGCAACTGGTTACAAAAGCAAACAAAATCTTTATAAGTTACTGTGACCTCATATAATATTGTTTTTTCAGACCGCTTTTTCGAATTGAGGTTTTTTAATCCAAAAACGGCCGTGGGGTCTCAAAATTCAATTTAGCCAAATGTCCCAGAACAAAAATTACTTCTTTCAAAACCCTTTACAAGATCCACAGTACCCATTTTGAATATAAAAAATAAAAAAAAAAACTCCGACACCCCTTATGTACATACGTCTTTTATAAAACAAAATTAATAAATTTGCTGGGGCAACAGCTCTTGGAGAACCAGGGCCTAGTGACTTTCAACTCTCAACCATTCCTATGTGCGTTCTGTTGGCAGGAATGGAGGGGACCTACAATTTTTGCCGAGTCCGAACATATGGCTATATGATTAAAGGATTTCATATGTTGGATTTCATATGTTACATACAATTTTCTACTATTATGGCGGATTTACACGAATGGAAAGCTGGCAGTATAATGACAAAAATAATGAATTTGTCCATTCTTTTGTTGTTTCTTTTGTCATTATACTGGCAGTAATTTTACAAGACACATCTATGAGACTGTGCTATTTTTATTGTAATATTCTTGAGAAGGGTCAAGCCAAACTTGACCTATACTATTTTTTTTGTGCCCTAACGGTTTATTCTATAGGCAAAAGTCTATCTATAGATCAAATAGAAAAACACTTACTAATAGAAACTCGCAAAATCGATAAAAGACTTCAAGTCAATTCTACCTCAAGTCTTTTTGAATAGACTAGCAACAAGTCTTCTAAAGCCAATTTATTTTCTACTTGACTGATTTATTACAGTATTATACAAAATTATGATGAAAAAACCTTCTTATCTAATTTATTTTTATGAAGTTTTTAATGTATCCACTAAATGCAAGTCATAAAATCATAATAAAAGCAAGATATGCAGTTAAACCCCAATCTCGAAATTTGTTTCCTTATCTTGATTCAAAAATATTTCACATTTTTTTGAAAAGTAACCATTCAAAAATAAAAAAATAAGATGGAATTTGTTGTCAGGAATCATAATGATATCCATCGTTAATCCAATAACAATTCTGTATTAAAAAGCTCTAAACAAACTAGTGTGGAAACTATCAAGATAACTTTATAACACATATTAAAACATTAATGATATAAAAACGTGATAGGTTTACAACTACAGTAAATCAGTTATAAATCTTCTTGGTAATAAATCTGACGGAAGAATACGCTAATATGAGATTGTAGGTAAAAATGTGTATTTCCTAACAATAATTCATATTTTATTCATAAGATTATAAGTTGAAAATAATTTCACTTCAAGAGTGCCTATTTTACAACCCAGAGTTGATAAAATGTACAAATTACTCTATTTGCTAACGACCTTCATTACTGACTCGAGACTTGGAATGATCACTTAACACAACTATTTTTGTCATTATCAGAGCTTTTTATATGGAATGCATTATTCCATATTTTGTTTTCTTTTCGTTTTTATTATACAACTACAATACCTCCATCGAATATATTTACAATACATATTTATAAAACTAAATTTTAAGGAATTTGATTGGTTGCTATAGTCGTGCTACTACCGTTCTTTGATGTCATGTGATCAACAATAACATCCTCTTTTGTTTCGGTAAATCTAAACATACTTTGAGCTTCCGGATTCCAACGGCAAACAACACCTGCTGCACTGTAATTCCATTTCCAACAAATTAATTCACAGCCAATCATTGATAAGTCTTCTTTCATGGAAAGAATATTCTATGAAAATCAATAAAGCATTTTTTTATATTAAATATTTTGGATAAAAAAAGAAAGTTAATCTTACCATAGCTACTGTGGAATCGATCGAGAAAATCTCCTGTCCACAAATTATAACAACTGACACACGACCAAATTGTTCATTAACAAATTTTATCACTTTTGTCCGTAAGTACTCTGCCGATGAATACTTCAGATTTGAAAATACATTGACAACTCCCACTTCAATACCGCTTATCTAGAAACATAGATTGATTAGAAATTCGTTCGTTAGTTAATTTATTGAATTCTATAATTTTTACCTTTTGAACAGAAATATTAATTTTTGGCCTTGCACTTGCGTACAAAACAAATAAAAGATTCAATGAAACACCACACAATATTCCATATTCAAGACTCCAAAACAAACAACAAAGCAAAGTAGCCAAGAATGGTATAAAATCGGATTCTGTTAAAAAAAAATCCAATTAAATATTCAACCAGCGTTGCCACAATCAACTTACTTTTGGCCCTCCAAAGTTCGTGAATCTTTTTAACCTCGACCATGAATATCATAGCTGCGATTATAATAGCTGCTAGAGTAGCTTTAGGAATATAGTAGAATGTTGTTGTGAGGAATGCTAGCGCCATAAGGACCAAACCACCAGTGATTGCACCTCCAAGAGTTGTTTTCACTCCAGATGCATTATTAATAGCTGTTCTTGTAAAGGATCCAGTCGTCGGCATTGATGAAACAAATGATCCCATTATATTGCATAATCCAAGAGCTATCATTTCCTGGGAAGCATCGATTGTTTTTCCTTTACCTAGAATAGAACAACAAACAGTAAATTTTATTCACACCAGCTTAAGTCAATTGGCGATGGTACTTAATCATACAAAATAAAATTATAACTGGGAAAGATAACTTACTAAATGTCTTTGCGATAGCAATACTCTCCAAGATAGCAATCAAAGGAATTGATCCAACTGATGACCCCAATTCTGAAAACATATCTGTAAAAGAATATGCTGTTCCATTGATAGTTGTGCTAAATGGTGGTAATTGAAATGGCGGCAACCCAGGAGTAATTTGTCCTGACAATTTAAATGGTGTGTTTCCATCATGTGTGAGACAATAAGCCAATATGGCCCCTATGATAACTGCCAATGCATTTCGAGAGAGTGATACGTATTTGGTTAAGAGCTTATTGAGACTCTTAATATCTTTTACTTTCTATTAAGTACATACAAAATATAATTGTTGAAATAGACTCATTCAATTAAATTTACCCTCATGCAAATAAGCATGACAAGAGTTCCTACTCCAAGCAAACTATCAGTCCAGCGTGCGTGTGGAATGTTGGTAAAAAAATTCTGCCACGATGCAACAAAGGCATTTGAGGGACCTATACATAATAGAAATTAATACTAAAAAAGCATAATGGTTTTGCTTACTTTTGATTCCAAATAAGTTGTTTATCTGGCCACTTCCGATAGTTACTGCTGCTGCTGTACTAAATCCAATTGTGACCGGCATCGATATAAATTGAATGAGGAAGCCCATATTCAATAAGCCCAGCAAAAGGATTGCGCATCCCGATAAAAAGCATACTAAAACTACAAAATCAGGACTAGCAGTTGCATGTTGTTGAACCATTAGAGCCATTATAGCGGTTGGTCCTTGAAAAATAATTAATATTATAAAAATATTTCGTTAAGTTATAACGTCTCATTCTTATCATACCCACTGTCACGTCTTTACAAGTTCCGAAAAAAATGTAAACAAAACATCCCATAAACGCCGAATACAATCCATACTGTGGAGGCAAACCTGCCACAACTCCATATGCAATTGCTTGAGGTATTGTTGTCAGACCCACTGTCAGGCCGGCAACAAAGTCTTGAATAAGAAATTTTGGTTTGTATTTCGGAAGCCATTGTAAAAATGGTAATGTGTTGAATAGTGTTTCTTTTCGAGCAAGTTTCTGGGATTTTCTTTTCAATATTTCACAGACATCTGGAAGTTCCTCTTTATAAAGGATAGCTGCTAGAAAAACACAAAAAAAAAATATTATTCTGAGGAAAATAACAAAAGTATATAATATAGGGGAAGAACAAATGTACGTATTAATAACATACATTGCCGAAACATTTTAAAACTTCCGCGATTTCTCTTGCAAATAACAACATGATTTAATTCCTTATCCCTTTTACTTGTGATTCAATGAATTACAGAACAAGTTTTGCATTCATTAAAATTAATCGAATTCGAGATTTTAACCACACCTGATTCGATTGATTTATTCGATAAAAATCTTCTCAAGAGATAAATCTACATGAGATTTTTCATTTAACGTGTTTTTCTTTAAAATTGTGTAACTACATATTTTTTTAACATTAGATATTGATTGATTAAGATAATCACATTTTATAATAGCCTTAAGTTTTTTTTTATTAATTAGCATTTTTTTGAAAAAAAAAAAAAATGAATACTCATTGAAAAATTAAATAAAAATCAATGAGTTACATCATACACTTGCAGAACGAGAATACAAGGAAAAAGGTTGATGTGGATCATCATCATGGAAAGGGTTCAAACTTATTTCCCATAAAAAATGTATTTACGTTTATACCTTACATATTCTTATTTAAATCAGGAGTAATATTGATTTCAGAGCATCATCGGTCAAGTTTGCTGGTGTGTGTATGACTGCATTGTATTGTTTTTCAGATAACAATTTTAATATCACCAGACACTCAACCAATATTTTACAAAACTTAAAACAAATGTAACATTCAGTTATGTTCAACACGGTCGTTAAAAGCGATAAATTCATTACTTAATACAAGTGTTGTTTTCCCGCCATCCCGGGGTGTTGGTTATGCTACCAATATTAAATACAAAACAAATATTTTACCTAAAACGTATTTGATAATAATAAACCACATCATTACATAGAGACGTCATGTCAGAAAAACCCGATCGCGGGTTATTGACTTAAAGAATATTTTTTTCACGTTGCATTAGCAATTTTAGGATTTAAATTACATGGTTTTTGTCGGCTTAAGCAATTTTCACTTATGTTGATATTTTGTAAAATAATATCACACAGTATTTTTTCTTTATTAGGTTAATAATGATTAAACAAAAAACATTTTTTTTCTTAAAACGCACCTGTTGATTCAGTTGTCATTGTTATAAGTAACAACCAAGTAAATAAATATTCTGTATATGTCTTCTCAACTCTAATACCAGCAACAAATATTGCTTTCTTGGAGGTTTATTTGTGTTTGCGTGTTGTTCTACGTTCTACGTTCTTGCCATGCCGAGTGTTCACTTTATAATGATTCTGGTCACGCTCGCGTATGAATAAAACCCTAACTGAGGCGGTTTTGTGTTCTTTCCGTCAAATTCGCCTACTCTTCCGATTATTATAGCGCACAAAAAACTTTATTATTCTTTTATAAGCACTCGATTGCTAAAAAGTAGAGTAAACCGATAATGATGCAGAGTGAGTCGAGTGTGACAATACTTAATGCATGATCATTAAAAATCAAGGTAATACATTCAAAGTATTGCTATTATTAATAAAACAATTAATACAATTTTGTTTACAGAATTAAATTTAGATAAGCTAAAAATAGTTTATATTTTATTTCAATTTTTGTAAATAACATTTACCAACATATATTAATAACATAATATTATGTATTTAATAAAAGTCGGTAAAGATAGGAGGAATAAAGGAACTGTCAAATTTTTCTGAGATACTCAAAGATCGTGTGTAGTTTGAACTGAACACAATATGATTAAGTCACAATTCATTACGATTATTATTTTGTTTAATGAAGATTAGGTAAAGCTGCGGAAATCTTGAAAAACTTTCACTTTTCACGATTATGTTATTATCAGTTTAACTACACTTAGTGCCAAGTAGTTAGTTGACTTCCTATTTTATTTATTTATTTAATTCACATTTTATTTACTTCAAGAATATTTTGGTTAAAGATACAAAGCAAACAAATAAAAAATATCCGAGTGAGTTGCAAGAACTTGCTCTTAGACTATGAAAATGCAAATGGTTACATGATAATTTTTTTTCACAAAATAACTGTCAATAACCAGATGCAAATTGACCGTTACTTTAACAAACTACTACTACTGATGTTCGTAATTCGTGTCTACCACTGTTTACATTTTAACGCCGTCGCGATGTGCACAAAATTTTTTAATTTCATGAACTTCTCTAAATCTAAATGATTATTTTGATGCATATACATTGCATTCATTTACATTGATCAGTCAAAATCTTTGAAATATAAAAATCAATTAAAAAAAAAAAAACAATACTTGCCGCCACAGTAGGTACACATATTAATGGTAATATCATTAGAGTTTTAACTTTTATTCAGTCAATTTTGTTGTTGCCATTTTTCAATTCTGACAAATTAAATTATTATTTGTTTTTGTGTTTACGTGTTTTTATGTCATCACGTTCACATCAATTTTTTTTACTTCTGACACTTTCAAATTTGACAACCTTCTATTTGTGTACAGTGACTCGGCGCCTATTTAGCAATTTTTGTCATTGCGATATTTTAACAGAAATTCAATAAATCCACTTTCGTTTTGTTTTATATCATTTTTTCATTTAAGTTAAATTGAATCTATTTGGATTATGATTATGAAAGGTAATGAAATTGGAAAAAGAGGAACAAAGTTAACAAGAGAATTGTTAATTCTTTGATAAAAATGATGGCTCTAATGGTAATTCCTTTTCAAAATGGAACTTTATATAAATTTTAATTTTATTTTAAATTTGAGGTGCAACTCGTTCGGTTCAAAATTATTCAGCTAAATTAAAGAAGATTTTAGCTTTTAAATTCAAGTATTATTCGGGCGTCAGATATTTTATATAAAACATATTTAAAATTATTCCACCGCAGACAAATATTAAGTTTATGAACTTGAATTAATCTATTAAAAAAAGAATTTTATTACCAAAACTATGTACACATTTTTATTTCATTTTAACAATTTGACCCTTCAATTATTATAAGAGCAAATAGGTGCGACCCAGCTGAACATTTTATATAAAACATCAATCTGAAAACTCTGATTATATGTTGTTGAAGTTTAAATCAACAATATTCTACCGTATTTAAAAAGGAAAATGTTTAAAAACATGCTTATCAATAAAATAAATATGACGTGCAGTGCTCCTGTGGGGCCAGTCTCAACTTGTTTCGGCTTCAATATCTCTGAACTCAGAGATGAAGGTCACATTAATATATATCTATACTTTTTTATATACATATGTATTACGTTTAAAAAATATAAATTTGTATAGCTTGTGCCTTTACTGTGTTCTTATCGTTTCAGTTTTTGTTTTGCGCCCTTGTTAATTGATTTTTCGTCTCGATTATTTCAGTACTTTAAATATGTAGGTATATGGTGTTCCTTATGCTGCTGCGCGATTTATTTATTTGTTGAAATGGAAGTTGAATTTTTTCGCAAATTAAGCTAGATTTGTGTTTACAAGAAATGAGAAACATGCATATACATATACAATATACATAATGTATACTCCAAATTTATGTATAATGAAGCAACACTAAACTTAATAGCGTTTTGAAATTATTTTAAACAGCAGAATAATTGCAAAAGGATAAGTTGAGATAGACAAACGACCTCAATCGTCTTATCTAATATTTGTATAAAATAAATGTTGAATAAATTTGGTTTAACAAATAAAACAACAAAAAAAAAAACGTCAACAGATTTTCCAATATGGATCGTTTCATATCTAAGACCAACCAAATACTCCCGCTGTTACGTTTCACTGGACAAGATCTTTTAATGTCTGCCTTTTTGTCTCACCAAATTTGGTTAACTCAGGATCTAAATTAGTTGAAAAACCTGTTTCAGAAATTAACTCTGTTTAACCCCGAAACTAGGATGATCTCGCGCTACTAAACTGGGTCTTAGTTGTAAGGATTTCCACTATTGCTGTTTCTAGTTGATTCTATCATGATTTTTTTTGTGTATACCTTAGTTTGAAGAATCTCTATATCAGCTGCTATTAAACAGCTTTAATATTTTTTCACTGTCAAATATGCACCAAAAAGTCTTGCGGAATAGAAAACACCCTGTAAAAGTACAATCAGAAGAAACCACAAAAAATACTGTTTAATACATAATAGCTTTTGATAATCGTATCAAAAGCTATTATACTGTGCTAAAAATCACACAGGCTTGCAGTGTTGTCCCAAAGAACCTCTTTAACATACACTTGTTTAAATCACGACTGTAAGTAAATAAACTTAGAACCGAAATTGTTTCATATTGATAATGTGTTGTTGTAATGAAGACACTATAAATGAAGTGCCAAAGTAAAAAACACTCCCTCATAAGCGATTGGATACATTTTAAACTAAGACTCACAATTAACAGTCAATATAAATCAAATATGTACAAACTTATCATTTTGCTTTTTTGAAACTTTAACTTACAGAAAGATCTGGCGTCAGTTTTGGAATAAATAAACAATGGCTTAAGTATTTTTGAATAATTCGCCTTCTTCAGTTCTTCATCCTTGTAAAATTTGTTAATAGAAGTTCTTTTTTTAGAGCAATACAGAGAATCTTCGGTATTATGACATGTAAATTCTGCTAATGACAACATTTCAAACCAAAATTTAACAAGAAACTTACACGCTACTGATTAAATGACCGACTAAATTTATATTTGCACTTGTATACTATATAATAATTAAATTTGAAAATTTTACCTTGTTTTGGAGACTCATTGTATATAAAATTTAAACCAGTCAATCGAGATCGCTCATGTATAACGTTCACATGAGATAATTACCATAAAAAAGGGTTGTTGTTTGTTGATGTGTAAACATGTTAAAGAGGGAACCTGTGAGTGTTTCTTGACAAATTATTTTGTAACACTTAAGATGTAGAAGAAGAACTAGATCAGAACAGAGCAGAACAGCATAACTTGGGGAAAAATGTCGAAACAAAATAGAACAGAAAAGTTTAGCTTCGTGTTTGATGGGGTTTAGGGTTGCCTGAAATTTCAAATTCAAAAATTTGTGGATTGTAATTTGTTGCATTGATTTTTCTTTAATGTTGTTTAATAATTTTTCATCGAGAAATATAACAAATGTACTTAATTTAAAGTTATCCCAAACAAACAAATCAGCTAACGCAGACACATGTTCGACCTCAAATTTAAGTGCAGAAAATACTGTACTAAACTGTTCTGGACAATTTCATGCAACACAAAGCCAAAAGTTTAAGACAAGGTTTTTTCTCTAAGAACCCAATCCTGTAGTTCTCACATCTTTTCTCTTGTTTTCTATGCAGGGGAGTCATTCCGTATTTCTATTATTTCTATTACGATGTCGTTTAGACGATAGTCTTCCTTCACGTAACATTGAAAATGACTATCGTTTTGGCGATTAAATATTTGCTTTACCTAAGTTAATAATACATAATTAAAAAATAAAGCTTAGGATAGCTAAAAAGGTATCGTCTAGTAATTACTGGTTGTTTTTTAAGATTGATAAAAATGCCCTTTCGTTGATTTAAACCAGTGTTTCCCAACCTTTTTTTTGCTACGCCCCACCAAAACTTTTCCAGAGTTCTTAAGCCCCCAGCATTATATTTATAGAATTTTTAACATTTGAATGTTCACTAAAAAACTTGAATAATTAAAAACTAGGTGGGAATCTTCAGGAAATAGTTCTCTCTTATCCAGCTATACATTTTCCAGATGAAAATTACATCCATAGTGGTATCATTCACTTCACATTTTTCGAGCCAGTGAAACCTGTCAAAATTTGGGTTGTAAATATGTATAAGTCTGACTTATCAATAAAGGTAACGAAACCAAATATCTTCATTTTTGGCTCGACAAGAGTTTTTTTCCTTGATGTTTCTTAGTTTTTCGAAGATATCGACTAAATAACTCAAAAACTCCTTACAGTCGACCGTTTAGAAATTTTTATTTCCGGTTTGTCACCTAAGATGATCAAAAAGTTCCACAAATCAAACAGTTTCGAGAGCCATCTGACTTCAGTTCCTCATGGTCTTCCAGTTATTCTTTACACAATAGGAGGACAAAACGTTCACAATCTGCACAAGACAAATTTTGAACAATCAAGATTGAGTCTTGACTTTTTCGAAATTAAATGAGTGCCAAAGTGAGATATTTCTTCTCTTGTGCATTCAATTAATTTAGAAATCTCAAACGGCTGTAATGCATCAGAATGTAAAATTGCCCCCCTTAAAAGTCAAAAAGGTTGCCATCTGATTTTTACTTGCGATATAGGTACAATAGGGCAAGTTTTGGATTCGTGCAAAAAAAAAATTTCGAGATAACAATCAAACATGACATTACGATGATAGAGAACACGAAAAAAGTGGGTGGCACAATTCTGTCTGTCTGTCTGTCCGTACCTCAACCTACAGCCTAAGCCACTGAAGCGATTTTCTTCAAATTTTGAACTTAAGGTTTTTTTGTAACTCTCCAGAGGGGAAATTAAACTTTTTTTTTTTTAGCTCAAAAACTAACGGTACTTACCATACAACCGTTAAGGAAAAGCTTATTTATCTCAAAAACGGCTCCAACGATTTTGATAAAAAAAAATCAGTGTATTTTTGTAGATATGATATACCTTTTAGTAAGAAAAAAAATCACCAAAAACATTTATTAACGATACCTGTCATATAACGGTTTTTTTGATTTTTGGTTTTCTCATTAACCGCTCATCCGATTTCAATAAAATTTTTTGCACAAAAGGTGACTTTTGATCCGCTGTAACTTTGAGATTAATAAACATACAGAGCTGTTTAATAGCTCATTTTTTAGATAATTTAATCGTCTAAAATCTGTCCTTTGATCATTTTTTTGAAAAACGCAATTTCACCGAGTTATTAAACAAAAACAAAATCAACCTTGTTTTCAAGATGGCGGCCGTTCCCTTTCCCCTACCACCCCAAAAACTCGATTTTACAATAAGGAGTTGTATTTAAACATAAATCACAAAACAAAATTTGCCCAGCGATAAGCAAAAAATTTTATAAATTTTTTGGACTAAACTCACTGCACCATGAAGTTCTTGAACGTTTTTCTCTGAAACTATTGGTCCTACGAAAAAAAGTATGTTAACATTTTTTGCGTAGAATAACATCAGCTTTAATTTTTACCTTCGAATTTTTTCAATAAAACCGATAGTTTAGGAGCAATTCTCAAAAAAACTTGAACTTCAACCCCTTTCACCCCCCCTAAAAAATTTAGCCCCGGGTCAAATTTAGGGTACTTTTCAGGAAATGCTTAAGACGTCATAATAAGCCACTCCACCAAAAATCAGCTTTGTCGCAATTTTTTCGAAGTGAAAGTCTAATTTTTCCTGGGCAATATTTCAAAAATGGGTTGATGAATTGTTTTGAAATTTCAGTTTTAAATGTATATTAATATATACTCAAAATTGGCATACCAAATTTTTTTTTGAAAAATGTTACAAAAATTGTATATATAAAAAATTAATTTTTAAGAAAACGGCTCCAACGATTTTATTTTTTTTTTTTTGCATATATTGATATTTTTTTAAGTAATCAAATGGCATACTTTTTTTTGCGCTCTAAGTTATTTATCAGGCTGTTTAAACAATTAAAAGAACGATTTAAATGCTTATACTTTTTCTATAATTACTTGAATATTTTTCAAAGTTCTTAAGTTCCACACAACTTGAACATAAGAGCAAGTACGTGCGATCCAGTCGTGCATTTTTTTTTCAAAATGGAAAAAAAAGGGTCAAAATGAACCTACTTTCACAAGGCTGAAATTTATTTATAATTTAGTTTATACATTCTAATGCATGAACAAAATTATGCCAGACTGGTTTGGCGGTCGAAAGTGCTTGCCAGACGAGTCTAGTTCTTAAAGATCAATAAAAGATATAGGATAATTTGACAAATTTCTTAGATACAAAGCTCAAACTAAGTGTATGCTTTATTGGTGAACAGATTTAGTCAAAAAATAAAGATCATGGAATATTTCCGCAAATCTAGGGTTGCCACCTTATTTTTTTTTTTTCATAATTTCAAATAACTGCCAAATTTAACATAATGTATCTACAATTTAAGTTAAAAGTTCAAGTGAGCTCAACTCCATATTGCGTTTCGCCCAGGTACGATAGTTGGGCTCATCAGTTATCGTACCTGGGCGAAACGCAAAATGAAGTTGAGCTCACTTGAACTTTTAACTTGAATTATAAATATTCAGTCACTCCACTTAATCAGAAGAATTTCTTTTATAATTTTCTTCATATTCTATTAACATATACTAGTCTCGCCCCCACCCCGTGTCGAAATTCGACACCACTCAAAAAATGAAAGCTAGCTATAAAATATTTGAAAATTGAAGCAAAAAACTATTTTTTATTTTTTAAATTAAATTTTTTGAATGTGCACAGTGAGCGGCAGTATAATATTGTTCTTAGCTAAAATGGACCCACACTGTTTAATTTTGTGTTTCGCACACCCCCCGCGGCCATAGCTTTCCAACCACATAAAATTTATCCAAATCGGTCAAATACTTTTTGAGAAAATGGTACCACAAAATTAATTTAAGTCTATTTATATATAGATGATGTACCTACTTTTACAATGCTGGTTTTTGAATTTGTAATAACTTTGTCTTTTTGTACATGAAAAACAAGAAGTTAGACGAGTTTTGTTAACGAAAATAATTTGCCAGATAAGTTTTTAAAGTTGGTATTAAAAAATGTCATTGATTAGCCAGAGAAATGTATTAAATATAACACTTTAACTGCGTATAATCCTAATACATACTAAATCAAGTCAGCAAATAATGATATGTTTTTTTTTTACTGTAGACCCAGGGTTGCTATATATTTTTTTTTGTTTAATTTTATAAAATTGACAAAACTAAAACATCTACCTATACAAATCTAGTTTTCGCATATGTGAGCTTATGCCTTGTATATAAAAAAAATATATTTGATGAGTTGGACGGTCAAAAGCTCCTGCCAGACGAGCCTAAGTTTTCAAAATTGGTATTATAAGAAATATCCTTTATTTATTCATTCTCAAATTCCAAAAAAACTCAAAATTGCAAACCTACCTTCACAAAGCTGATTTGTACATGGCCATTATGCTAAGGCGTGGCTATGCCTACCCTAACGAAAAACCATATCTTTGCTTAAAACTGATACATATATATTATTCAATCTTAATTTCTTAACTATGATATAAAGACGAAACAATTATTTACCTTGACCGGGGTAATCTCAGAAAGTATATAACTAATGAACATATTTTTTTTATAATATTCTTTATTTTTACTAGAATATTTATGCCAATTTTTGTTTGGTTTATTTATTGTTAAACTAAAAAAGTATTTTTTGTTTATGTTTCAATTTTAATTTTATTGAACAACATTAACGAAGTTATTCAATGGGCTGAATTTGAAATTTTTAAATTTGCCTTTTTTACCGACGTAGAAAAAAGATCAAACTCAATAAAAGGATGTTGATTCATTGATTAACAGAGACATTTCGCTATGATTCAAAATTATTAAAGCTAGACAGAAAATGTGACTTCTTGAGCAAACAAAAATGAAATGATTAGATTTATGGTAACGAACAAAATATCAGACGAGACAGCCATGTGATGTGAATGATATTGTTAATATAAATGATATTTGCCTGTGGCATACTTTTTTCAAGGTAAGGTTTTTCAATATTAAAAAATAAATGATTTAAAATAGCTTTGAATAGTAAATAGAACTTTTATGAAAACCTAATTGAAAAAAAAAAATAAATGATTATAATAAACAAAACGTGATGCTACAGGTCCTTAAGTAACTGGCTTTTAATCGACGAGCCATATCTAGCTCGTTTTGTTTGCATTTTTGCACTATGATTATAAAAACAAACACTTTTCGGAAGAATGCACGACTTTTTTATTAGTGCTTATACAAAACGTGATGCTACAGGTCCTTAAATAACTGGCTTTTAATCGACTAGCCATATCTAGCTCGTTTTGTTTGCATTTGTGCACTATGTTTTCTGAGATCTCCATCAACCTTTGCCTTTGTTGGACAGTCATGCACTCGAAAGGAATTTTCGTAAAACAGGCTAGCACTGGAAATTTTTTTAGTAACAAATAAAAATAAAAAATAAAATTTCAATTAAATGCAATATTGCTTGAACTACTAAGGAGTACCATAAACCAAAAGAAATCAATTCATTTAACAGATATTGTTAAAAGTAAGGGACAATTCTCAACAAAAATGTCAAACCCTGCCTATTCGTTATGCCGTATTTTTTAGCAAAAACCTGAAACGCAGTATTATTTTAATTAATAATTTATCTGTTATTTAAATTAAACATTAAGGGCCAGTTTCAAATGTTCCGGTTAAAGTCTCGGATAGCCTATCCGGAACTTATCCGCAAGATAAACTTCAACTTTTGGTTTCAAATTAATGTCTCGGATAGTGATATCCGACAGGTAAAGTTTCGGATAGCCTAACCGCCGGTTCATGTGGCTGTTAAAGCTTTTATCCAGAAGATAAAAAATATATTAGTTTGAAGCATTCGAAAAAATATACACTAGTCAACAATATTAAAGGAACACATTTTTTTTCAATTTTTGTTAGCGTTTTTTGAAGAGCTGTATCTTTGTGACGAGTGGTCGTATTGAGTTGAAATAAAAAGCATTTTACAGCTTTATGTTTTTTGTTTCGAGATTTGTGTGCAAACAAATTTTTTTGAAGTACCGTTATTGCGTTATTGCAAAATATGAGACGAGACAACAAAATTATTTTGTTTTTATTTTTTTTGAAGGTCCTCATTTCTATGGATAAATTTTTTTGAGTCAATTAAATGTCATGATCAGATACCTTGTTTATTAGCTTCAATTCAGTTTTTTTGTTGTTTTCGTACGATTTTTTTTGACATGGTTTATCTGACTTTGAATGAAAAAAGATACTTTTAGCCTTGATACTAATATCTCAGCAAATAATGACGTTATAAAAAATTCAAAGACATTTTTGGAAATTTGAAAAAGCGTTTTACAAGATTTTCTTATGATTTTGTAGAAATTATTTTTTTTTACCGTTCACCGTTAGTTTAAAAAAAAGTACTAAAAACCGACGTTTTGTGGTCTTTTCGTAAATCTTTTTTTTTCGTTGCAAATATTGATTGCATGGCTTGCGTTGGTATGCAAATTTATAGACTTTTAAATCATCAATATTCTTGTAAATTTTCAAATTGAATCATCGAACCGTTTTTCCTCACCAAAACTTCAAAGTCTTACAAACCAGGTAAAGGAACAAATTGTGGTGTTCCTAAACAATGCGAAGTTGTCATCAAAATGACAAGAAAACCGCAATTCCAGTGGATTTTTTTCACAGTTTTGCATTAGTTAGATACTTTTTTGAATGGAAATGAAAAAAAAAAAATTACATTTTTCAAAAATTAAAAAAATCAAGTTTTTTGTTTGAAAATTTTTTTAAATTAATTTTTTTTATTTTTTTGTTTAATGTACTTTTTATTTCATTTCAATTCAAAAAATTATCTAACTAATGCAAAACTGTGAAAAAAAATCCACTGGAATTGCGGTTTTCTTGTCATTTTGATGACAACTTCGCAACGAATAAACGGACACATGAGATGTTTATATGCATTATATATTTATTGAAGAATATTATAATTTATTACAGCTTTTTATATACAAATATACATACATCTTAACCATATTCAAATATTTTAAACCGCAATGCATTGTTGAAAGGATGTTTGTCCATAGTGACACCTCTTGTGGTCTCTTCTTTTCTTCTTTATTTTCGAATAGGGGTATATTTTTCTTCTTGAATGCAGGCCGAAATCCTGGTTCCAACGTTGAGAATGGGTAACTGCTACGCGTATCCGTGGTAATATTGTGAATTTCGATTTAAATCGATCCGTCGCGATTCGAACTGAATTCAAATCTTTAAAATCAATGACAATTTAAATCAAAGCGACAATTTTGTTTTGTTTTGACAGCAAAAAAATTAATTTTCAGTATGTTTTTGATGTTTTATGTTGTTCTCAAACTGTAACAGTCATATTTATTAGATTTTCTTAGAACACGCTTGGGCAGTTGTCCAGCTAGTCAATGCCTAAATAGTTTAGTCAACTTGTTATTTATAAACGCATTCCAACAACTGCCCAAATGTGGCCTCATTTATTCACTGACATGCCTGAATGAATTTTAGTACGCTTTGGAGCACGTTCAACTAGCTTTTCATTCATTTCAAAACTAGAAAATTAGAAAACCAGAAATATTTGCCCACCTTATTCATTAAACGTGTCTACTTTGAAATAATATTTGGACAACCAATTTCAGTGGATAAAGTCAATCGCTGCTAAGTATTTATAAATAACATTTTGGAGTTGGACAGGTGTCTAAAGTTAGACATAGCTGGGATGGGTTTATAAATAGCACTGTAAGTGTCTGGTAAATTTATCCACCGGTTAGTTTATCCGAGACTTTGACCATGAAACAGAAAATAAATCACAGCAACTTTTATCTGCTGGATAGGGTTATGTGTCGGATATCTATCCGAAACCTTTCTTTTTTTCAGTTGCATTTGTTTTGATTCTTTGAATTGGTGTAACTGTCAATGAATATATTTTCGTTGTCTTGTTGGAGACCAACTAAAAATTTCGTTTCGCATCAGCAGCGTACCAGGCCTTACATTACATTTCGAGCAGCTTTTGAAATTAAAAAAAAAAACGAAATCATTGTATGGCAGCTACCTGTTTTAGTCCCAAGTGTTTTTTTTTTTTTCATAATTCATCCCGGACTTTTACCACCATTCATTTCGTAAGCGTTCCACCCAAGGTGCTGTTGCCCAAAAAAATGTTAATATTGGCTCTACCTTGCGACTGAACATACCCATATATCTATGGGGTTTGGGAGAAACATGATAACTCCATTTCAAAAATTGTGTTCTTACGTCCACTTTACATCGACCTAGATCCTAAACGGGTGGACCGATTTCCTTCAAATTTGAAAAACCATTTTTTAAAGGTTATATTCATAAATATTCCAAATTTGAAGAAAATCGGTCCACCCGTTTAGATTCTAGGTCAATGGACGTAAAGACGCAATTTTTAAAATGGAATTATCATGTTTCTCCCAAACACCACAGATATATTTTTGTATGTGTGTAGGTATGTATTATAAAATCCTGGATTGTGTATGTGATTAAATTACTTATTACAGTCCTGTGCAAATTAATTGGGACAGTCTGACTTTTGAGCATTTTTCTTTTTATTTGCAAATATTCTTTAAGGAAACAAGTTAAATGTTATATTAATATTTTGTATGCTCTTTTATCCAGTTTGGCATGATGACACTGAGGTTCCGCATAGATTTTATATATTTTTAATTTCTTGGTCTTTAAACCATACTTGAAAACATGCTTAAATTAGTCGATTTTTCACTGTGCAATCTTTTTTCTTAGCCTTTTTTATGGTAGCCCATTGATTTTCAACTGGATTGAGGTCAACAGAGTTGCCAGCCAGATTTTATTCCAGCACATTGATGTTTTTCTCCGCGAAGAATTGCTTTACTTTTATTAAGAGTGACGAAAGCAGCATGACGCTGTTGAAATATAGTTTCTTCAGAAGGGCATTTCCTATAAATAGTAGGCCAAGCATTTGCGTTAAAACATCTGCGAACTTTGCGCTATTAATCTTTCCTTAAGTGATTTAAGCTCCCAGCGGCCTTTTAGGTGAAACAACCCCAAAAACATTGCGGCACTTTCAAATTCATTAAAAAAATTGATTGTCCCAATTAATTTGGACTGTAACAATTAAAATATTTTTACACCGATCAGCTACCAATGTTCAACTTATTGTTTATGTCATTATAAATTTAAAATTCACATACACATTTCATTGTTAGGGGATTTACAATACATTTTTTTTAACCATTAATATTAATTTGTTTAAAATTGTCGAATAGAAAACACAATCATTTTAATTGGATCCGTAAATGTGTCTAGATATAGGTACAATTACATACATATATTCAAATTAATCTTCTGCACCTTAAAATGTGTTGTGAATACTTATTAAGCCCCGTTTGCTGATACGGAACTTAAATATTTATTGTTCTACTAAAACGCTTATGTGCAATGTCAAGTTTGTGTAATGTCAAGCGCTTATGTTAAACTAAAATATTAAAGTTTCGTTTCAGCAATTGGGAATAAGTCAATAAGTCAAATCTCTCAATATATTATATGGAGAGTGATATAAACATGTATGTATGTGGGACAATGACTGTCACATCTTTTTATATTTTCCACATTAAAAATAACTCGCTACGCACAAAGGACTACTCTACCAGTTAAAATCAGCATAATTCTTTTCTAAACTATCTACAAACTCTTTATTTCAACCATGCTGGAAAGCGCAGTCACAATGTACATAATAAGAATAAAAACGTAAATAATTGAAAATTAATTATTGTTGTTTTTGTTGTACATAATAGATCAAAAGCACATTATACCAATAAAATACACTGCGCGCCACTTGAAAAGAAACAATCAATATAATTTAAACAATTGCAAAAAAATTATTGTTATGAATAAACATCCTTAATTTTCATAACATATTTAATGTTTATTTTTTTGTTAATTTCAGGTCTTCACAGTAAAAGACTCACTGAGAATCCCAATCGCTGTATTAAAAGCCGGTGAAACTCGTGCCCTAAATCCAGATGTTGAGTTCTATGATACATCAGTGACATTCAAACTAATCAAGGGCAATGGACCAGTGTACATCCTTGGTCAGAATCTTAAGGATGATGTTGAAGTCGTAGACATGGAAGACGAAGATACAGACGAAGAAGATGATGGTGAGGAGGAAGAAGACGAGGCACATCCCCCAAAGAAGAAGCAGAAGGTTGAAAACAACAGCGATGCCAAAAACACTAAGAACAATAAGAAGAAATAAATCACCCACACACTGAAGCGGGCTTTATTTTTTCTAGTTCCTTTTTCTCCCATTCACACCCACAAACAAAAAACAACAACTTTCCCTTTTGCAGTTTAAATTAGGTTAAAATTTTAATTTTTAAACAAAACTTAAACAAAAAAAAAAATAATGTAAACAGACCATGAAAAAAGTGACATCTACATATATATTAGCTGCAATTGATATCATTGTTTTCAGTTAAAACACTGCAGCTCTCTGGAAGACTCGTATTTAGTGAGACACTTAGGTCGACTTGCACGAAGGTTTTTTTGACAGCAGTAGTCACTGATTAATTCATTTTTGTACTGGAAAATTTGTTATTCAGTGATTACTTTTGTAGAAAAAAGTTCGTGCAAGTCGACCTTAGACCGTCTAATTCCAAGACAACAACAAGCAATATCTTGTTTTATAATTTAAGTGACTTTTGAAAAAAAAAAAAAAACAAAATTTTTCCAAATATATAATCAATCAACTAACCCAATTCAAAACAAAAACATACTATTATTCTTCTTCCAAAACATTACAAGAAAAATAGCGTTAGTTAGGGAAATAGCTTTTTACTAATAAGAAATAATGTATATTCCTGTATCACTCCTCTTTTAAAACGAGAAGTCGGGGATGTACAACATTTTGTTAGAAAGCTATTTGGAAGATTCTTTAAGAGAGTTTGCATAATTAATTAGCTCTGCAAAAAAGCTTATTAGAGAAAAGTGTAAATTATTTTAAGAACTTACCTAAGATTGTATAGTTAATTTGTAATTCATATCTACAATATACTTTTGAATATTGCTGCTGCACTGTAATTAAATTATATATTGTCAGTTGGAACAGTAACACGACACAGGAAGAACACACTTAAATACAGTTTGAATTTCTTTTGAATCCAATTGTATATAAATGATATAACTGAAAACAAATAAAGTTTGTTTACCATTTTTAAACAAGTACAAATTTTTTATTTATGGGGATTATTTTGTGAAGGACATGACGCCACTTAAAAAATGTGTCGTTACATCATAACAGTGGTTTTTTTTAGACTCAATTTCGAATTTATTTTCAAGTGCTTCAGAATGGGATTTGCTATTTAAGAAAAGAAAGAAAATATAAAAATCTCTCCATAGTCCAGTAACTATATACATTAGACCTTGCGTCAGGTCCGGTAGTTCTGATTTTTTGCTGAGTTGCTTATGATGTTGGCCTAGTATTGAATCTGATTTTTCGACCTCGAGCGCCGAACGCAACATTGGTAAAAATCCAAAAAACCGCGAATTTTTCGCGGTTTTTTCACTTATTGGCTATTTTAACCATTACGCCTTAACTTCCAAATAAAACATTGCTCTACGATTTCAACCTTACTTAATTTGCTTGAATTTGAGTCCAAAGCCGGTTCTGTAGACATTACGGTTTCCAAGGGACGGCATTTCAAAATATAGCAATAAAAATTTTAAAACAACAAGTAGTATATAAAACAGTGTAATAACAAAAACATGGTCTTTGACATATGCTGCATCAAAGCAATAGACCGTGTAGATTGGGCCAAAATAAAAAAACAATAGTATCGGATGGGGGGTATATATCCCCCCGTTTAGGCGGGAGGGGCAATTTTAAGAAAAGTTGACTTCAAATAGAAAAATAACCATAAAAATACAAAGGTAATATCTGGACGAAAATCCATTCCTCATCTCAAAGCCAGAAATCCATTCTTTAATTTTTTTTTTAAATAAAGTTTTTTAGCTGATAGTTTTTGAAAAATTTACTTTCAAACTCAAAATTTTGAGAAAAAGACGATTTTTTTGTTAATCTATTTTTTTTTTTTTATTTTATGGTATTAAGTACTATTTTTGATTTTGATTTTCAATGCCCTTATTAATTCTTAGTTAAAAACTGAAAACCAAATGCTAAAATGACTTCTAGTTTTTGAGAAAACTGAAATTAACATGATCAACTTCACTGTTTTCAGTCTAGTATGCTTTTTCTTCGGGGTGGGAGGGCTCTGCCTCAGATGCGGTAGTTTTGATTTTTAGATGAGTTGTTTATGATGTTGGCCTTAGCAATAATCCAAGTTTTCGACCTCGAGCGCCGAGCGCAACTTTGTGTATACGCAAAAAACCGATAAATTTTCGCGTTTTTTTCAGTTATTGGCTATTTTAACCTTTAAGGCCTGGTTTTCGATTATAACTTTGCTCTAACATTTCAAAATAATTAAATGGGCTTCAATTTGAGCTAAAAATCAATTCAAATTGTGAATTTTTTCATCAACTTTTGAATTTAGAATGCTGCAAATCGAATTGAAGGGGGCTTATTCACCCCTTGTGTGAAATCGTTTTCCCCTTTTCAATGATTTGTTTATACTGTGTAGCGTGTCATGTTGGCTTTATTTTAAGATCTTAATCATGAAGATCGGATGAGTAGAAACGGAGTTATGATTTTTTAAAGTCAACCATATAAAACTCGAACTAAAACATTCGCTTCAGATAACTCACTGGTGTGTACTGAACTGAGTACTGTTTTAGTTCGAGTTTTATATGGTTGACTTTAAAAAATCATAACTCCGTTTCTACTCATCCGATCTTCATGATTAAGATCTTAAAATAAAGCCAACATGACACGCTACACAGTATAAACAAATCATTGAAAAGGGGAAAACGATTTCACACAAGGGGTGAATAAGCCCCCTTCAATTCGATTTGCAGCATTCTAAATTCAAAAGTTGATGAAAAAATTCACAATTTGAACTGATTTTTAGCTCAAATTGAAGCCCATTTAATTATTTTGAAATGTTAGAGCAAAGTTATAATCGAAAACCAGGCCTTAAAGGTTAAAATAGCCAATAACTGAAAAAACCGCGAAAATTTATCGGTTTTTTGCGTATACACAAAGTTGCGCTCGGCGCTCGAGGTCGAAAACTTGGATTATTGCTAAGGCCAACATCATAAACAACTCATCTAAAAATCAAAACTACCGCATCTGAGGCAGAGCCCTCCCACCCCGAAGAAAAAGGATACTAGACTGAAAACAGTGAAGTTGATCATGTTAATTTCAGTTTTCTCAAAAACTAGAAGTCATTTTAGCATTTGGTTTTCAGTTTTTAACTAAGAATTAATAAGGGCATTGAAAATCAAAATCAAAAATAGTACTTAATACCATAAAATAAAAAAAAAAAAATAGATTAACAAAAAAAATCGTCTTTTTCTCAAAATTTTGAGTTTGAAAGTAAATTTTTCAAAAACTATCAGCTAAAAAAACTTTATTTAAAAAAAAAATTAAAGAATAGATTTCTGGCTTTGAGATGAGGAATGGATTTTTGTCCAGATATTACCTTTGTATTTTTATGGTTATTTTTCTATTTGAAGTAAACTTTTCTTAAAATTGCCCCTCCCGCCTAAACGGGGGGATATATACCCCCCATCCGATACTATTGTTTTCTTATTTTGGCCCAATCTACACGCTCTATTGCTTTGATGCAGCATATGTCAAAGACCATGTTTTTGTTATTATACTGTTTTATATACTACTTGTTGTTTTAAAATTTTTATTGCTATATTTTGAAATGCCGTCCCTTGGAAACCGTAATGTCTACAGAACCGGCTTTGGACTCAAATTCAAGCAAATTTAGTAAGGTTGAAATCGTAGAGCAATGTTTTATTAAAATAGCCAATAAGTGAAAAAACCGCGAAAAATTCGCGGTTTTTTGGATTTTTACCAATGTTGCGTTCGGCGCTCGAGGTCGAAAAATCAGATTTAATACTAGGCCAACATCATAAACAACTCAGCAAAAAATCAGAACTACCGGACCTGACGCAAGGTCTCAGTACTAAGAAACTACAAGGTTACTGGACTACCAGCAACTTGAGTCTCGTTGTGTGAAAGGGGGCTAAAAGTTTTCCCAAACCAACAAAAATTTCGGGACGACAACGTAATCTCACTTGTCAAAATTTATTTAGGGGTAAGTTATATCGATCAGGAAAATTGAAACATTATGAAATAAAATACAAAAATACTTTTTCCTGATGGTCGTTTATAGCGAACATGAAAAATGTTCACGAGATATAGGACTTAAATAGCAAAAACCGTAGCTTACAGCACCGTAGAAACTTGAAATTTCGCACAACGATAGACCTTACGGTGCATACAAAGGAACAAATCGAAAATCCACCATTTTATTTTCAGGGGCGTGGCTGGCATCCACCCACTTTCTTAAAAATTCGTATAAAATATATGGAGCACTTCCAATTGTTGTTGAACGATGAAAATTGTTAATTTTCGATTCAGAGGGCGTGGCATCCACCCACCTTCTCAAAAATTCTTATAATCTATATGGAGCACTTCCGATTGTTGTAGAACGATGAAAATTGGTCGAGCGGTAGGGTTTGACGTGCATACAAAGACAAGTCAGAAATTTACTATTTTCAGCTCATGGGGCGTGGCATCTACCCACTTTTTAAAAATTCTTATCAATTATATAATGCACTTCCGATTGTTTGTAGAACAGTGAAAACTGGTAGAATGAATTTCAATACTCTTTTTGACTTAAGCATAGTTTACAGTTCCGATGCGAAAAAAAAATCAAAATTTTCAAAACAATTTTCCACCTATTCTGCGCACCAAGTTGAATAATATTCAAGGCGAAAAACGTTTGCTTTGGCCTTAACCACCCATTGAGTCATTAATTTACCCTTAATTGACAAACTATAGGCCTAAAGATGGAAAATAATTATTTTTGTATGCGAAAACCATTTGCATGCAAATAATGCCTTGAGGTGGATATATTTTTTTGTTTTTTGAAGTATAAACCGACCATCAAAAAAAAAAAATATTTTATTCACCACACTTTTTTTCGCATGCAAATCAATTGCCGGTCCATTGTTTTGCATGACATTCCATAACAGCATTGTTTTTTTTTTTTGCATGGAAACTGTAAACCAATCATGCAAACAATTAATTTTACATTTCACCTCAATTATTTTTGACATGCGAGAATATTTGCATAGATTTTTTTTTGCGCACGGGAACTGTAAACTAGGCTGGAATCACAACAAAAACATACAGATGTGAACATGAAAATAGCAGTGGTTTTTTTTTTATTGTTGAATGCTTTCTACTTATCGTTCTAGACTTCCAATTAAAAAAAAAAGCCTAAATCTCAATTGTTTAGCCAGAAAACTATAGTTATTTTTCAAAACTTTTAGAATAACGGTAGATTTAATCGTTGGGAATCGTTTTTGAAGCGAACACTAAAATAGCAGTATTTTGTAAATATTCGATTTTTTGAAGTGCTATAAACCAAAAGTAAGTGAGCTGTAGTAGAAGAAATGTTTAAAAAAATTAACATAAACAAGTGTTATGGACTGTTTCTCTGCTACGGGGTCGTGCTAGCATGCGTGACCGGCTCCTGCTCGTCGGTGGGTTGCGGGACCTTGAACTCTTCCGGACTATACAGGGTGCCCCGGACCTGAGTGGAAGTATTTCAGGGGGTTATTCTAAGAAAAAAATTGTATAGGGGGAAAGTTGTATCTCCCCTCCCTGAGGCAGGGAGGGGCAGTTTCTGAAATATTGACTTCAAATGCAAAAAAAAACATTAAAAATCAAGGGAAACACATTTAATAATGTGCTATAATTTTTTTGAAAGCTAATACTCCACTCTTGTATTTGGTTTTTAAATCAAGTTGTTTAAGCGAACAGTTTTTGAGAAATTAAATTTCAAAGTCAAAATTTAGAAAAAAAATAGCAATTTTTTTTTCTTAAGTCGATATTTTTCAAAATTTTACGTGATTAAGGGCATTTTTTGTGTTTAATATTCAATGCCCTCGTTATTTCTTAGTCCATTACTGAAAACCAAATGTAAAAATCCCTCTTAGTTTTTGAGAAATTAAGAAAAAACAAAAGGTACTTTTCCCGAATAAGCCCGAAAAAATGAATTTATTCATGAATTATCCATAATTTAACCCTTTTTCGGGCTTTTTTGGTAAAAGTACCTTTTGTTTTTTCTTAATTTCTCAAAAACTAAGAGAGATTTTTACATTTGGTTTTCGGTAATGGACTAAGAAATAATGTGGTCAGACGAGTTGAAGATTGTTTTATATGGTGGAAATTGACCTCATCAATATGTAAGAAGGCCAACAAACACAGAATATAATCCACGTTTCAAAGCAAAAACACTTAAACACGGAGGACTCAGCATAATGGTTCGGGCATGTTTTTCCTTCTATGGTGTTTTTCCAATACACCACGCTCGGGAGCGCACCTCACTTCCGTAACCAAAGTTGAACGAAACTTGACGAAACGCTCCACTTCGCAACTATAGTCGCGTCAAATGCTTTCCGTGTATTCGCTTGTTTTCTTCCGACCACTTAAGTGCCCCTCCGAGTATTATAGTTCTAGCTTTTGAATAAAGGAAGCCTTGTATAGTGTACGTGAGTGAGGCAGCAAGATCTCAAAATATAAAAACAAAAATCGAGGTTCATCTGTCATTTTAAAGGGAAGTGCATTGAGATTTCAAATCAATAAACAAAAACAAGTGAAAAAGTTTATTAAAATAAATAAAAAAGTGAAACAAAATAAGTATAGTGAATACTTGCAGTTACTAAACCAAATATAAAGCAATTTGGTGGTACGTTAAATCCCGTAAAAACGCCTATTATAAGGAGTGTACAAACATTTCATTTCACAAGTGAGTTGTGTCTGATAATTCCACATAAAGTAATGTGAAGTGATATTTTTAAGGTAAATAAATTATCGTAGAATACTTTTAATGTGGTATTTCATGGCATTTGGCTTAAAAAAAAGAAAATTAGCTGGAAATAAAAATGTACTTTAATCCAGGGATTAAGTTGAAATTGAACTGTCAAATGAAAAATTGTACTCCAGAGCGGGTTCGCTTTTGTTGGTGATTGCAAGGCGCTCAAATCCGTTAAGCGCCCGTAGTTCTTTCTGCTGTTGCTCCTATCTATCATGTCGGTTTTGTATCTTTGTCAAGAAGTATTTATATCAGTTTAAAAGTATTCTACGATAATGTATTTACCTAAAAAATATCACTACCCATATCTTAAATATGAAAAAAAAACTTGCATGTGAAATGAAAAATATCACTCCGTATTATACCTAGGCATTTTTACAGGATTTAATGCATCATCGCATGTCGTTTTATATTTTTGTTCGTAAATAAAGTATTGCAAAGTTTTCACTATACATATCTAACTTTTTTAATCATTTTAATAAGCTTTTTTCACTACTCTATTCAGAGCTCTATTCTGAACTAAAAAAGAAAATCGCCTTATATGCCAACTATTAAACTCACAATAGTGGACTCGATACTAATCTTAGAGTTTTTTTTTTCTTTTTTCGGATAGATACCCTCATCTAAATTCATTTCTTTTTTATTAAAATATCAGTTTTCTTTCACCCCTTTATTTGCAACAATGTTGATACAATTTTACTACTAAAGCCATCCTTAAATAATAACTAAATAGCTATAACTCCAGCCTATATACTTGGTGGTAACACACACAAGTTGCTATTTTTCATACAAAATTATTGAAATAATAACCTGTCAAACACCAAATGGGTTTGAAAATTAATGTCGTTTTCCATTGGACATTCAGAAGCCTTCCGAAGCGTCCGGAAGCCTTCTGAAACCATTCCATTGGCACAAAAATCCTCTTCTGACGATTCTGAGAAGAGAATTTCGCTTCTTGATTTGAAATCAGAATCCACTCCAGAAGCACTAATACATTCAAACTCAAACGTCAAAACAAACTGCAGTGCAACTTCATATTTTTTGTTCATCCCATTTTAATTAATTGTGCACTCGTAAGCACTGAATTTAATAAAATTTAATAAACAAATTAAGAAAAACAAAAAGAAAAATTATTATTTGTAAGTAAGGGGTGGATACACTATTGTTTTTAATTTCACTTTTTGTGTGCCAGCAAAAAGTTTCTATTTAATGATTCACTAGTACAGAGACAAAACTTCAGAATTGAGTAGAAGTAACAAGCACTGTTCCATTGGATTCAGAATGAGTGTCTTCTTGAGTGAAACCAATGGAAAACGACATAAGTTTTGTAGTTTCTTACAGCTGGCCATACACGACAGAGCCAAAGAGACAAGTGGCCCCGCATTTGGATTTTCAGCCAATCTTGAGATCAGCGCTCAGTAACAAACAAACAATAATTATTACATTCAATATAAACCAAACTAAGGTTTGTGCCCGAGCGGAGCTGGGCGGGTCGGCTAGTTTGTTATAAATTAAGGGATCAACTTTTTTTCAAGTTTGATTTTTTATTAAGGAGTACTATTATTATTTTGACCGCAGCTGTATATACTGAGTTTTAAAAAAAGTGGCGCACCTTGAAATTTTGCAATATTTTTAAGTGATTTAAAAAACACGTTTTTTTAATACAGTTTTGTTTACTAACAAAAAAAATAAGTAATTATTCATAAAAAAAAAACTGAATAAAAATAAAGCTTTGTAAAAACATCGCGGCATATTATCAAAATGATAACAAGACATCAAAAGGTATGACTGCGCCACTTTTTTTGTAACTCAGTGTATATAAAAATATGAAAAATATGGGTACTTTGACCTTTGATTCACCGTTCTTCCTTGTCCAACCGGCGAAGAAGTGGCCACTGCTTCCACGATGTGACGACGATGGCAACTATGCACTTTTGGCGAATTGCTACACAAATTAAACTTTAAAAGGAGATGACGCACTTTTGGGCCAAGAGCGTGCATGAGCAAGAGTGGTATCAAAAAGAAGGTGAGTGTTAGCACATTAAAACTTTGAAGTTTTAGGGAAACCGTATGTGGGGATTTTGAGTTACTGTCCATATTTCGAAGGCATCTCCATGCTTGATTTTTGTTCGTTTATAAGCAAATACAGTCATATATCAAGGAAGTGTAAGACAAACCCTTATCTATTTGGTATCAAATGAAAGGTCAGTTTTATATCTTTCAAATAATGTAAAAGTCATGATTCTAGAACCATCAGTTTTTGAAATAATCAAATAAACGTGAAACTTAGTAATTTTTTTAGAAATCAGTTATTTCTGTAAAATCTACAGTGGCTATGTACCTTTTTTTAACAGTAATGTGAAAGAACACATTTCAGTCTTTATTTTGATACATTATAATCAAATATTCAGTCAATAATAAGCAAGAAAACCACCTTCCGAAGCCTTGCTTGGGAAAATCAAATAGAATGTACACAATATGGGGTTTCATAATCATACTAGAGTTCCTGTTAACTTATTTCTTTATTTTTTAAACTTGGGTAAAATGATGTGTTTTTTGCAACAAAACTTTTTTTTGAGTCATCAAGAAATTAATTACTACGTACAGTGGCCCTTAGTAAAAATGACCCATCCTTAACGAAATTCTTTTTCTTTGAAGAACTGCAGAAAATCGAGTAAAATAAAAAAGAAGAAATTGACTTTCAATAGAGTATTATATTTTTGTTTTAAAAACTTCTGAAATAAAATATTGAAAAAACAAACGAATAACGGAAAATATCAAAGTTAAATGATTATTTCATCTCACAGCGAAACTGACCCAGACATTTTAGTTGTAAAAAGGTTAATAAACTTTTCTTAAAATCTTGTATAGAGCTTAATATACAGGGTGTCCCGTACTTGAGTGGAAGTATTTTAGGATGTGATTCTTGGGGTTATTCTAAGAAAAAAATTGTATGGGGGAAACTTGTATCACCCCCCCCCCCCTGAGGCAGGGGGGGAAGTTTCTGAAACATTGACTTTAAATGCAATAAAAAACATTTAAAATCAACGAAAACACATCTAATAATGTGCTTTAGTTTTTTTGAAAGCTAATACTTCATTCTTGCATTTGGTTTTTAAATCAAGTTGTTTTAGCGAATAGTTTTTGAAAAATTAAATTTCAAAATCAAAATTAAAAAAAAAAATGATTTTTTTTCTTAGGTCGATATTTTTCAAAATTTTACGTAATTAAGTACATTTTTTGGGTTCAATTTTCAATGCCCTCATTATGTTTTAGTCCATTACCGAAAACCAAATGTAAAAATCTTTCTTAGTTTTTGAGAAATTAAGAAAAAACTAAAGGTACTTGTACCAAAAAAGCCCGAAAAAATTAATTTATTCATGAATTATCAATAGTTTAACCCTTTTTTCGGGCTTTTTTGGTAAAAGTACCTTTTGTTTTTTCTTAATTTTTCAAAAACTAAGAAAGATTTTTACGTTTGGTTTTCGGTAATGGACTTAAAAATAATGAGAGCATTGAATATTGAACACAAAAAATGCACTTAATTACGTAAAATTTTGAAAAATATCGACTTTAGAAAAAAAAATCACATATTTTTTTTTTTATTTTGACTTTGAAATTCAATTTTTCAAAAACTATTCGTTTAAGCAACTTCATTTAAAAACCAAATGCAAGAATGAAGTATTTTAGCTGTAAAATGTTTGACGTTTCGCCCGAATTGAATGGTCATGATAAGGGGAGTTTTTCGAACATGAAGTTTTTTTCGGGTGAAACTCAAAATAAGGGAAACGAAAAAAGGCATTTTTTTTCGGGTGGAATGACATTGGGGCGAAACTCCTGATAGGACTGAATGAATATGAATATGAAGGCATCAATCGGCTCACTTAAACAAACTTTACCTTGGAATAAGAACACAATGATAAATAATGAAAAATTAGTTTTGATAATATTTTATTTATTAACTTAAAGTGAAATCAATTTTCTTTGCAGAAAATCTTCAATTAATGTGCAAAGGAAAATATTTTAAATATCCCTTGCATCTGCTAGTGCTAGTTGCTGGACAAAAATATTATATATTATTACAGTGATCCATAAATCAAAAATCACGATGCTTATTATGTAGTATTTTTAACTGACGAAATTTATCCAGCAAACGATTTCTTTTTAATTCTTATAACGATTTCGTCTGTACAAATGCAAATGAAAACCTAATTTTTTTTTTTTACAAAATACACAAAACTCTGAAAAAAGCTACGCGGTCCAAAGTTTATACAAGGAAAACATATCATAATAATAAAAAGAGAATTTAAGGCGATGGCATTTGCTTTAAACGTTCAAATGCTGCTTTTTCTAAAGCTTGGCGGTGATCTGGGTGAGCGATCTGAATCAGTGCGTGTGCCCGTTGGCGCATAGTTTTTCCAAATAAGGATGCAATACCAAATTCTGTGACAACATAGTGAACATGGGCTCGAGAAGTTACAACTCCAGCACCTGAGGGGAAATAAAATAAAGAATTTTAAATATGTATACTCGTTATCTACGAATAGGTAAAGTTATGACAATACCTGGCTTTAGAATGGGTGTTATTTTACTCTCTCCCTTGTTTGTTGTCGATGGCATTGCAATAATCGGTTTACCTCGTCCATCTGTTCCTTCAGCGGCACCCCGAATAAAATCAACTTGGCCACCAAAACCAGAGAAGAACCGTGTTCCAATTGAGTCGGAGCAAACCTGACCAGTCAAGTCTACTTCAATGCAAGAGTTAATGGCGGTCATTTTAGGAAGCTGACGAATAATGCTGGTGCTGTTGACATAATCAATTGTCAGCATTTCTACAAATACAAAAAAAAATCTTTTTTATTCAAAATCGCAAGTCAGTTAATGCCATACTAACCAATGAATGGATTATTATCCACAAAGTCGTACAGTTTTTGGTCCCCAATTAAGAAAGATCCAACGATTCTACCTTTATGGGTGGACTTTTGTGAGTTGGTAACACAACCCTTAGCCACCAAATCGACAACACCATTGGCAAACATCTCAGAATGAATACCTAAATCCTTGTGATTGTGAAGGGCATTAAGAACAGCATCTGGAATGCTTCCGATACCCATTTGAAGAGTTGCTCCATCTTCAACCAAGTTCTCGGCAATTATTTTGCCAATTTTAGTTTCCACATCTGTTGGTGCTTTGCCACCATGAGCGGGCAAGGGTTCATCAATTTCTACAGCATAATCAAAATGCGATGAATGAACAATGGAGTCACCAAAAGTTCGAGGCATTCTTTTGTTCATTTGCGCTGTTACATACATAATTTAAAAACAGTCAGTTAATATTAGGTTCTTGAAAAATAGCATTAGCTTTCCTTACCTACGATAATTTTTGAGTGCTGTAACGCAGCTCGAACACAATCCACACTCGTTCCTAGTGAACAATAACCATGCTGATCTGGTGGTGAAACGTGAACGAAAGCCACATCGGGTTGGTAGATTTTCCTAAAGAACAATTGAGGAATATCCTGTAAGAAGATGGACATATTATCGCCTCGTCCTTCGGCAACAGCTTTGCGAACGTTGCCCCCCATGAAAAATGACGCAGAACGGAAAATATCTGCGCGTTCTGGCTGAGCGTAGCCAGCAGGTCCTTCAGTATGCATGTGACATACTGTAACATCTTTAAGACTATCACAGTTATCTACCATTGCGGAGATGAGAGCATTTGGAGTTGCTGCTGCACCACTGCAGAAGACTAGGTTCCCTGTTGAAAAATAAAAAAAAACATTAGAAGAAAAAGAAGTGCAAATTTGTATTTTTTTTATAAAACTGTGGTTTTGGCTCCCTTTGGGCTAAGATAATTACACAGTACGAGCGTAAGAAATATGAGGAAAGATTTAGAAGATGTCACTAACACCTTGGTTTTGATGTTCTAAATATTAAAGTGGGTGAAGATATAGAGCCGTGTAAAGCATGTAACATCCGTGAAACGGGATGTTCTACACAAAACTTATAACGGCAGCTAATAGTACTACGCTTCTCCTTTTAAAATCAATTTTGAATTCTTCAAATCGTTTTCTTCTTTCTACACTAGTTTACAGTTCCCGTGCGCAAAAAAAAACATGCAAATATTCCCGCATATCAAAAATAATTGAGGTGAAATGCAAAATTAATTGTTTGCATGATTAGTTAACAGTTTCATACAAAAAAAAAAAAAATTTTGGAATCATGGAATGTCATGCAAAACAATGGACCGGCAATTGTTTTGCATGCGAAAAAAAGTGTGGTGAATAAAATATTTTTTTCTTTCGATGATCGGTTTACACTTCCAAAAAAAAATATATATTCACCTCAAGGCATTATTTGCATGCAAATAGTTTTTGCATCCAAAAATAATTATTTTCCATTTTTAGGCCTATAGTTTATTAATTTATGGTAAATTAATGACTCAATGGGTGGTTTAGGCCAAGGAAAATGTTTTTCGCCTTGAATATTATTCAATTTGGTGCAATATGAAAAATCGTTTTGAAAATTTTGATTTTTTTCGCATGGGAAATGTAAACTATACTTTTCAAGAAAACTTAAGTTGACTGACTTTACTTCATTCATTAATACCTCATTATAATGAAGTGCCTACTCAATACTTCCCATCGACCAGACAGTATCATTCGTTTGGGCGGGTAAAAAGATACAAAAAATATATATTTTTTTTTTTCAAAATCACATAAATATCGAACCACATTGTATGGCTGACGGTATTCCAAAAATGTATTGTTTCTATTATAGTTTTATCACCTATAATTTTTGATGTGAGAGTCATTTTCAAGCTGTGGACGATTAAAGACTTTATTGTACAGGTATATCAAACAAATTTCATGCATCGTCCAAGAAACCAAACACATTTCTAGCAGCATTTTTGGCGACGTGTGGTCATTCCACACATTCAGTTTGACCACCCTTGAACCGAAAGTGAATTTGAAAAATAAATCAAAATAGATTTATTGGCACTGCTATATTCAAGTAAACATGATATCAACCGTTTAGTTTGATTTTACTATTGGCATAAATATGCATTTGCTCTAAATACAAATAAAACGTCATCTTAAAAAACAGGTGTTAAAGACTTAAAATCAAATTCTTATTCAATTGTCAATTGTTTTTAGTTAATTTAGCAGACAGAACAAATTGAACAGATGGTTGAATTAAAAAAAAATTAAGTCAAGTGCTGCTAGTTATTTAAAGTTGGGATCACGTTTTTTTTTATACGATTTGTACCATTTAGTTTCTTTTACTTTGCGAAAGTAATGGGGTTTTCCATTGGTAAAATAAATCAATTTATTTTTGATTTGGATCTGCCAAAATCAGCAATTTGACAGATCCAAATCAATTTTGCAGATCTAAATTTTTCTGCAGATTTACTCCTGCCTGTACTAATACCAAAACAATTTTGATATGTCAGTTTGCTAATATGGTTTTTGATGTGTTTATTTTATTTCGGTTGTAAAAATTTAACTCAAAACACGAAGAAGATAATTTTAATAGAAAAAGGAAGCTGTTTTAAATGGGCGCAGGGTTAAAAGTCCAGAAGCCAAAAGTCCATAATGGACTTTTGGCCCACTTGGGTGGGTTAAAAGTCCATAAATGCATTATGGACTTTTAACCCACCCTAAATTATTTTAAATCTTCCAGCCCTAGACGAGTACACTAGATGCACAGCAGCCAAAAGCGCATTTCGACTCAAAGAACTGGGCTCTTGGAAGCACAGCACCTATGGTCTTGGGTCTATCCTACGAAGGTATGACACAGTGGCTGGACTTTATGTGAAGACTGATTATATTATTTTAACAAACACTTCTCTATTTTAATACCCGAAAGACATGGATGGGAACCCAACTCACTAATTAGTGAACAGGGTATCCCCTTCTATACTGACGGGTCAAAAATGGAAGAAGGAACAGGTGCGGGGGTGTTCTGTGAGGCCCTTAATATTAGAGAATCATATAAACTCCCAGATGAGTGTAGTGTCTTTCAGGCTGAGATTTATGCTATTCATAAAGCGGCAGAATTGGTACACAAGAAAAAACTGATCTCGTCGGAGATCACTTTTTTCGTGGACAGCCAAGCTGCGATCGAAGCAATAGCCAGTGAGACCATAAGATCCAAAACAGTGGCAAAATGTCGAGGCATACTGAACAAAATTTGCAACACTAACCGAGTCAAACTCTGCTGGGTTCCTGGACATAGCAATATAGAAGGGAATGATATAGCAGATGAACTAGCAAGGAAGGGGTCATTGTCAAATGGAAACAGCAGTAGCCAATTAGACACGGGGCTAGACATCCCGATCGGCGTAATTAAAACGAAAATGGACCTAATAATGAAAGAGCAAATCAATAAATCCTGGATTTCCAGGAACGATTGCGCTATCTCTAGAAGTTTATGGCCTAGAATTAATGAAAAGGAAACTCAGTATATTCTATCGCTGAGTAAAAAGAACATTAGAATCTTGATAGGTGTACTAACGGGTCACTGCGCCATTGGCACAATGGCCACCAGATTGGCTGTACTCGCACCCGACTGTTGTAGGAGCTGTCAGGATGTAGAAGAAATAGAAACCATTAAACACCTGCTCTGCGATTGTCCAAACCTCCAAACAAGCCGCCTCCGCTACTTGGGAAACGGGTTTGTTGGAGAGCTGGACGATCTAGCGCAGGTCTCAATGGTAAATATGAGGAAATTCATAGATAGCACAGGCTGGTTCGTAAATGAGCCAGTCTATCTGAATCATTAGCTTAGGAGCATCTCTGCTTTCTTATTGTAAGGGGATCACAATGGACCAACAGGCCCCCGTGTACGCAACAGCCCTGTGCTGTGCACACCCCTCCTAACCTAACCCACCCTAGCGGGTAAAAAATCCAGAAAAATTCTTATGCACTACTGGCCCATCGTTTATGGAATTTTGGACCTCTAAGGTGAGCCAAAAGTCCATACTTATGTAAAAGCTTTCATATTTGCTTTTCTGTTTACTAAAATGAGTATTACATATTTTTCTTGCACTCTTTTCAAAGGGTGGTGATATTACTGCAGCTTAAATAAAAAAAATATTTTAAAATATATATAATTATGTATTTACATAAATAAATAATAATTATCTTAAGATGTTGAAAAACAAACAATACGGTTTTTCTAAGGTTCTTCAGCTCCAATATTTAAAGTTTATTTCTTAAGTGTTTCCATAGGCGAGTGGAAGCAATTGATAATTTTTTGTATTAATTTATTGCATGTAATTTTTTTTTGTTTAGGGTTTGGGAAAATTTAAAAATATGATTTGAAAAAATCACTTGATGCTTTTATACAATAATATTGAATTTTGAGAAAACGACATTACTATGTTCTTGGATATGTTTTTTGAAAAATTTGAATTTTCGAAAAATTTAATTAGCTTAACTTTTAAAACAAATTTTCAAAAAAGTAAGCTCAATAATTCACTTAGAAAATTTTAAAGAGATATAATTTTCGAATCGAAGTTTTGTGATACACGGAATTTTAATATTTTTCGAAATGATTTTTGTGAAATTTGAATTTTTGAAAAATGCAATCAGGTAATTTTCAAAATTTCGCGCAAAATTTTTTTGGAAAATTTGTTTTAAGAGTTCAGTTAGCAAAATTATAAAAACGCGCGCGCTAGTTAAATTTTACGAAAATTCAAATTTCCCAAAAAATATATCCAAAAACATAATAATGTCGTTTTCTCAAAACTCAATATTATTGTATAAAAATATCAAGTGATACAAAAAATTATCAATTGCTTCCACTCGCCTAATGGAAGAACGCCGAAAGTACGGCCAAACCCAACAAAAATGAAGTGTTATGTCCATTTTGCAGGCAAATTGTGACAAATAGCACAACATTTTTTTTGTAAATGTTTTTGAACCTTAAATTATGAATCTGTAAATTTTCTTGTTTCTTTTTTAATTGATATTCATTATTTTTTTTCTGAAATTTTGAAATAAATTGTTTTTTGGCTAAGGTATGGACTTTTGACCCATTTCCTTAAAAAATTTACGAACTTACGACCCACTTTCTTCTGGAGTTTTAGCTCACTTCGGTGGGTTAAAAGTCCATAATGCATTTATGGACTTTTAACCCACCCAAGTGGGTCAAAATTCCATTATGGACTTTTGGCTTCTGGACTTTTGACCCTGCGCCTTTTAAATGAATCGGTAAATTCATGAAGCTAATATTACACTACCAAAAGTGGACAAAGGGATGCAAATTGTTACGTGAAATTACACAAAGACATTGACAAAAAAAAAATCAATTTGAAATTGCATTCCATTGGCAACGAAAAAAATCAAATTTTCGATTGAACTCTGAATTTACCAATGGAAAACCCCATAAATAAACTAGTTTTAAAATAACATTTCCTGTATTTAATTAATTAGGTAACGGTTATTCTACGAGTCACTTTCCCATTTGGTTTCAATTCGTTTGGCTATTTTTTTAAAGCCCTTAGTAGGTAGATAGTGTACGTGAATTTTTATATTTGTTTGTTCTTTAGATATATACAAATAATATTTTAGCAGTTTTGGGTAAATTATTTTAAACCGTGTCGACAGAGAAAAAAGGACCTCATTAGTTGTTGTTTTTATATACCATTAATGTCAAACAACTACAATTTACTTTTTGTTTTGCTTTGATTCGTTTGGTTAAATTTAATATGTTCAAAGGCAACACTCTGTTTAAATTGTAATTTTTGCAATTATTTTTGTGGAAGAGGATAAAAAGCTCCTAAGCGATCTTACCAACAAAACTATCGTTATAGCGTAAGGTGTAAAGTCACAATCTAAACAAATGACTCAATAGACATGAACTTAATGCTGAATTTACACGACTGACAAAACGCCAGTATTTTTATCATTAAACACCCATTTTTTGTAATAAGAACCTATGATGGCCAGGAATAATGGCATTTTGTTAACTTTGAGCTAACTTAACAGATATTTATGACAGATGCGTGCTGAAAATCTATTCAAATTGGATTGCGAATTTCCATAATGGCGCCATCGCAATTTCGATAGTGAAAGGGTCATATTCATAGTGTCGCGCATCGATTTCAATAAATTTTTAAAATTAATCACTGACAAAATTTGTTGTATCGTTCATATTTATGATTGACTAGCTGTCCCGTCCCGGCTTCGCTCGGGTACACAAAAGATTCCTTAAAAGATAAAAATTATAAATAAATTGAACAGTACAAATTATGAGCCTTAGTATGAGCTTCTCCCGGAAAATAAGTATTTCACCCGAAAATTTTTTTGATCACCACGAATTTTAAAAGCTATTCAGCCTTATTGTGAGTTTCACGTGAACAACATTCCACGCGGAAAAAGTGACATTTCACTTTTCGCCTTTTGCGAGTTTCACCAGAAAAATGAAAATTCCGCTTTTTTGTGAGTTCTCATTTCGGGCGAAATGTATCGTAATTAAGAGCTTAAATTGTCACTTATTTTTTGACGGCGAACGAAAGAAAAACAGGGGGTACTAGTGCTCTTTGCGCAAGTATTTGTTTATTTTAGGCCAAAAGAAGTTCAGGCGAAACTCAGAATAGCTTTAAAAATTCCAGGGGAACAAATATTTTTCGGGTGAAAATCACAATAAGGTTGATTATAAGTTTCAGCCGAAGTTATTTTGTCCTAAAATAAACAAAAAACTTGCACGAAAAGCATTTCTTTAGTTCAAAAAAAAAGTTTGTCACCTTTATACAATCGGAATTCTTGGTGTATTCACGCAACCACTGTGCATTATTAAAGGTATGATATCTATAACTGCACCTGACTTGTTAGCCCAAGGTATATAGAATACATGGTATGATACTGCGTAGTCGTTATCCTATCTCTCTCACGCATTTTGTCAACTAGTGACGCAATTCCCTTTCCATTTGTTTTTGTTTCTGTTTTTTGTTTTTGATTTGTTGGTGTCTTTTCTACATGTTTTTGTCCACAAGTGACGTAGATGCGCAGAACGAAAAAGAAAATCAACTCGGAATAGCATACCATGTATTCTGTATACCATGTTGTTAGCCTGTGTAGGCACTAACTATCGCCACCACCCCCCACCTGCTAAAATTTTAACTAATTCACATTCCTTTTTATAGTATGTAAAAAGCTTTTAACTTGAACAACTTATCTGTTATCAGAAGAATTTCGTTTCAAATTTTCTTCATATTCTATTATTAAAAACATTGGCGCAAAATTATAGTGAAGTTAACACGATACTAAATCAACTTTAGTATAACACTAGGTGAAAATGGCGTTTTCTTAAATTATAGACGATGTCAAACCAACTTTATGCTTAAGCATTTGCATTAAAGTTAAAATTACCAAAGTCTGATTCTAATTTTTTAGTATCACACTAGCTGAAATGACATCTGTCATCACGAACTGTCATTGATTTAGGCGAGTTCAACTTTAATTTGCTTAGAAAATGGTCTTAACGCGACACTAACTACCATGTGTCTATAATTCAGGAAAAGTTAAACAACTGCATAAAATTTAAAGAATTGTTAACTAGTGTCACGCTTAGGCCCTTAAAATAGACTGTCTATAATTTTGCGTCATTGTTTTGAACCAGTGCTCCACTCTCTATAATGCATTAAATATTTTTTAAATTGTGTTAGTTTTGGTATTTGTGCTTGTATTGTTTGCTTAATTCTATTAACGACTAACACATACACTCATGATGAGCCTGTGATTTAGAATGCAGCTTGCAGATCCTACCAAAATATTTCTAAGAAATTTGACAAAATGCACTAAAAATTCTTTTTGCGGTTTGCCCTTTGCCGAATTTTTACCAAAATTCACAAAAAGACCATCCCCAATAGGATAGCTAATTATATTAAAATTAAAGATTTGGCACAGCCATTCTCGAGTTTATTGAACCCGAGCATAAAGCAACTTATTTTTATATATTAGAAGAAGATAAACAGGTTAAAAGCCGTTGATAGGCCACCTAAAGCCTGCTGATAAGAATCGCGACTGACGAGCAGAAGTGCCGTTATTGAATGTTATGAAGCGTTAAAGTCGCAGGCGTTCAGATTAAGGCCAGAAACTAGGCCAGAAGAAGAGGATTCAGCAGCGTAAATTTTAATTATAAATTGCATCTTTGAAATATTATGAATTGTTTAACTATTTGAGTTGAATAAAGAAAATTCCTTAAAAAAGTTCTAGCTTTCTTCTTTATTCAGAACCTGGATCCAACAAGCATACCTCAACTTTTTAACTCAAGGTAAATCACAAATTAACTATTTATAATACCATACAAATGTCAAAATTAAATCAGTACTTATTCTTGTGAAGAAGATTAACTTTTTTATGTGAATGAGTGAACATAATAGGTCTGTTTCTTTACTTTTGGGATAAAGTTTGGAAAAAGTTCGGGAAAAAGTTTGGGATTGAGCTTTCTGGTGTTGTTGTTGTAATGTTTAACCAGAAACAAAAAGTAAAGAAACGCATTTGGGATGTTTCTGGTTTGTTGCGGTTGAAATTACCTATTTAACTTCATTGCTGGTTGGCTCGACCGCATACAAAATTATACAATTTCAATTATTTTTACATGCATTGATCATGTTGGGCTCTATTAAAAGAACAAAGAGAAACATTTTACTTTATATTTGCCTCTATTGTATCATTTTCATTTAATTTAATTAAATCAAACCATTTTATGTACGCTTATTGAAAAATTAAATTTTAAATTTTTCGATCAGCTGATTTCTTATTTGACAAGCAAGAAAGTGCAGTAACTAAAATGTTCGGGTAGATTCTTGCTGGAGGGGAAATGAAAAAAGTCAAAAGCTCTGGCATTTTCGTGCCAGAAAATAGTAAAGAAACACGTTTTGGGTAGATTTGGGATACTTTGGGATCCCGCGGGCGAGTAAAGAAACAGACCTAATATGAATGAATGAAAAAATGTAACGCAAAAAATTGTACACATTGTGTAAAGAAGAAGTTTTTACATATGTCACTGATGGCCGTTTCTTTTAGATTCTTAAATATAATAAATAAAAACACTTTTCGTTTGAGAACACTTTTCGTTCATTGAGCACGGTTTTCTTCCGAGTTCCGACTTTCTGGATCTTAATATCAAAATGAATATCTAAGTGAGTGAAAAGGACAGGCATAGGTAGAAAGAAAGGATGGAATTGGAATGATGAAATGATGTTAGTGGTGACAACTCGGCCCTTCCTGATAAAACTCGTCGCGAGTTACTTTGGGTCGGCATCGTCGACATGATCATCTTCGCCTTCGTCGTCGATTTCCGGAAACAGTGCGCACCATGGCTCGTGTTTGTCGCTACTGGCAATTGTACTGAATCTTTGCTGGCTCAACTGTGCACCGCTAATGTCTTCAACAACGTATCTATCAAATATTAGAACTTTAGCTATAACATAGGGACCTCTGTACTTAGTCTCAAGCTTCCGGGATTCACCAGTGCTGGGAATAGCACTTTCGATCAACACAAGATCTCCCTCTTCATATTTGTGTGGATTTTTATTCTTTGCATCGAATCTTGTCTTCCAGATTTTGCGGGCAGCTTCGATGTTCTTAATAGCTTCTTTACGTTTTTCTTCCGCTGGCGGTTCAATTAGTTCAATGTCGTCATCATGAAGTGCAGCGAGCAACTTATTGCCACCAATGGCACACAGAGGAAATTCATAAACAAGTTCTATCGGAGAATATTTTGTAGTGGTGTTAGCTCTGGTATTGATCGTCCATTGTAAATTACGAAGTTCAGCATTCCAGTCTTTAAAGTTATTCGGTGATGCTCTCAAGTACGCCAATATACTTTGGTTCACTCGTTCTGCAAGTCCGTTTGCCCTTGGTGTTCTGACGACTACCTTTATGTGTTGTATTACGTAGGTGTTGCAGAATTCTCGAAGTTACCTGAGGTGAACGCCGTACCTCTGTCGGTTACAATTTTCCTCGGCACACCGAAGGTCAAGCTTAGTTGGTTTAATGCTTCAATCACAGGTTTAGTTTTTGTTGATTTTACTGCGCTAGTACTATATATCTTGCTAGCGCGTGTATAATTACAAGGATGTGTTCGTTCCCTCGGTGACTTCTGACGAATGGCCCCAAATGGTCCATATGCAGTATCTCGAAGGGTACCTTTGGAATATCCATTCCGTACAGACGACATATTCTATGGGTCTCGACTATAACAACACTCGATGCATGATTTGATGTACACTTTTACGAAGTTTCGACTCCTTGCGAACCAAAAATGCTGTGCGATTCGTTTTATAGTTCCACCGGCTCCTGGATGCCCAACATCATCGTGGCACAGTTTTACGACTCGCCATCTCATGTCACGGAGAACAAACAACAGAAGTCTCTTATCGCGTCCTTTTTGAAGAGTCGATTATTCTTTATGAGATACTCGGATAAGTACTTATTTCGTTCACTTGAATTTGCCTTCCCATCTATAACATTCATTTTATGTTGCAGCTTTGGGTCTTGTTTCTGCATAGTCCATTGCCAATCGTCGACTGAAGTTCGGATATTCATAATACAGGCCCCAATATCTTCAGGTTCACTGGATGATTCTACTGGAGCACGACTCATGGAAAGGAATTCAGCTAGGGTTTGGAGCCCTTCCTCAAAAGTCTCTGATGCGGAACCAATAGTTTCAACATATATTGAAACTTTTGTTTGTAGCTTGTGTTTAATTTTCTGTATCATCTCTCGGAAGGTGGATGGAGCATTTTTGAGCCCAAATGGCATGCGATTGAACTCAAAATGCCCATCCCGAGTCACAAACCCAGTAAACTTTTTACATTTTTCTCGAATCTCAATTTGGTAGTAACCTGACATCATGTCCAAAGTATTAAAAAAATGATTACCTGCCATGGCTACCAGAACCTATTCGACGGTTGGCATTGACCATGGTCGCTTTTCCGTTATGGCGTTTAACTCGCGATAGTCAACGCACAGTCGTTCTTCACAGTTTTGTTTTCAGACTAGCACTATCGGCGATGCATAAAAAGATGATGCCGGACGGATGATGTTTAAATCAAGTAACTCTTGAACGACTCGATTCACTGTTTGTTGTTTAGGAAATGGGATGGCATATGGTTTCTTTTCAATAGGCTTGTTTGACGTGAGCTTTATATTCATTTTTACCGTCGCGCACTTTCCGAGGTCTTTCAAGGTTTCACCGATACAATTTTCGAATTAATTCAATAACCGTAAAAGCTCGTATTTTTCATCGGCTGAAAATTCATTGTCTACATCTATTTTGTCACTGTCCAGAGCAACCATATTACACGGCCCGTCCTCTAATATTACGCAGAAAATCCGAAAGAATTGCAGATACGAAATCCGACCACGAACGAAAAACGTTTTGTGTATCCACCCACAATTTAGCGGCACCTTTCATTTTGCTCTGCACCGCGAAAAAAACAGACGTTTCACTCCATTGATAAGCGTTTCTTAATTGTTCAATACGGTCAACGACTTGCCTCAACGAGAGATTCTCGACACACGGATCGAATTCTGGCAAAACATAGAACAAATCACAATTGTTACTATTTTGCATCGATGGCAACTCGGTTTGCCTTGTAGCTGACACTTGAGTTTGATTTCCATTTAGATTTTCAAAGAACAACAAGTCACTCTATTTACTCCACCCGATGAAGGCAAGACAGGTATGTTTTCAGTTGAATGAACGTTGGCTGGATAAGTTGTCGATGTAGTTGTATCTAAATGTTGTGTCGTGAGTAGTGGTAAAGACAAAGTCCCCTTTCACACGAAGAAACAAGTTGCTGGAGATTTTTTTGACGTTTTCTTTTAATATCCTTAAAAATCTCTTGTACCTTTCATACGAGGAAACAAATCTCCAGGCAATTTTTGAAATTTTCTTTGAAAGTCTATTGGTTGAACACACCTAAACCTAGATGTGAAAGGAAATTTCAAAAAATCTCCTCAAATCCTCGACCGGGGAGATTCTGTTCGCCCCTCTTTCCTCCTGCCCTTCTCACCCAGGAACTAAAAGTTGTTGGCAACTCAGTTTCCTCGTGTGAAAGGGCACAAAGCGTTTGTTGTTAATTCATTAGAACGAGACGGTGCTAAAACCGAGTTTTGCTTATTATACTGCTCATTCGTTGGTAAGTGTATTAGTGTCGAAGGGGCAAGCAAATTGGACGAGACAACATTATTTGCTTGTGTGTTCCCGGCGACCGTTACATTTTTCGAAAGATTTTCTGCGGCGGACATTGGTATAGCAACAATTGGGTTTTGATTTTGGTTTGATTTCGTCACGTCGATTTCCTTCGATAGCCAAGGATTGTCCTGTTGCAGCTGTGCCGACAGATGGATGACGGTTGCAAGTTGTTGGGTCAGCAGCTCCACTGAACGCTGGAGTGTACCGACATCGTCCTTCAACTTACTTAGGTCCATTTCATCCTCCTCTGTACCCCAACCCGCTTGACTATCAAGGTAGAACTATAAAAGTCGGAAGGGCACTGAAGCTAATGTCAAAAACCAACGAAAAGTAGCTTTCCGTACCGAAAAAAGGGGAACACACCCATAATGTAACAATCATCTTTCTCTTTTTGGCATTCCTATTTCACCAAATGTCAGTTTTACCCTGAGGCCACACGAGCAAGTACTTGCAAGCAAGTTGGCATCATACACTGCCTGTCAAATTGGTAATTTGCATTCCACTTGCCTCCCACTTGCTTTCCACTTGCATTCCAATTGCTTGTCTCCCAACTTGCTTCTCAACTTGCTTCACTACTGGCTTCAAAACTTGCATGCCAGTTGATAAGCAAGTTGCTGGGTTTGTTTGTGTTAGTAAACAAATGTGTATGTATTGCAACTTGCTTGCAAGTACTTGCTCGTGTGGCCTCGGGGTTACTTAAGTGAGGTGCGCTCGGGAGCGCACCTCACTTCCGTAACCAAAGTTGAACGAAACTTGACGAAACGCTCCACTTCGCAATTATAGTCGCGTCAAATGCTTTCCGTGTATTCGCTTGTTTTCTTCCGACCACTTAAGTGCCCCTCCGAGCATTATAGTTCTAGCTTCAGACGAGACCAATTTTGCTGCCTTTTGTAGTTCCGCGAATTCATATTTTGAAAGCCGCGCCAATAGCTCGTTTTTCGTTCCCGTCGTTTTATCACTTAAGGCCTGGTTCACACGAGATGGTACCGCACGATTTTTTGCAGTATAAATCCGTGCGAATGAGCAGTGGCGTATATATTTTACATAGAGCCTTTCACACGACGTTTGTACGGCAAGAAAACGTACTCAGCTAAGTACGTTTATCGAAAACTCAACGGACTTATAAAAAAAAAAACGAATGAACTGCGACGTACCGTCTTCCAGTGGCGTATAGTTTTATATAGTCTCGTTCACACAAAATCCACGTTGGGTATTTGTTCGTTGGCATCGAATGAGCTTCATTGGAGAGAAAAGCCGATGTACACAAAAAAATCGACCGATATGGTTAGTTTAAAAAAATTATAACTCCGGTGATACTCATTGGATATTGTAGGTTAAGGTCTTAAAATAAAGAAGAGGAATGAGGCAATAAACATGCCTTTTTAGTTTTTCAAAATTATAACAATTTTCATCAACATTTGAATTTAGAATAAAATAAAATGAAATTAATTGGGCTTTATTTACCTTTTTAGTATGAACATTTTTGCCCCTCCTCAATGAATTTTTTACACAATATAGTCCGTTATGTCAGCTTTCTTTAAAGACCTTAACCTTGAAGATCCAATCAGTAGAACGGGAGCTATAATTTTTTAAAGCCATCCATATCAAATTTTAATTAAAAAAAACTCCATGTAGATAACGGGATCTTCTCGCTGGTGGATGGTCGTGGACAATGGTCCAAGCAGGTAATTTCAATGCAATTGTTTTGATTTTTCGATCAATTTAAAATCAAGATTGCGTCGCTTATATACCACGTAGGATAATGAATGAGGTATCAAAATAACCGTAATTCTATTTATATGTGACATTTAAAAACAACAAGAAAATTCATCCATTCACTAAAGAGATATGAGTTCTTATGTGAAAGCGCTCAAATATTCCCATTATCTCCGTCCAACGGTATTCTAGGAATCTAATTTTTTAAATTCATATTTAAATCAATAATTTCTATCATCCGTCCAAATTTCAGCTTTCTAGCCCTTGTCCTTAAAAAGATAAAAATAAAATACTTCACAAATTCAAACTTTTCCATTAATTTCATTATACTGCAGCTATTCGATTTTTAAACGAATAAATATAAATATCGTGTGAACACCCGATATTTGTTCGGAAAAAACCGAATGCGATAAAAAAAAACGTGCGGTACAATCTAGTGTGAACCAGGCCTAACTGTCCCAAAATGCATTTTAGTTCTTTGACATTTTGTTTATTCAAATCCATGATTACAATATTAATCCCACTTCTGATTTTGTCACTGATGGCCGTTTCTTTTAGATTCTTAAATAAAATAAAGAAAAACACTTTGTTTTAGAACACTTTTCGTGCATTGAGCTGTTGCTCTTTCAATGGTTTTCTTCCGACTAACTACTTTCTGGATGTTAATATCAAAATCAATATCTAAGTGAGTGAAAAGGACAGGCATAGGTAGAAAGAAAGGATGGAATTGGAATGATGAAATGATGTTAGTGATGACACATAAAAGTAAATTGTTTGAAATCTGATTTTAACAGAAAATCTAAAAGACCTATTAAAGTCACGAGGTTTAAAGTGATAAAGTGACATTTCTTCAAGGTTTGCACAGCTTGACATTTTATGCGTATGATAGAGCTCCGTATTAGAATAAGACCTGGCAGCAAATTGTGGGTGAACGCATAACCAAAATATGAGTACGAGAGTTTGAAGGTGCATGCATCTTTATAACGAATACAAAAACCTGGCAGGATTTTTTTACCGCCTCTAGTGGGGACGAAATATTAAAAATAGCAGGTTTTCCATTTTTATGTCATGGGTAAAACCAGATTAATTCATTTATTCAAAATGAGAAATGTTGCTCGGTCATATTTCCTAAGAATTTTAACGATCCGATTAATAGAACTCAAGGTATGCACTTTTGAAGGAAACCTTATCGGCCTTATTTTGGAGAGTTTTTTTTTGTTTTTTTTTTTTTCAAATCTCTAAATATCTTTCGATATGATGCGCCTAAAATGGTTATATCTTGAGTACTTCCATCGGATCGTTAAAAATAAAGTCTCTGGACTTAAGGGAAATGTCAGAGCATTGTTTTCAATTAATAAAAATGAATTGAAGTGATTATACCCCTTACACAAAAATTTGAAACCCGCTATTAGCCCTGTTTTTTAGTGCATTTCTATCTTCGCTTAGAAAAAGTAGCATGTTAAATACAACAACAATACGGAATGATACCAGTTTGTTGTTGTAATTAATCTGCTACTTTTTTCTAAGCGAAGATAAAAATGCACTAAAAAACAGGGCTATTTTCAACCCCGTCCCACTACGGGCGCCAAAAAAATCCTGCCAGACATTTGTAGTCGTTTTCAAGTTGCAAGCACCTACGAATCCTCATACTCATATTTTGGTTATGCGTAATGCGTTCACCCACAAAATTTGCTACCGACTCTTATGTAATTTTTCATTGTTGAAGAGATTTGATCTTTTTAGGAAAATACTTGCACTTTTTCTGTCACAAAACCTCGAGAGCACTGAACCCAACCACTTAGCACTTTCTGTCTGGCTGCGGCCACTCTTTGACGTTTGTAGTTTTACCATTTTTTATGTACTCACCTTTCCATCGGTTTTCCAAGAAATTTAAAAAATTCCAGTAACGTCGGCTAGGGTGGTTTTTTCTGGCTCAATCATTCGAGAACAACGACGAGGCAACGAGCACGATTATATTTGAGAATTGAAACTTTTGTAATAAATTAAAAAACTAAAATTCAAGCCAACTAAAAGTTGTAAAGTAAATAAAGTTGTAAGAAGCTAAGTGTTAATTTTTATTTTGTTTTTCATTTGTCGAAAAAGTTACGACAAATTTCTTGAATTTTACTTGCGAATTTCGTGCTCGTTGAAATATGCCTGTGAACCGTACGCCACCAGCTGCGTCTCAAGTAGACGATGGTGAAGCAGGAAATCAAGACCACCTGCATGACGAGGCAGCAACAACAGCAGCAGCAACAAACCAGCAGCAACAACATCAGCAGCAGCAACTACAGCATGAGCCAGAACACCATGAGACGAATCAGACGATTCCAAAAAAGAGGACCGAGAACCAAGCGAAGTGCAAAATCTGTGGAGAAGGTTACAATCAGGAGATGGTGTTCTGCGAAGGGGTATGTAAATTTTGGTTTCATTACATTTGCGTTGGTTTAAGTCGTAGTCAGGCAGAGGGTTTAGCTAAGTGGTTCTGCGAGGAGTGCACAATAATTCAATTAAGAAAAATTGATGCGCTACATTTGAAACTGATGAACCAGTTAAAAATTGTGGAAAAAAATGTTCTTGAAAAGAAACGAAAGATAGTAATTGATAATTCTTATAAGAAATGGTTAGGTTTGAAATCACAGTACATAAATTTGAAAGGTTCTTATGTAGATACGGAAGGCAACCAGCTTCCTGAGCCTAGGTTACTTATTGTAGGCGCTAAAGGTTCTCGCACACAAGCGGACGTACGATCGGTGTCCTCCAAAAAGCAGCTGTTTCTCGTCATCAACTCAAAAAAGTTTGCGTTTGGATCTAATCCAACAACAGCGAATAATCCTACAGGAGCAACGTGAAAATTTGCGACAAGAGCAACAACTTTTAAAGCTCCAAGAGGAGATAATTGAGGAGATGACCGACAGTGAGGACGATGCGAATTGCATCGACGATGATGTTGTTTCTAATCGAAGGACGAACCACAAAATGAACGCGCTTGCACCTGCGTTCAAACCATCATTGAAAGCAGCTCTTCTACCGCCACCAAATGATTCCGTACTTCCACCACTAACCCAAAGACAACTTGCGGCAAGAAAAATTTATCGAGAACTTCCAACTTTCACAGGATCTCCAGAGGAATGGCCGCTCTTCAAACGAATGTACGAGCAATCCACTCAAGCATGTGGGTACAGTGTCGATGAAAACTTAATGCGATTTCAACAAGCCCTGAAGGGAAAGGCACGTAATTTAGTTTCAAGTCAGCTATCAGAACCTTCCTGTGTACCACAAATCATTGAGTGGCCTTTGGGCAGCCAAATATCATTTTAGAAAGTCAGATAGAGAAAATATCTAAGCTACCTATAGTCAAAGGGGATAGATTAGAATCCATCATAGAGTTTTCGACGGCAGTAACGAATTTCAATGCGGTGATGAAAGCATCGTCACTTGAACAGCAATATGACAATCCACTGCTTCTTAAGGAATTGTTAAAGAAACTCACAAATGATATGAAGATGAAGTGGGCTACTTTCTCGCTGGAAAAGGAAGTGAAAGGGGTTTTAGCGTTTGGTATGTGGCTGCAATTGGAAGCTAAAAAAGTGTATGAGGTAATGTCAAGTTCAGATATAGGTGCATGTAAGAGGGAAGTTGTTCGACACGAAAAAACAAGTAGGGTTAATGTTCATGTGCAAGGCAAAGTAGGTGCAGCTTGTTTAGTATGTCAAAATCAGTGTAAAAGTGTAGATTTATGCGAAGTCTTCAAAAAAATGTCTTCTTCAGCTAGATGGGAGAAGTTAAAAGAGTTAAAACTGTGTCGTCAATATTTGACTGCCCATGCAATGAAGTATCCATTTGTATGTAAGAAGGCAGTTAAATGTAATTTCGTCGGCTGCACACGAAAACATCATCCCTTAATCCACCAAGAGATCAGCAGTGCAATAGACCCACCAATAATAGTGTCTCAGAACAGCCATACGAATGAAGGTGATTATTGTCAGTTCCAGTATATACCAGTCACATTACGAAAGGGTAGCAAAAGAGTAACTACATTAGCTTTTCTTGACGGCGGGTCTAGTGGCAAAAGAGACTGGACCTCAAGTCGTATTACATCTTAAATGGACAGCAAACGTTCGTCGCCAGGAAGAGTCTAGGAAGGTTTCAATACTTATTTCGGGAGTTTACGAAGGTGCCAAAGAGTTTGAAATCCCAGTCGCTCATACAATAAAGGAGCTCAACCTGCCCAAGCAAACTCTGAACTATGATGAACTTGCAAAGGAACATCCTCATCTACGTGGGCTTCCAGTTAATTCATATCGTCAAGAGCAACCAGGTATTATGATCGGATTAAGTGATTGGCATCTTGCTGTTCATAGTAAAACTCGACTTGCTGAACGAAAGGATCCGATGGCAACAAAATGCAAACTAGGATGGTCCGTTTTTGGTTCTGGTAACTCGTCAAAAAGCCAGAGCATTAACTATCATATCCAGGAGTATGCAGAGCCAGACGATGAAAACCTGAACGAGACGATGAAGCATTTTTTCTCTGTGGATAGTTTGGGAGTAAAGATGCCCACGCATGATTTGGTATCGAGAGAAGAACAGCGTGCAATGAACATAATGCAAGAAACAACTAGATTTGATGGACATCGTTTTAAAACAGGCTTAATATGGCGATATGACGATCCTGTGCTACCAGATAGTTTGCCCATGGCCAAGTTCAGATGGTCATCACTGAATCGAAGACTGCAAAAGAATCCACAACTAAAAAGTGATATGCAAAACCAAATCAACAACTACATCGTGAAAGGATACGTTCGGAAACTGTCACCCACCGAATTGAAAGAAGGCCACGAACGAGTTTGGTATCTTCCATTGTTTCCGGTGGTGAATCCGAATAAACCTGAAAAATTAAGAGTTGTATGGGATGCTGCCGCAAAAGTAAATGGAGTATCGTTAAACTCACTTTTGATTAAAGGTCCAGATCAGCTTCCATCACTTTTCGGAATTCTTGTAAGGTTCAGAGAAAATGCGGTTGCCATCAGCGGAGACATTTCTGAAATGTTCCATCAGATAAAGATTAACAGCGAAGATCAACACGCATGCAGATTCTTGTGGGATGACGGAAATGGAGAAGCCGTATATATTACACAAGTGATGACTTTCGGAGCGACCTGTTCACCGAGCAGCGCCCAATTCGTGAAAAATCAAAACGCCAACAAATTTTCGAAGGATTATCCCAGAGCTGTGGAAGCAATCATTAAGAACCACTACGTGGATGATTTGCTTGATAGTGTGAGCACACAAGAGGAGGCAGTCACTCTTGCTAAAGAGGTCAAGAAGATTCATGCAGCCGGTGGATTCCACATACGGAAGTGGAAATCTAATTCAAAAGAAGTGATGGTGGCTTTAGAAGCGGAATTTTCTGACGATTGTGACAACTTTGACCTCGATAAAGAAGCAGTGTATAGTACCGAGAAAGTTGTGGGAATGTGGTGGGACACCAAGACGGATTCACTTACTTACTCGTTAAGATTCAACAAAGGCAATAAAGACGTTCTAAGTGGTGACCGTAAGCCAACTAAACGAGAAGTATTGCGGGTGATGATGTCGATCTTCGATCCACTCGGCTTGATCGGTCACTTTACCACTTATTTAAAAGTTTTAATGCCAGAGGTATGGCGATCCGGAGTGAATTGGGATGACGAAATTGAAGATGATCATCATGAAAGCTGGCTTCGATGGTTACAAGAGCTACAGAAAGTTGAGTTAGTCCTAATTCCGAGATGCTACCCTCCTGAATCGACATGGGATATTGCAGAGGCACAACTTCATATCTTCGTCGATGCTAGTAATACCTGTAGTGCTGCAGTCGCATACTTACGAGTACAATCAAAAGGTAAAATAACGTGTTCATTGTTAGGGTCAAAAACAAAAGTAGCGCCCATTAAACTTATGTCTATTCCTCGGCTGGAGTTAGTGGCAGCTTTGATCGGAGCCAGACTCTCCAATAGCATCCGCCAATCACTTTCGATCCGTCTTAATCGAGTAGTGTTTTGGTCGGATTCAGTAACAGTTCTGAGTTGGTTAAGATCCGATGCAAAGTCAGTTAAGGGTCAGTTCGTAGCCTTCAGAATAGCAGAAGTGCAAGATATTACTACAATTGCCAACTGGAGATACGTGCCGTCAGAAATGAATCCAGCAGATGACGCGACAAAGTGGAAGAAGGGACCATCACTGAACATGAACGATCGTTGGATGCAAGCACCACAGTTTCTTTACGAGTCGGATATAGACTGGCCTGAAGATATATCGTTGCATAAAAAACTGCATCATACAGCCATTGAATCAACACATCAAGGTTAGGTTTTCTCCATGAAACCGTATTTGGACGAACACAGAATGATGAGATCACTTAGCAGAATTGACAATGCAAGTTGTCTAAGCATAAACTCAAGACGGCCAATAATTCTTCCTCGCAATCATCGTGGGACGTTAATACTAGTGCTACATTATCATGAAAAATTCCGCCACATTAACCACGAAACGGTGGTAAATGAGCTAAGAAAAAAGTACTACATCCCGAGAATACGACAAGTTTTGAAGCAAGCTAGAAAACTTTGCAATATCTGCAAGATAAAAACCGCCAAACCAACACCTCCAGAAATGGCAGCATTACCAATGGCACGAGTTGAAGCGTTTACACCTCCCTTTTCATACACTGCTGTGGATTATGGAGGACCATTTGAAGTGATAAATGGTCGAAAGACAGAAAAAAGATGGATATGCCTATTCACATGCCTAGTTACCAGAGCTATTCATATCGAAATTGCCTACAGTCTCAGCTCCGATTCATTCATCCTTTGCTATAGGAACTTTCTGTGTCGAAGAGGAACAGTCAAGAGAATGTATAGCGATCGAGGTACAAACTTCATTGGAGCTGAAAAATTATTGAATACTAGTTTGAAATCAGTAGATCATCATCTTATCGCTGATCAGTTTGTAAATTCAGAATTGGAATGGCACTTTAATCCTCCGGCATCGCCTCACATGAATGGATGTTGTGAAAGACTTATAAAATCTGTTAAACTCGCCCTATACGCAGTAAGCAACGTCACAAGCTACAAACCCAATGATGAACTTTTCCGAAGTTACTTGATGGAAGTTGAAGACATGATTAATTCTCGGCCACTAACCTATCTACCAATCGACAGCGAACAGTCTGAGGCAATCACACCAAACCATTTTCTTCGACAATCATCTGAAGGGATGATACCACTTGGGAAATTTGATGAAGATGCTAAATTGCTTAAATCGCAAGTACTTATGTCCCAGCTTCACGCAACTCACTTTTGGAAACGATGGGTGACTGAGTATTGGCCAACACTGGTTAGAAGAGAAAAGTGGAACATGCCAGCTGAACCTCTTACAGTCGGAGACATCGTGCTTATAGTTGATGAGCGAGGCCCTCGTAACCAATGGCCGAAGGGAAGAATAATAAAAACAAACCTTAGTAAAGATGGTCAAGTCCGTAGCGCAACCGTACAAACTGAAACCGGAATCTATGAAAGACCTGCAATAAAATTGGCCAAGTTAGATTTCAATGAAGGAAGCTGTACATTTGTGAGTGGCCTGGACAAATGCACCAAGGGGGAGAATGTCACAAAACCTCGAGAGCACTGAACCCAACCACTTAGCACTTTCTGTCTGGCTGCGGCCACTCTTTGACGTTTGTAGTTTTACCATTTTTTATGTACTCACCTTTCCATCGGTTTTCCAAGAAATTTAAAAAATTCCAGTAACGTCGGCTAGGGTGGTTTTTTCTGGCTCAATCATTCGAGAACAACGACGAGGCAACGAGCACGATTATATTTGAGAATTGAAACTTTTGTAATAAATTAAAAAACTAAAATTCAAGCCAACTAAAAGTTGTAAAGTAAATAAAGTTGTAAGAAGCTAAGTGTTAATTTTTATTTTGTTTTTCATTTGTCGAAAAAGTTACGACATTTTCTATTATTGCATGTTTTATTCAAAAAAAAGATGAGATCTTTCTAGTTTGAGAGATTTCATCTGCATTCAGCCACATATGCAAACATTCTCCTGTCAAACGGCAAATCGAAATAGGATAATTTGTTTGTTTAGTATTTTTTGTGACGATACCATACGACATTTGTATGTGTATGCGTATATATATGCTATGTGTAAACTGAATCTTCTCAAAATATGTCCAGATGTTTCATTCAAGACAGCAATTCTAGATTTTAAAATCAAATCTTTCAGATTTCAATGAAAAACGACATTAGACTAAATGTGTCACATTCTGTACCCACAACATTTTTTGATATCTTTTAAAGTTTTTCAAATACGGACTTTCAAAGTGGCTGATAAGGTTACCTTTCACTTTTGAAATTATGTAACGTTATCAGCCACTTTGAAAGGCCGTATTTTGAAAACTACATATAATAGATATCAAAAAACTTATGCCTTATCGAAGGCATATGAAAAGTGCTTGACTTTGTATAGTTGTGTTTCGAGATATGCGCCAAGTACAAATGTAACGATATCAGTCCGTGGCCTTGACCATACCAAGGCCGTAGCCAGACAATTATGTCGGGGGGGATATACTTTTTCGAAAAAATATTTCACCATTTAAGCTAAGTAAACGGTTCTTTTGAGTAAAGAAAAGAAAACGCTTGGTGGTGAAAAAAATGTATTAAAAGAAAAACTGTCTGTGCTGTAAACGATTTTTTTTAATAGTAAAGCAAAATACAAAGCCTAGCTTACAGTTCATGTGCGAAAATCTATGCAAATATTTTCGCATGCCAAAAATGATTGAGGTGAAGTACAAAATTACTCTTTTGTTTGATTGGTTAAAAGTTTCATGCTAAAAGGAACCATTGGCGTCATAGAACTGCAAAACAATTGGGAAATTGTTTCGCGTGAGATAAAGTGGTGAATATCAAATATTTACGCTCCCGAAAAAAAAATATATTCACCTCACAGCATTATTTGCATGCAAATTGTTTTTGCATCCAAAACTTATTTTTTTCCATTTTTAAGCCTGAATTTTTTAATAGAGGTTAATTAATGACTCAATGGGTAGCTTAGGCAAAGGCAAACATTTTGTGCCTAAAATATTATATAAAATTAAGCACAGAATAGGTGCAAAATTGTTTTGAATAATTTGATTTTTCTTTTGCATGGGGACTGTAAACTATACTTTATCGCCAAACATTTAATTGTTTGCGCAAAACTCACTTCTATGACAAATAGATTCCTCCCATATGATAACTGCCTCAGTGTTAGTCTCAGTTTGTCGATGAACTGACATTTACTCCAACCCTAAAAGTTTATCTTCATCGGTAGAATCTCTTAAGCACTCCATACACCATTCAATTTGTCTTTCAATTTAAATGTCAAGTTTATCAAATCAACTCGTGTGTGGGTTTGACGTTTGATTTATTTGAAGGTTGGCGATTGTGTTGGAAGAAAATCAAAAGATTTTGAATTTCTTGAAGTTGATGTGAATGTTTTCAACTTCGTTGAGCTGTGTGTAGACAAGTCGTTTGATTTACTACTGTCAAACCAAAGGCATTTTAACTCTACGCCAAAGACGTTCGATATGCAGTTCAACATCACTGCAAACTTCACGTACATTTCATTTTCATTTCAAACGTATTCGTTGTCTGTGTTCGTGTCTTTTGTCTGAGTATGGTCTGAGTTTATATAGTTGAAGCAGTAGTCTTTCAACAAGTTTATGAAGTGTGTGGCGAAGCATCAATTTTTTTGACACCAGAGTTGAAAATCAAATTGAATCGTGTATGGAGTGCTTTAGGTCAATTTTTAGACGTTTCACTGTCGAAAAAGTTCTTTCCGGTGTGCATGTAAAAACCGTTAGAGTCGCCAAAATTTTAGTAAGCTTGTGTATGTGAATCATGTTATGTATGGCATTTTGTCTACCATATCATGCATTCAGTCTTTAAACTTTAAATTGTCACGATCCGAAATTTTTTAAAAATTGAAGTTTTCTTCTTTAAAATTTTGTTCGTTTTTGCCAAGACCTAAGGGAATCAGAATACACGAATCTCGTTTTAAGCTGACTTAAGAAATCATCAAGGTAGGTAGGTACCTTTACAATAGGCGTGTTTTATTGGAAAAAACTATAGCTAGCACAGTAAAATTTCCCTCGGTTAACAACAACAACCTCAAAAGTGTCGATAAATAAGGCAGTATAAAAGTGAATATAAAAGTTGAGATAAAGTTTCGTAAAGTTAAAACTAAGGCGGCGCTGAACTAAGTTATAAACAAATATTCATTACTCGAAGGTTGGCAGCCTTTGCTTTAATGTAAAGATTGGTTCGAAATTTTAATGGCGCATAGTTTTGACATTAAGTGGCATGTCTGCCAACCTTCAGAAAAAATACAAAGTGAATATAAAAGTGAGTATAGCGTTTTATTGGTGCTTGCATTGCTGCGCTAGCTATAAATACCAATAAAACGCACCTATTATTCATTAAAAATTATGTAGTACGTGAGTTAGGCCGTGTGCCAATTGCGTTAAAATCCTGGTTAAATTTGATCCCATGGCAAAATTTTGACATTACTGAGGTGAATATAGACGTCAATATTTAACCTGCTCAGGAGCTCGTTAAAATTTTAGCCAGTGGTTAATTTTTGACATATTGTCTATGCTCATGAAAGAGTGAGGGAGATGAATGTAGATAAATATTTTATTTTGTTGTCATGAAGTCATGAATCATTTCGGGAAAGATTAATGGGGTTTTCTTTTGGTAAATTCAGATTTTGATCCAAAAATTGATTTTTTTCGTCGCGAATGGTATACGAATTCAGATTTATTTTTCTTTTTAATTGTATTGGTGTATAATTTGTGTCTGTGAAGCTATAGCGATTCAGACATGTCAAACTGATGGCTTTCAATTCTTCTGGTGTGTAATGGTGTTAGTAAAAGAGGGGTAAATCTGCCGAAAAATCCAGATCTGTAAAATTGATTTTCGATCAAAAAAAAAATTGATTTTTTTGCCCATTGGAAGGCTTTAATTGCCAAATTCTTTGTTTTGACAGATCTGAAGGGGAAAAAAATCAATTTTTGTTACCAAAAGAAAACCCCATAAAAAAACTGAAATCAAATGAAAAGATTAAGAAATATAGACAAAGGCCTAGAATAATGAACTCAAGAAATCAAAACAAATAAATATTCAATATTTTCATTTGTATAAGGTCTCATGGTTCTTTTCATTTATAAATTTTCAAGCGTAGGTAAATGTTTGCGGCACTTCAAATGATCTCCTTTTAAAAATTCGAAATTCTCTTCCCCGTTTGTTTGAATTACCTGTGATAAATCCTTCAAAATGCAAAAGAATCAATAAAATTTATTGAAAATACTTTTTCAGATGATAATTTATTTTGCAAACTGAATTATTTGTTCAGCGAACCGTCATTACAACAACAAAAGTAATGGGGTATGTTTGTTTTAATAAAGTCCCATTTAATTCAATTGACACAGCAAAAACCTTAAATTTTATTCACCCCTATAAAAACGGATAAAATTTAACTGGGACCAAATTTAACCAGAATTTTAACGCAATTGGTACACGGCCTTAAATCAAATTAAATTAATTAATAACCATCGCACAAGTTTGAGTACAAAATTCATACTAAAATGGAAAGTATGATTTACAAATGCCTTTCTCAAAAATTTCGGGGGGGGGGGGGGGGATCACAGGGGTTTGATCCCCTGGCTACGGCCTTGGACCATACACGAACAAAATACTAACAAACATAATGTACATTATGTAGGTATATTTTAACTATGATTTTGAAGAAAATTAAAATTAATATTCTTTTGTTTTAGTGCAGCGAATGAATTTAGTTCAAATAAAGAAGAAGAAGTGAGCTCTTCTCCATATATTGCGTTTCGCCCTGGGAAACAGTTGGGCTCATCAGGTGTACCTGGGCGAAACGCAATATATGGAGTAGAGATCACTTAAACTTCTTCATTTGAGGGTATATTTTAACTTTTAAAGAAGGCAAGACAAATCCATAATAAATGTTTTAAATAAGACTTTAATCAGACCATTTAACATCTAGTACCACCATTTTAAGGATAACATTTCCAACATAAAAAGGATTTCAAATCGAAGTCTATTTTTCTATTTTTCCACATTGAATATGTATGAACAGAACAGAAAGAATTTTTAAAATCAGATAGGTACCTTTTTCAACCCTTTCACTCTATAGTTATGAAGATACATTTTGAAAAATTTCTGATCCTAAGCCCAACCTCTTAAGTATAACTTTCCAAACATAAAATTATTTGTTTGAATTGGAATATCAAGCCAGTGATTTAGAAACCTATACTAAATACATACAACCTTCCATGCACAAAAAGTATGTTTAAAATTTGAAACTGCATTTCACCCATAATATATAAAAAAAATATTGAGCGCAAGTATGTATATTTATTTAAAAGAAATTTTAAAATTGGATTCCCTTTTTTTGTGTTTACCCTATTTCAGCCTATAAAGAAAGCTTTGAAACTCAGTTGAAAAACTTAAAAAATAAAAGAAACAAAGCATGGCTCAAAGGAGAATGGGCATTTTTGGGCGTAAGCGGCCATTAATGAAATTAGTGTCAAATGAAAGGTATGCAATTCAGGAACAAGTTTTACAATGGAAGCTACATTGCATTTCATTTAGAAAAAGATATTTCAATATTAATACAATGCAATTGCATGGCGCATATTAATTATATTATTAGTATGTGTGATGCTTTATCCTAACTTCAAAACATCTCCTGACATTGTAGAAGTGTGATTTTGAGGATTTCCGAACCTCCCAATCTTGCGTTACGGTTTTAAATATACCCAGCAAGGATTTCAGTAGCTTTTTTTTTTAAATATATTATTTTAATCTGATTTTAGCCTCATGTTTGAAGACTTTAAAGTAGCAGGTTCACTAATTGGCGCTTTCTAAACGCCAATAAATGATAGCATAAATACATTCACATTTTGTAGATATTAATAATAATACCCACTTAAAACGACCAAATCACTTGACGGGTTATGCTTTTCGTAATAAAATGAATAGACCATGAGCAACGTTCCAAACCACTGGTAATTGGCCTATTTTTGACGAAAACCAAATGACGGATATTCGATTCATGATAGAATCAAGAGTGATTTGCAGCTTCACTATACATTATGCACTTTCATTGTACTCATACTTATCAAACATTTTTTAATATAATGTATATTGTAAATATATGGTATTATGGTAAATGTACTTATTAATCATGTTATATGGGCATTTTTATATACAAAATAGTTTTGGGAATGTCTAGATTTTGTATTCCACCTTCCTTTTCTATTTGTGCAGTGGTCAGAAGCCAGAATGATTAGTAAGATTTTATGAAAGTGTCAACATAAAAATGCATTTTTTTTGGATTTTGAAGTAACCAAACTGAAAAAAACTTCTGCACGGTGATTGTGGGACTAAACCACATTCAAAAATAACAAAACCATTCTTGGCCGCTCACGCCCATGCTTCATACAATTTTGCCCATTCTCCTTTAGTAACACCAGAGCTGATGATGATTTCAGGACTTACTCCGAATTAAATAATTGTTCACTGACTTTAACACTCTTTATTCAGATAATATTTTAAAAATTGAAGATAAGTTAAAACAGACTCGAAAAAACTTTTGGAACTTGAAAAGTAAAAGAAAATGTTGATAGCTGCCCTAACTCTGTGTCATATAATAACACAACCAATCACGACTCCCAAATTATTTCAAACATGTTTGCAACTTTCTTCAAAGATGCCTTTGATGTGTCTCGTTCTTTTCAAACTTCCGATCCGTTCTTTCCGGCCCAAAATTTTCAGTTAATTTACCATATTATGTGAACATTCAATTTTTCGTAGTGCTATAGAACTTGACGATTGTTTTAGCCCTGGTGTACCATCTTGTGTTTAAAAAAAATGTGTGTCTTATTTATCCTATCCTCTTTATATTTTATTCAATTCATTGAATCTTTTAGGTGCTCAATCTTTCCGTTATTATGGAAAAGTGCTATTATAACTCAAATTCATAAAAAAGGTGCTAAGAACAAAATCACGAACTACCGACTCATCGCCAAACTTTCTGTTATTCCAAAACTGTTTTATTCCATTATCTGTAATATATTATCCTTTAATTGTAAATCAATTATTTGCGACAATCAACATGGTTTCGTTCAAAATAAGTCAACTGTAACAAACCTATTTCATTTTACTTCCTTCTGCCTTGATTCCTTTAAAAATTGGAAACAAGTAGATTGTGTGTTCACAGATTTTAGTAAAGCCTTCGATATATTGTGTCACAAAACTTTAATTCATAAACATAAGGCCTTAGGATTCAATGACAGATTTTTAAATAAAATTTTCAAATATAATGTATTGCCCTTAACCCATCTTCCAAGTAAACCCTTTCAAACCTATAAAAATCTTACACCTTATTTATTTTTTTACCCTATTTTACCCTACACATCGAGTTTTCTTACAAAATTTTAACCCTAAAGCGTTCCTCTAAAAATAACTTTTCAAACACCAAAGGCATTTTTGGAATCGGATATTTAGTTTCTGAAATTAGCCTTCACAAACAAACAAACAAAGCAAGATTAGACCTTTATTAATATAGAAAAGCTTGTCCGATCAGTAGGTACTTAAATACTTCGACTTAAGCTATCGATTGGCATCTTTTTTAAATAACCGCATGAGATACGGTCGCATCCTTAACTAATTATAGTCAATATCTGAGTAAAGTCCAAAAATTCGAATGCTTAATCATCTTCCAAAAATTGATTTATATTTGAGGCGATGAGAACCAAAACTCGTCATATCCATGCCAGAAAAACTCGTCACAGCCAGTGGTAATTGTTAAATATCTTTTAAACGAAACTTTTAATATAATTTCCCTTTAAACCACAACAAACAGTATTAAAATTAATACATTTGAAAGTTATTAAACAATTAGATTTGGTTATGGAGAGTTTTTCGGAAATGGATATGGCGAGTTTTGGTTCTCATCACCTCATTTACATACATACTTATACCTAATCTATGTACATCAAATAAGATTCTGTTGATTCCCAGTGGAAATTCTTCAATTCAATTCTTCAATTCACCGAGGAATCTCCATCTTTTTCCTCAAGAAATGGAAGCAACACCCAAGGAAATTGAGGTAAAATCATTGAGGAAATTAACATTTTGTTTTTGATCACATACATACATACATTCAAAATGTATATGTTTATTAATAATAAAAAAAAAAAGATAGCAAGTGACGATAAGAGAATATATTTTAAAGTCCAAAGTCCACGCACCGAATATTGCCAATAGAAAATTTGATGACCGATGTAAGGAGTTGAACTTTAAATATTTTGTTATTTTTCCGATCATTTTTTTGCATGCATATGACCTGACTATTTACAGGATTAAGAAACGCTATTAAATTTTGAATGGAAACTCAATTCCTCACCACATTTACCTACATAATTTACACACTCAACCAATGAAATTTATTCTTTTTTTTGTGGTTTTAACCTAAAAACATTTAAACAAATAGCTGAAGCTAATTAAAGAATCAAATCAAAAATGTAGGTAAGTGCTAAAAAAGCTTAATAGACTATACATCTGGTTTTATTAGAAATAAAGTTTAATTTCAATTATTTTCTGCACGCGCAATCATAAATATACTGTACATATGTATATCAATTAGGATTTTTGAATATTACTTTTGATCAAACTCCATAGTCCATTGCTGCCAAAATTAGATTTTAGCTGCCATGCCCCCAACAGAAGTGGGCTTGCCTTGCCGCGCATAAAAAAGATATGACATAAACGATTGAAAAAAAAAGTAAAATGCAAAGCTAGAACTTGTTCACATGTTTTACTTAAATAATTTTAAGAACGAATAAAGAATTGCCTACCACGTAATATCTATTGCCGATGGCAGTAGAAAACTCACGCAAATTATATTCCAGAGAAATTCGTATTTAATTTGTTTAGCGTCTTTTGACGAGCTGCACCTATGTTGTGTAAAAAAAGTAGGTAGTTGAATTGAGATTTTTGTTGCAACAAATTTTTTGAGCAAAGGTAATTGTACAATCATTAGAAAAAGAGTAAGAGCAAAATATCGTATTTATTTTTGGAGGCTTCACGGACTCGGGAAGCTTTTTTTCAGTTTAACCAATACATTGACACAGGTAACTTGTTTATTCAACTTTTTTTGGTTTTAATCAAGTTTTTTGTGATTATTTGACAAAAAAAAAGATTCTCAGAAACTTATGATTGTACAATAAATTTAAGAATAAATTATAGTTTAAAAACTAAAAACACACTTACAGCTATATTATTCACTACAGGTGTAAGTAAGGTTTAAGTGAATTTTAAACCAGTCATATTAACTCGCATTTTTTAAACTTTTCAATTTTAACTTTTGTTCATAATATTCATTCAAAACGCGCATTATACTCGATGGATTTAAAATACATTACAACCGGATGTAAAATTGTTTAAACTTGACTATACACCGATTTTAAACACACGGAATGTCAATAATTTGACATTTGCCAGCATGTGTTTCCTGTTTGTTGTTATACTTCAAATTTTATCGTTCAAAATTTGAAAATCCTGATTTGGCGTTTGAAAAACAAATCAAAACAGTGAAATTATTGTCTATTAATTTATCTCAATTAATAAATTGATACAAACAAAATGTCGAATCGCAAAATAAAAGGTGGTGGTTACGGAAACAATAACACCGAGCGGGAAAATGATAAAAAAAGAGGAAAAAGTTTTTCCCAAATCGAAAATATTAAATATTTAATTATCGTGCGTTGATTCTCCATCTGGTCCAGAAATGCATCTTCTGATGACGAAGACATCGCCATTTCATTTATAAAGCCTTATTTTGTTGCTTTTATTTTATTTTATTTTATCTTTAATGTATTTGCGTAAAAACTTCAAATATTACTTTGCTTGGCTTGGCTTAAATGAGTGAATGTACTGAAAATCTAGTTAACACGAGGGTTAAACTACTTTAACAGCTCCTTGGAGGACAGTTAAAATTGAATCGGGTTACACGCGACAAAGTTAAATAAATAGGGTTTATTACCGAGTTAAAAGAGTGAATATTATGCGCTTGGGTTGAACTTTTGAGACTTAACTCACTTTTAACCAAGGTGTAAATTTAAAACCGGATTAATTGAGTGAATAATATGGCTGTTAGTGTTAATAAAATTAAAAAGCAAACAATAATTCTTAGCATGAGAATAAAATTACTGACGAGAAAATTAATGTCACTGTTCGAAAATCGTGGGAAGCCTTGTATGACATTTTTAAACTAGCTCTGCATATCGAACCCGTAATTATATAGGTGACTAAAATATAATTCTGGTACGTGTCTCGGATAGCTTAACTGGTAGAGCTCGCAATGAGCGATGAGTAGCTGAGCGACGCAAAAAAATTAAAACACGTGAAATCGTATGGAGGTGGCCAAATAATTTCTGAGCGACTGAGCGATTTTTTAAGCGACAGAGCGACGTCGCTCAGCAATCAAATCTGTTTTAATTTTTCAGTGGATCGCTGAGCGATGAAGTAATAAGATGGACAAAATAAATACAGAAAGTTTAATTTCAGCTGTCCAAAGCCGTCCAGTGCAAAACTTAAGAATAAAAATAAAGATTAAAAAAAAATAAGAAAAAAATTACCTTAAATATAAAACCAGCCGTTGCTCTGGACTAACTGCTTTCTTTTGTTTTGTTAATTTTGGTAGAACTTTTTCCAGCAGCAAATCTAAAGATGGTACCGACATACGACAATATTGCCAAAATCGATCTGGAGATCTGCGAAGATTTTGATATAAATGGTGAAATTCACCATAATTTGCCCTTTCACGATTTATGGGGTGTACACCAAATCTACGTATTCTCGATCTTATTATAGATCTAAAATATGAACGTGACTTTCAACTAATAAGCTACGACGAACCGCACTTGACGATGGCATTTTCCCAACTAATCGCTCAGCGACGTCGTTCAGTAAATGGCCACCCATCGCTCAGATTCGTCGCTCAGTCGCCCAGTCGCTCGTCGCTCATTGCGTGGCCGAAGCCTAACGATAGATCTGGCATTGTATATACACTCTATAGTATTCTCATGCAACAGGATTTTGTAGGTTGACATTTGGTCGATAGGGATGTGATCGCCTGACCGAGATCTCTTAAAAAAATTAGGATTACATTTGGACACTAGATGGCCACGAGCTTTTTGGCTTCATGAGAATACTGGGGTTCGATTCCCAGTTCGGGCTGTGACGCTTTTAGAACAGTGACATTCATTTTCACATCAGCAATTTTATTTTCATGCTAAGAATTATTTTTTACTTTTTAGTTTGATTAACTCTAAAAGCGTGTTTTTAGTTTTTTTTTAACCAAGTGCCGGAATCAAAGAGTAAGTCTGGAGCAGCACACATGCGTAACATCTCTTACTCTTATGCAAAGGATCCCGAAAGAAATCGGATATTTTGATCGAATTATTGTATTGTCATGGATCTTTAACAAGTGTGCAAAGTTTGAATCAAATCTGACCGTTTGAAGTGGGTCAAAATCACGTCCAAAGATTCCGTTAAATACATACATACAGCCGAAATTAATAAAAGCGTGTTAAAAAAAAGGGGAAAAGCCCTGTAATACTATCAACCCTAAACACATAAAGCTGACAATCTAATTGATATAACCAAAGACATGAATCTTTTTCAGGTGAACTTTCTTTTGGATATTTCATACTAAATAAAAAAAAAAACAACAAAAGCCTACAACTATAAATCGGATCGTCGAAATAAGTTTAGACTTAGGTAAAACGACATAGCATATTTTCTTTCAATTCACTTTGAATTGAAGCCGTGTGTAAAAATGATAGTTAGCTCAATGAAATTGATTAACAATCTTCCTACTTCGGTATTGCGGGCTAGGTCTAGGTTTGAGTCCTAGCAATGGCGGAAAAAGTTCTTCAAATAAGAAAGAATATACTACCTATTAGTTACACAAAAGAGTCTGAGCATCGGATTCGTTTCCGTGAAACTAGAGCCTTAACTTTGTAGCACACTTTAATTTTTGCTGTTTTTAAATATTTAAAAATAATTAATGAACTCAAGAGCAGGTGGTCAGCCAGTCCGATTACCGAGGGACAATCGAAAATGCCTATCAATTTTTCATTGAAAATCTAAACGAACCGACCGTATCGACATGTCTGGAGCCATTTTTTTTATGAAAAAATAATAGAGTTAATTATGTAGGATTGAATAAAAATGACCTATCAAAAATGAAACTTGTGATACGATAGATAGGATAGCTAAGTATATAAACAAAAACTTATCTTAATTAACTAAAAACTAAAAAACCGAATATTTAATCTTCATTCCCCATCATGACTTTCAATTGATAACAGGCAACCTCAGAAAAATTAAGTCTCCATAAAGTGCATCTATAAATAGTCCACTGCCAACAACTTGTTTCCGATCACGATAATTTAATGTAAATCAATTATTGAGACTGCAGTAGCAGTTCATGAATACAAATCGCAGAAAACAGATGCAAATGAAGAACTGTTCATTTTTGAAAAAAAAAAAACAACGTGAAAAAATGTTGAGATGAAAATAAAATACTTTGGACATTGGTTGTACGTGGCTTATAGATGAAAAACAATAACAATTTATGAAATTACATAACCATCACTATTCTGTGACTTTATTCTTTCATTATCCAATTCATGGCCAGTTTAGTAGGTACGAATAATGTTGGAAATAAAACAAATACCTACTAAAAACAAAACGAGTCTTTTAGTACCGATTAGTTTTGTTAAGTTTATTTACCTGGTTTAACGCATGCAACTGCTTCCTTGGCAGACACAATTGGTGCCTTCCTTTCCAGCGGATGAGCCAATTCATTGGTGTAGGTGAAGTAATTATTAAATTTTTGTAACGCTGGAACACCAGAACGATTAAAACGAACCAAATTATTCGATAGCATAGACGACATTTTTAGATATGTGCCGATAAAGAAATGATATACAAGGCCTAAAGAGATTTCTCAGCTCTAGACTTTTAGATTAGAATTAAAAGAAAAATAGTTTATTGAAGGTTGGACTATTGGAGTAAATAATCACGAAACAGAAACTTTAAACAACTGCACCAATGAACCGATTATGAAAAACTGAAAAAAAGCTTACAAAATTCTGTTGTGCTTTTTTCAATTAGAAAATGTCAAATTGAAAAATGACAACTTGCTGTCAGTTGATTGAATGCGTTTCAGGCATAAAAGAATAATTTTCAGTTAATGCGTTTCAGGCTGTAAATAATGAGCACGTTCAACTTCATTCTGTCAATGGGCACGTTCCGATGGTTATTCTGTTATCCGGATAGCTTTGTGTTGTTGTGTTGTTAAAAAACAGCTGATGACCGCTGACACAAGTTATCTTAAAATTTTTGGGATAACTAGATAGCATAGCGAATAAACATTGGAACGCGAGGAATTACGCTTGGATGATGGGATTAGGTACCTTTTCCTTTTGCCGGCTCCACTGTGCATGAGCCATGCTTTGACTATGAACATGTCTTGAAAAAAAAATCAATGGAGCCTCAAAAATCCATGTCTGAGCAGTGACATATATCCATACAAATCAGACAATGGTTTGGATGTTGGGCATCGCTCATCGGGGCATCGCTAATGTCTAGTGGAACCAGCATGTTAGAACAAATGAGGTAATTTCGTTGAAAATTTCCAAATTTGAAACGAATTCCTCTCATTTCTCATAGTCTGCTATTACACGACGACTTTAGAGTCATGACTCTTTTCGAACATAATGAGTGGGACAGAGAAGGAAAACGAAACGGAAGATCAATTGCCCTGTGAGTCGTGGGCCAAGTTTCGGTGACTCATTTTTGACGTTTCTCTTTTCACTCGTTCGTCTTTCACAGAGATTATCAATTATTTATTATTATTCTTTTATTAATAATCTCTGGCCTTTCATGCATCTTTTTTCTCACTATTGTCACATAAATAAGCTGCAAGCTGAAGTCGAAGAGAAGGAAGGCAAAAACGGTTTGTTGCTGATGTGAATCAATTTTTTTAATAAATTTAAATATTTTATAGCTTATTCATAATTTCTATATATTTTCAGGCTGTAGCTAGCGCTGCTTGGTTGCATGAGCAACACCCCAACACCATCATATTGCCGAAGAGGATAATAATGAAGATGAAGGTTCCCTGCAATGAAATGAGAAAACTTTTCCAACTATTGATTATTAGTTCCTGGAGGTATAATGATTAGTGCGTTTGATTCTCATGCATCAGTCTGCTGATAAGGTAACTGAAGATGGTCTAGCCATTAACTCCTTCGAACGCCAAGCAAAAAACGCTGAGTTCAGTGTTGTCGAACGAACACCTGTACCCGAACTTAAACATAAGCCAGGTTTAAGGAAATGGGATCGCATCAAGAAGAAAATGGTATCAGTTCAAGATCCTCGCAACAAAAAATCCGAGCAGAGTCGGGTGCTTGGATTGCGGCTATTTTCAAAACTGGGTGCTACGACGAATGGAAACAGAAATTAAAGATCGAGAACATAATGTAACGTGAATCTGGCAGTGATGATGATGAGCTGAGAAGATTGTGAAGAATCGTCTGTGTTTGGAATTCTTCATACAACATATTAGCCGCGTTTTATTATCGCTCATAACCCATATGGTTCACCTCGAGAAAATAAAACGATGTGGGTTAGTGCAAAAGCAGTGCTGTATATTAGTCTCTTTTTTTCTTATGCTCATTTGTTTTTCATGTAAGCACTTGTCTCTTTTCCTCTCTATTCCTTATACTGCTGACAAATCGCTGACATCCATTCACAATGGTAAATAGCCCTCTGCCGGCCAGTATGAAAACCTCTATCTGGGTTATTGAAATTAACCTCGATAGAAACCTAGATCCCATGTTGTTTTTGTAATACATGTTAAAAGATAACCTCGACCCAGACCCAGAGATAATAAAACGCAGCTATTAAAGGTTTTGATTCTGTAAAAAAAGATTAATAAATTTTGAAATAAATAATTTTGCAACTTCACTTTATCTTTTGTTGATATTTATTTTTTTCTTGAGGCCTCTTCTGTCAATTCTTGTCAACGAGAAATTCTACACCGAAAATTAAAGTAAAAGAAAATGTAAAATTTGAGTCAAGACTCAAAAGTCATGGTGTAATATCACGTGCCTCATGGGATGAAATTTCAAAGAGGAATTCGAAGAAGAGTCATGACTCTTAAGTCGTCGTGTAATAGCAGACATACATATTCACATTTCGAAATGAGATAATATGTCTGTTCGTGTAATTGCCAAAACTACGAATTTCTACGAATTTTATTTTTTTTATATGAGCTTTGACAGAACTTTGGGCTAAATTCGTAGAACAGACATAATTTCAACCAAATTTGCCCGAAATTAGGTTGGAAATTCAGTCAAAACCTAACGAACATACCCAATAAGCCACAGTTTGAAGAGCTCTGGAAAGGCTTTGTATGAAAATGTCAAAGCTCAATGGAAGAAGGCAGAAAAAAACAATAACAAAAAGCGATCAACAGTCAGTTGAAATTCAAAAATGAAATGAGCTGTCAAACATAATTACCAAATTACAAATGAAAACACTTTTTTGTGATTTGCGAAACTAGCTCATTTCGGCTCTAATGAAAATGTAATATTAGATTAAACGGTCAACGTAAATGGTCAACGCATTGACTCCTTGACGTCATCAGAAACATCGTCAATATACTGTCAACGTAGACTATGTCAACACATGAAATGTTGATTATTACACTACTTGACCACATCCAAGCATATGACGTTGACGCCTAGTTGACAAAAGCTAAATTGAATTATGTTTACGTTGATGATCACACGGCATTGACTGTGGTGTTATCAAAAAATACAATGTGGATGGATTAAAAAAAACTATAAAATTAAGAAATGTCTGAAGTTTTTTTGCTGCTCCGGAAAAATAGTTATTTTAGGTCAATTAGGTGACATTTGAATCAAATTGCCGTCAAAATGTAGCTCGTCTTTCTCTGATTTCAACGTATTTGGGTGACATTTAGATTGATAAATACTTCGTCCCCCACAAATATAGTTCGTCCCCCTCATCTGTCAAGCCATCAACTGTCAATGAATTAAAAATTCTCAAAAAATGCATAATTTTCGAGATTGAGATGAACGTCAACGCAAGGTACATAGGCATGGCAGAAAACTCCACTGTGTCAACGTAAGGATACAGTCAACGCGATGGTGAGTAGTTTGCCCTCGTGTCAACGAGAGTGTAAGCGCAGCCGTCAACGCATGGATAGTATTCTGCATTGACGACCACACGATAAGACATTTTTGGGACAGAATCTTGCTGCATTTTTACGTCAGAGAATCAACGCCTTAATCATTTGTGTCGTCTAATTTTCTAATTCGTCTAATCATAGCTTAAGACCACACTCGACGAAACTGCACTTCGGCGGAACTGAACTTCCAAATATTTTCTGCATGAAATTGTATGAGCTATCGCTCTAAGCGACAACTGATAACTTCATAGCGCATATCACCATGCGGTAAAGTTGATAATCTGACCAACTATAAATAAAATAAATAAATAAATTGGGTGGCGCAACAGCTCGTGAAGAACCAGGGCCTAGTGACTTACAACTCACAACCATTCCTGTGTGCGTGTTATTGGCAGGAATGGAGGGGACCTACAGTTTTTTGCCGAGTCCGAACGGCTAAATGAGAAGCACTTTTTCATGACAAGTATACTCTTGGAGGATTTGTCAGTTCCTCGCAAGAGGCAGTACCTCGCATAAAACATTTCTGTTTTTAGGTGGCACGGCTGGGAATCGAACCCACGCCTTCGGCATGACAGTCCTACGCACTAACCATCACACCACGAGGTACTACAATCTGACCAACTATGCCGTGGCCTGAAGTTTCGTTCAGTTCCGTTGACGCAAAAAATATTTTTTAGTTCAGTTGCAGTTCAGATCCGTAAAGTGCGATTTTACCTAAACTTGTAATAGGCATTCCACACTATCCCATTGTGTACTAAAACATGTCAAACAAGTGTTAAGAAAAACGTGTATAATGGTGTGAAAACAAAATGTGAAATTTCACCACACACAACTTGACAGCGAATCCGACACGATTTAACATGTGTTTATGCTTGCAAATTATTAGGATCGCTTCTAAAACCATCACACATTTTATCCCATTTGGGTGTTTGAGGTTATGGTGAAACTGATTTGTTTGGATGTAAGTGTGGAAGCAAGGTATGAAAATCATTTTCATCATATGAAATTCGTATGAAACTCCTTCCCTCTTAATTATGGGCTCTCATCGCACTATTTTGAGAACGATCTTCAAACGATTGTAGTTAACGACGGTCGTCTAGGACAGAACGTCACTATTAGACAGCTATAATTTTGAGGTGGTCAGAGACTTTGTCTACCTAGGATCCGCTATAAACTCAGCGAACGATACCAGTGCTGAGATCAAACGATCAATTCAAGAAGGCAATTGAGAAGCAAAGCCCTCTCTCGAGCAACTAAACTGTCCCTGTATAATGCTACATTTCCACCTAGCGCTAATCTGAGATTTAATGAGATTAACCTTAAATCTCCTTTAAATCTCGTAGATTTACCATACAAATTTATTTCGTAAATCTTGAAGATTAGAAATTAATCTTGTTAAATCTTCCTAGGACAAATAGTTTTACAAATCCAACTAGCCTATTTTTACCTGGTGCTGAACGATTCATTCGAGACTCGCGTTCAGTTCTTCATTGTTTCACACGAATCAAACATTCTGTCTCATTCGCACTTCATAAGAAAAATTGGAACGCCATTTGTATTTTTGAAGGTGCTGTCAAATTTAATCTTTTTTAAATCGGTGGAAACACCAAAAAGATTTATTAAATCTAATCTGAGATAAACCTTTGGTGGAAACATAGCATAAGACGCTTATCAATCCCGGTCCTGATGTATGGTGCAGAGGCATGGACACTGTTAACGGTGGATGAGAACGCGTTAAGCTGTTTTGAGAGGAAAATTCTCCGGGTGATTTTTGGTCCCGTCTGCATAGATGGGGGTGTATTTTTCTTTTACAATAGGGTTGGAGTAAAGCAAAAGTGTAAGAATTTGAAATTCAGTATATTTTGTTGTTGTAGTGCAAGAAATTATTTTATTTTATTTAACAAGACCAGTTACATCGGATCGTGAATACCCCTAATATGAGCCGTTGCACTTCTCATTTGTGGCAAATTGACTTAAAATGATATTGAAAATATTTAACGATGTTACGGTCAACGTGGCTCACCCTCAATTTTGGCCCAATTGAATAAGAAAAAGACGCCTTATCACACGAGGTCTAATACTACAGCAAGATGAAGATCTGTCCATCAACAGAAGTCTAGTTCCCACTGCATCTTTCAAACTGCAACTTTTTGTTTGTATAGGATAAAAAAAGTGCATTTATGTATGTGCATATGAACATGGATGTATTAAGAAAATTCAATGATTTAAATACACACATAATGTAGATACATATGATTTGATCAAATATTGTACTTTCTTGTCCTTTTATTTATACCTTTTTTCAAGAGACACTACAGTGGTATTTATAAACCCATTCCAAGTGATGTCTAACTTTCGACACCTGTCTAAATCCAAAATGTTATTTATAAACTTTTTGCTAACTTAGGACCCGTTGTACACATGTGGTTCAATATTGATCCGTGGTTCAAATGTTTTTACTAGCTGGCCCAACTATGTAACTTGATTCTACAATAAAAACGTTCGAATTCACAAAATCTCAACTCGCTAATTCCATAGCAAGCGCTAATAAACTGAAATAGAACAGCGCTTATTGGAGATTCTATGGCAAAAAGTCAAAAGCACTAACATTTAATCCTTTTTCATACGTATTACCAATTATTTTAGGCATTGAGAACAATTTTCGAATAGATTCGAAAGTAGAATAAAGTTACATAGTAGGGCCCCTGATTTCGGCGAAAATACTAGGTTTCAGCGATGGTTAAGGTTCAACTGTATTATAGTAGCCTGAACCATCGTTGGACCTCAGTAAGTTCGGTGAAGTCAGTGAGTTAAAATTGCTGAACCACGAGTAAATATTTGTACAACTGGCCCTTAGCCACTGTTTGTTGTCCAAATCTTATTTTAAAGAAGACTCGTTTAATGAATAAGGGGGGCAAATATTTCTGGTTTTCTAATTTTCTAGTTTTGTAATGAATGAAGAGCTAGTTGAACGCACAGTACACATATCTAAGGTACTATCTTGCGCATCTTGTCCGAAATGAGAACTGTCAAAGAAATTCAAGATGGCAGCCTTACGTGACCCCGTCCGCTGTATTACAACAACAACAAAGAAGACAAACACAAAAGGATAATTTAAATAACACTAAAAACCAAAAAGGAATGTTGTTTGCATGACAAAATAATGTTAATAAATACTAAAATGCTTGAAACAATTGTATTTGCTAATTAATAAGTAACAAATGAACACATAACACACAACAAATTTTGGCGTTTAACGAGTTGGGGTCACGGGATTCGCCATTTTCCACTGATTTTGATAGATGCGCGGAATATTTAAACATTGAAAAAAATCATATGTTTTTGATTATAACTTTTTTATTTGTAACTTTAGGGTAAAAAGTGTGTTAACATAAATTGAAGAGAATTGAATTTGCTACGAATTTGTACCAAAGTTTTTTTCTAAGACTAAAAAAATTTAAGTTGCCACGGAAAACTTTTCAAAACTATTTTCTCAATATGGTGGCCAAATGTTAGGGCTTTCAACACGTAAAATCGAGTTTTATACTTGCACTGAACCCCCTTACACATCAAAAGGGAAAATCTTTGTCCAACCCAAATTGGGAGGTTATTGTAACATTTTAATAGACATTTTGGAAAAATGTTAAAAGTTGCTTTATTAGATGATTGACAAATTTTCTTGGTTATTTTGTTAATACACAAGCATGTGTTATACCATTTTGGAAAGTGCATTAAATAGACAACTTTTTGAAGCAATTGGCCATTCATGTTCTCATACAATTTTAATTTATTAGAGGTGGTCAAACTTTTTTGAAAATAAATTTTTGTACTGAAAAAAATATTTTAAAAAATTATAATAAAAAAAATGCAATAACTACTATAAAATTTTACCACCCATCTATTACAACAGTTATTCTAGAATATTACAAAAATAAAAAAATAGTAAAAATTGTTCATCCATGGTCGCAGCTTTCGCGTATTTGAGGAAAGTAGTACGTGTTAATAACTTTTGGAAAAAACATCATAACATAGTAACCACTGGGAAAATATATTTTTTATATTTTTTTCTGAAAAGGTCATAAGGCCTACTACAACCACTTGTAAGGTTAAATATTATTTACAGGACACCCTGTATACGCAAAAAAATAGTTAGCAAATGACTGGTTTTGTTCAGTTCGGAACACTCTTCAGTATAAAATGCAAGATTTTAATAATTAAAATTCATTTGTCAAAATTAAGCATACACTTCAATATATGTAGATGAAAGACCATTTTCACTTTTGAGAATTTGCATCTGACAGCTCCCACAAAATGATGGTTGTCGCTTTTGAAGTTGACAGTTTCGTAAAGTGTGTTTGTTAAAGTAAAGGTATTCATGCAACAGCGTAATGCTATGTTTCCACCAGAGGATTATCTCAGTTCAGATTTAATAAATCTATTTGGTGTTTCCACCGCACAAAAAGATTTAAAAAATATTAACTTTGACAGCCCCTTTTAAAATGCAAATGGTGTTTCATTTTTTCTCATAAAGAGGAAGTGAGATAGAATGTTTCCTCCGTGAAGAACTGAATTCAGCCATAAATGAATCCTTCAGTGCCATACAGGAATAGGTTAGTTCGATTTATAAAAGTATTTGTCCTAGGAAGATTTAACAAGATTTATTTCTAATCTTCAAGATTTACGAAATTAATTTGTATGGTAAATCTTCAAGATTTAAAGGAGATTTGCGGTAAATCTTATTAAATCTCAGATTAGCGTTAGGTGGAAATGTAGCATAAGACCATCGAAAATGTATTATAGTTTTAAACTTAGTAAATCTGTCACAATTTGTACGGGAAATAATGCTACATTTTCACCTAACACTAATCTGAGATTTAGTAAGATTTACCTCAAATCTTCTTTAAATCTTGATGATTTACCATATAAATATATTTCGTAAATCATGGAGATTAGAAATTAATCATGTTAAATCTTCCTAGGACAAATAGTTTTACAAATCAAACTAACCTTTTCTTACATGGTGCTGAACGATTCATTCGAGACTCGATTCAGTTCTTCTTGACACGAATCAAACATTCTGTCTCTTTCGCACTTCATAAGAAAAATTGAAACTCCATTTGCATTTTTGAAGGTGCTGTTAGATTTAATCTTTTTTAATCTAAACTGAGATAAACCTTCGGTGGAAACATAGCATTAGACAGATAGAGTCGAAATGAGATAATTTTGCAAATCACAGAAAGTGTTTTCATCTGTTGGTATGGTAAATCTTCGAGATTTGAAGAAGATTTAAGATAAATCCTATTAAATCTCAGTTTATGTGTTAGGTGGAAATGTAGTATAAAAAACACCACTTAAATCTTCTCCCTTAAATACCGAAATATCTGAAGAATTCATTTGAAGATTATCTGAAGGATTCGGTTGAGACTGAATTCAATTCTCCATTGTGTGACGCAAATGAAACATAACATTCTAGATGTGCTCCCAACCGAGTTTCAAACAGTTCCAGACCGCCAGATTTACTGAAAACCCGTTCTACAAGTGAAAAATTGTACTGGTCGTCCGGCGGCATGGTCAATACTTTACTTCGAAGTAAGAACGCGGCGCACAGTGGTCTCAAAAGCAAATCTAGCGGGTCAAAAGTCCAAAAAATATGAATTTTATATCAGGGCAGGTAGTACATAGGTTGATTGTACACATGTCAGAGACAATGAATAGAGTCAAATTAACTAACAGAAGACTTTAGTTTTCAAGCAATAATACCGTTAATTGTAGACACATCATTCAGTCATTGTTCGTTCAATATTTAATGATGGTAGAACTTTGTTTACCTCTTATTTGTTTGAAAAGTTATGAACTTTTTTTTGTTATTATTCCCAAATGTACTATACTTAAGAAGGTTTGTAATTTTGTTTATTTATGATTTATGGTATTTTAACTAAACGAACCATTTCATTTACTTTATTAGTAAGAAAAAATTGATAAAGCATTTTTTCTGTAGGCTGCAACTTTTTCTGTACAAACCTGTACAAAAAGATTGAACTTAAACTAGTTCCAGGATTAATATAGATAACATATTTTTATATTTCATCTGCCCGTTTTTGCCCGTTTTCGAAAAAGTAAAACATAACATCTTACAGGTTATTTGACGACAGTGGTCCAAATTCTTCGGCTAAAAGTGAAAAACTATCCGTGGAAAATATCTCAGAAGTCAACATAATATTAGCTAATATAGTTTTACCTATGTTCAAACCATAATTTAGTCCAAAAACTGGCATTGAGACATCATTTCATCATTATTTCTGTGTCTTTCTTGTCTTTTAAAAATAATTAATTGTCCACATAACCATGTAATAACTATTCTCTCTATTTGGCACCTGCTAGGCTATTTAGGTGTTTAAATAAGATACGGACACACACACCACTCGTTTACAAAGATTTGGATTTTTGACCCGCTAGATTTGTTTTTGAGCCCACTGTGCGGCGGTTCTAAGCTGTAGATGTAGGATAATGCTGAAATAGGCCCATTTTTTACTTTTCCTCACGTCGTTTACTGATGGTTTTTTCTTAGTTTAACCATTGTATATCCAATCTATAGTATTCTCATGAAACACGATTTTGTAGGTAGACATTTGGTCGATAGGTTCGCTGTGATCGCCTTACCGAGATCCCTTAACAAAAATTAGTATTACATTTAGACGCATAGATGGCCACGAGCTTTTTTTCTTCATGAGAATACTATAGAATTTATATACAATGGTTTAACAGCATCGCATCCGTTCTTATGCTCTCGAAAACTAAGTTCAAAAAAAAAATTTTATTTAGAAAAGCACAAGATCAACATAACACAACAGGTAACACGAATTTCATAATTGGGCTCATTTAAGGGCTAACTACAGACAGTCGTATTTTAGATTTTCTTAGAATATGCTTGGGCAGTTGTCCAGCTAGTCAATGCCTAAATAGTTTAGGCAACTTGTTATTTATAAGCGCATTCCAACAATTGCCCAAATGTAACCTCATTTATTCACTGACATGCCTGTATTTATAAATTTTTGAATGAATTTTTAGTACACTTTGGAGCAAGTTCAACTAGCTTTTCATTCATTTCAAAAATAGAAAATATGAAAACCAGAAATATTTGCCCATCTTATTCATTAAACAGTTTCTTAACTTAATAAAAAAAAAACAAGCTTTTTAAAATTTTTCTATAATACACAATTTTTATTAGCAAATTACTAACTATTATTCTAGTTTACATAATATTTTTTTTAACTATGACTAGGAGTTTTACGTAAATATAAAATATTTGTTTATTTAACCATTTATTTATTTTTAATGTTTCTATGCGTTATAATTTTCATGTAAAAAACAACTAAGTTTAAATAAGTAATAAAAAAAAACAAATGCAAGAAATATACCTACATAAATATATTCTTGTTTTTGATTTAATGTTAAAACAGTGATTTTTAAAAAATATGTTTTAGTTTTTTTTTTGGTATTTGATAATGGTATTAGTTAAGACGATCATTTCGTTGAAATGATGTGTGCTGTAGTTGCGTATTATATATGTTTATCCAATTTTAGTCTACATAATGTACTAGGTTCATTCAATAAGGCTGTTGCCGATTTTTGAAAAAATACATACTATTCCAAGTTCTGGGGTACTATAACGTAAAACGGAAACGATGGAACGATATGGTTTTGACAGTTGCTTTCTATTTTTTATTTGTTGAGATAATTATAAAAACGATATCGTTGCATCGTTTATGTTTTACGTATAATATGACTCCTGATTGCTGTTTGTGGAGAGACTTGTCTGGTACTTAAGAATAGGACTTTCTGAGCTTACTTTTTAAGTCAGAACAAGTTAGAACAGATACGTCAAAACTGTCAAGGTCGGATCTGATATATAAATATATTTTTTTTGAAGAATCTAACTCTTCTAAACGTGCATTTAAATTACTTGACTCCATTATTTTTAAATGTTTTCAAGACTTACATCTATTAGGTTTGGGGTCAATTTTCTTTTTGATAGCTGAGGTATTAAATTTTCTGTTTTAACTTGTTTTGGCTGTCGTTTTTTTTCACTGTCTTGTATTCATTTAGCTTTTGTTTCACTGAGCAAAACTACCAACAATATATACTTAGATTTGAATCATAGGTTTGAGATTTCTTTAAGTAGATAATTTCTTATTTGATAAATGTGCGCATTTTCAGAGGAAAAATTTTTTTTAGAAATTCAATCAAATTTGCATTTTGTGTTGACTTATTAGAAATGAACATAGAGATTCAAACACAGAGATTCAATTTAAACAACAACAATAAAAGGACAATGCATAAAAGTTCACATAACAATCAGTGCGCACTTTACAAGTATAAGTGATGTTAAATTGAAGGACTATTTTTCGGTTTCGAATTAAAGTTAAAAACAAAAAATATGTTGATAATCTCATTACAATATTCAAATATTCAGTCTTTGAACGTAAAAATATTACTTATTAAGTACTCGTACATTCAATTCTGAGTTTTTTAGGATCTTACTATTTAATCAAAATTTATTAAAACATAAAAACATATGAAACGTACACATTTCTAATATCAGAGCTTCGATGTGTAGTTAAAATAATAATTTTCAAAGAGTTTTAAATGGTGATATGATAGATGGAGACACTATAAATGTGATCGATCAAAGAGCTCAATAGCAGACATAAGGGAAGACTAGACTAAAATGGGGTCAGTTATCATACACACTTTAACCATGTCACTTTATAATTATTCATTTATTTATTATTTGTATATAAGGACCCGTTGCACAAACGTGGTTCAAAATTTAGTCCGTGGTTTAAATATTTTAACTAGCTGATTCCAGCGAAATAACTGAGGTTCATCGATGGTTCAAGGTTCAAGTATGTTATAGTAGCCAATTCAATACCTGAACCATCGTTAAACTTCAGTTAACTCGCCAAAATCAGTGAATTAAAATGGCTGAACCACGAGTCAAATATTTGTACAGCTGGCCCTAAGAAAATCAATTGCCGATTTGTTTTGTTTGCGGAAAAACCGAAAGGAAAGCTATAAAATCGAAAAAAATCGCTTTTTTAATGAACGAAACGCACTTTGATACTGATGTTATGGTTAAGCATATGGACATGATATCACCTAATCATCCAATGTGAATGCATTCAACCATGAACTACAAAGAGAGCAACAATACAACAATACATACGTTCCTTACTGCGTTTGCGGATCCAAAACAGACTCGTTTGCTTGAAGGGATGGTAAGTAAAAACCAAATCGTCCAATCAATGTCAAATTTTGTATGCTTACTTGATGAGGGCCTAGGATTGTGTGTTCCATGAGTAAGAACCTTGCCCTTCACTCTTCTACTTCTGTCACTAGGGGTTTTTCCTTTTAAGTTCAGAATAGAGGTTTGCTTGGTATCTTTTTCCAAAAAAATGTGTAAAACCTGTCAAATTTTAAAAGGAGTGGACAATTCTATGACAGTTGGGGAAATTTGAAAAAAATTTGCAAACGCATTGAACCATGAGCTGCACCAGAAGCGTATTATTTTTGTATAAGCGGCGCTGCCAATTTGCCATGATTTCAATGGACTTAATGCACTTTTTCCGTAAAACAAATCTACTGCTTTTAAATCGAGTCTACTGCAATGATATTTTTCGGAAAAGTAAATTATCATTCATCAAAATTCACTCCCCTAATTTTTCAATTCTGTTCTTACGGCATCCAGCTTGAAAATAAAAGTAAAAATTGGAATATGCAGATCTTTTGTAAGAAAACTGAATATACTGCATTTTTTGTTGAAAACCAACTTCGGAAAGTTTTCCGATTAGTGGACACGCTGTGACAGAAACTGACCACCATGATTTTTGACAGTAGTTGTAACACTTCATGTTCACAGAAATTTGTGTGGCAGAAGTTTTCCAACAGAGAGGAAATTATTTGCTCCCTCATTGCGCTCTCTCGATGCAACCTTTTTGAGTAAACAATCAGAAATTTGTGACAATTTGTGAGAATTTGTGAAAATTTTCAAGAAGTTTCACGATAACAAACAGACCTTATATCTCTGAATAGAGGATGAGTGTGTCAAGCATGTTCTGAACAACTCTGAATTATTTTTGAAACGCACCTGAACACTTAGCTGTCACCACATGACATTTTATATTTCAGTATTTCGAATCGCTGAATGCTGAGAGCTAAGCAAGAAAACACAAATGTTTGTTTGACAATTCGAGATCTGCTCGGAGCTTAAAAATAAAAACGCCTAGGTACTTTATGTTACACAAAATTCTACAGAATAGTAAAGCACAATATTTTCGAGACCTTTTTTTTAAGGTAAAGCAGGTTATTTATTAACAATGGACTAGTGAACGTATACTAATAAAATAAAATGACTAAGAGTATGCTGTATAGCTGCACCCCGTATTTAACCATAGTCTTGTACATAAGACAATTAATTTTCAAGAGGCTTCGTGTGAAATGCTGTGTCGAGGGTAAAGCCTTTTAGTCTAGATTCCTGCCATAGGACAACTTACCCTCATAAGGTACCAGATGAGCGGTATACAGTTTTGTAGGTAGTGCCTAAGAAAAGTGGTAAAGGCATAGCGTTGTCAAGCAATTAATCTCAGTTTTTGGGGTTTTTCAATTATCTGCCCCAGCTTAGATGTGTAACCCTTAAAGATATAAAACAAAATGTTATTTGAAAGCTATAAACTACGTGATTTTTTCAAACTTGAAATTTCAGTAGGGTGAATGAGGGTAAACAAAGAGTAACGTCTAGAATCTATTTTCCAAACGAAAAATGATAGAAAGTTTTTTTTCTTTGGGATCACTAGATATTTTAAATACAAGAAAATCATTATACAATATACATATATGTAAAAAAAAAAAATTAAAAAAATTGCAAATCGAGATATGAACATTTGAAATTCAAGAACTGCAAAATAGAGGTTTCAGAAATAATTCAACAAAAATCCGAATGATGCTCTATTAAAAATATTTATATATTTTAAGAAATATTGTGGTTAGTTAATTTTGTGGTTAGCCTTTATTTTTAGTGATGTGAGTTTTTGAAATTTGCATTTTTTTTCCAGGAAAATTTTTGATAATTTTGGATTTTTAATTACAAATGCAAGAGCCAACAGCATATTTTGAGAGAGGATGTATTACCAAAATATGGGTATGAGACATTACAGGTACATCTAAGTCTGGTAGGTTTTGTTTTAGTCTTTGGAGGGGTGGAAGGTTAAAACACACTTGGTATCATATCAATGTGTTATGGTCCCTAACACTTTAATTCACTTTTTAGAAATAGAAAATGATACTCAGTAATTTTTTCTTAAGTTTGAAGACTATAATCTTAATGGCCCGATTAATTGGAGCCATGATTTTAGCTTATTAAGCAACCCTCATCAGCCTTGTTTGGAGACTTTATTTTGTTTTATTTTAAATCTCCAAAAAAGGGATGATACGGTTCACATAAAATGCTTATATCTTGAGCCATATTAAACGGACCGTCAAGATTGAGGTGTTAATGCTTAGGAAAAATGACAAATCATCATATGAATTTGTTTTTTTTAATAAATTAAAGTGGTTATAACTCCGACAGAAAAAAAGGAAGCATAGCTCTTTTTAACCCCTCATCCCTTCCAAAGTCAGAGAAAAAACCTCCCAAACTTTAGTATTCGATATCACGAATGTGGGTCTGGTCCTCCAGGTTGGGGGTCGTGCCGTAGGCGTGACTTCCCGGCCTCGTAAAGGGACTTTAGTTGCGAAGCAACAACAAGCCTCGGATATGGACGGGTTTACTGTTGATGAAACTAGCAAACGAAATGAGGACAACGAGCTTCGAACCTGCACTTGTAATGTTCTATCTCTCTATAGACCACGTGCAGCCCAATATTAAGCGGAAGCCCTAGACTGCTACAAAGCAGACATCATCGCCATCCAAGAAGTGCGATAGAATGGACCGGGCAAAAGAAAACTGAAATACTGCAATATCGCTACTACGGTGACTGTTACCGACCACAAGGACAGAGTCGCTTTGGATGTGGATTCGTCGTTAGAGGCAGACTTAGGCAAGAAGTCTTAACCTTCAACAATGTGAACGAACACCTCCCGAAAATTCGCATCAAGGCTAAATTCACAGAGGAGAAAGATGAGGACACCAAGTACGAGTTCTACGAGCTCCTGGGCCTGGACAAGACATATGAGCAATGCCCCAACTATGACATTAAAATTGTCTTGGGTTTTTTAAACGCCGAACTAGGAAGAGAAGTCGTCTTTGGTGGCACAATCGGAAGATGTAGCCTGCCCGACACCACCTCCGATAACGGACTCAGGTTAATCGAATTTGCTGCGGGGCGAAACGTTATGGTAGCTATAGCACGCAGTTCCCGCAACTCGATATACACAAGGGGACATGGCGAATTCCCGGTCAATCAACCGGCAACCAGATTGACCACAATGCGATCGACGCAAGCACTCCTCCAGTATAAGGGATGTCCGAACGTTCTGAGGAGCCAACGTTGACTCGAACATCTACCCCGTTGTAGCCAAGGAAGTGCTATGGATATCCAGACTAAAGCCAAAGCACAGAAATACTGTGAGGAAGTTCAACGTCGGACAGCTACAGTCGCGAGAAATCGTCAGGCCCTTTTCCGATCGAGTCTCTCGTGCCAACTTAAATAGTCTAGTATGACGATTGGATAATGCACTCTGCTCCATCAAGCTCGGCAAAGACCTCCACCGACACCTTTGATATCAAAAAAAGCTTTAGGCAAGGCGGCGCTGTGTAATGCTTCTTCTTCAACATCGTTCTTGAAAGAATAGTGCAAAACTGTCACGTCAACACTAGAGGCACAATCTTTCAAAAGTCCGTCCAATTACTCGCTTACGCTGACAACATTGACATAATTGGACGAACTAAGCGAGATATTAGTGATGCTTTCGTGAGTATTGAGAAGGAAGCCAAGAAAATGGGGTTAACGATGAATGAAAGCAAATGAACGTCACTATAGCAACTATAATTTTGAGGTGGTCAGAGACTTTGTCTACCTGGGATCCGCTATAAACTCAGCGAACGATACCAGTGCTGAGATCAAACGAAGAATTACTCTTGCCAATCGCTGTTTCTTCGGGCTAAGAAGGCAATTGAGAAGCAAAGCCCTCTCTCGAGCAACTAAACTGTCCCTAAGACACTTATCATCCCTGTTCTGATGTATGGTGCAGAGGCATGGACATTGTTAACGGTGGATAAGAACGCCTTTGGCTGTTTTGAAAGGAAAATTCTCAGGGTGATTTTTGGTCCCATATGCATAGATTGGGAATGGAGGAGAAGATACAACAATGAACTGTACGGGCTGTACAGCGACACCGACCTAGGCACAAAAGAGGAAAGCAAACGACTAAGATGGCTGGGTCACCTAGAGCGAATGGACATCAATGGTCCGGCCCGGAAAGTCTTTGAATCCAACCCCGTGGGACAGCGCAGTAGATATGGACAGCGAAAGGTGGCGCTCGCACTTAGCGTGCGAAACTGGAGACAGCTAACTAGAAACCGAGCCAGCTGGAAGAAGCTTGTTGGTTGAGGCCCTGGTCCACTCCGACTGTAGCGCCACCTTAAGAAAGTAAGTAAGAAAGTAAATAACTGTGCAAATTTCAAAAATTCACTTCACTAAAAATAAAGGTTAAACGTTAAACACAAAATTTGAAAAACATGGGTAACAATTTTTTTAATTATGTTTCTTAAAATATATAAATATTTTTCATAGAGCATCATTGTGACTTATGCTGAATTATTTCTAATACCTCTATTTTGCAGTTCTTGACTTTCAAATGTTCATATCTCGATTTGCAATGTTTTTTAAATTTTTTGTACATATAAAATGATTATTTTATATCTAAGAAATCTACCGATAGCAAAAGAAAAAAACTTTCTATAATTTTTCGTTGGAAAATAGATTCTAGACGTTTCTCTTTGTTACCCTACTGAAATTTCGAATTTGAAAAAATCACGTAGTTTATAATTTTCTAATAGAATTTTCTTTGCATATTTTTTTTATATCTTTAATGGTTACCATCTAAGATAGGGCAGATAATTGAAAAACCCCAAAAATGAAATGCTTGGCAATCCTATGTCTTGACCATTTTTCGACAGGCAGCCCATGCGCAAATTGTGTTTTTAGAAACTACCTGCAAAACTATATCTATATGGTGCAGGGAATTAACTTCACGGGAACTACCTTCACATGGGAATTAACTTCACCACTAGTGGGAATTAATTGCACTTTTTTGAAGTGAAATTATTTCCCACTGAAAGTGAGTAATAATTTCACTTTTTTGTGGGAATTAATTTCACTTTAATGTGCGTTTCTTTAAATCCAGATTCTTTAAATGCAAAAGAAACTTTGCATACATTCAGCCTCGCACCTACCCCAAATTCTATAATGTGCCCAAGCAGGGGGGTTGCAGGGGGGCAGCATGCCCCCCCATACATACCTCTCTGTTTATTCGCCGTAATGCTTTGCCTTACATAAAAACAGTGCTAGCAGCAAGCATTACGGCGAATAAACAGTGAGGTATGTATGGGGGGCATGCTGCCCCCTGCAACCCCCCTGCTTGGGCTCATTATAGGATTTGGGGTAGGTGCGAGGCTGGGTGTATGCAAGTTTCTTTTGCATTTAAAAAATCTGGATTTAAGGAAACACAATTTTACATTTTTGTAATTTTTATCATATCATAGGTGGGAAATAACTTCACACACTTTCGGGATGAAATTATTACCCACCTTCAGTGGGAAATTACTCCACAAAATAAAGGTGAAATTAATTCCCACTAGTGGTGCAGTAAATTCCCATGTGAAGGTAGTTCCCGTGAAGTTAAATCCCTGCACCATCTATATACCGCTCATCTGGTACCTTTATGAGGGTAGGTCGTTCTTTGACCCGACCTTCTACTATGAAAAAATGACTATAACGTAACGACACAAAAAACATTAATAATCATTTTAAAGTTTTTATAAAGTGAGATGAACGTTTATGCTTTGCGTTATATATAAATCTAAGTAATTGCCATTTTATGTTCAGCAGTAAAAATTGTTAACCAAAAAGCTAGGATTATATTGGACGGAACAATAAAATTTATATTGGATTAATTTTGTTTGCTCTCTAAAGCTTCTGGTTTCCTAGATAAAATATTCATAAAAAAGCAGTAATTAATTATTGCAGTTAAAAAATATTTTCTATTAAAATAAAATTGAATTTATTTCCCTGAGGAAAATATTCGAATATAACGATTTATTTTTTGTGAGAACGATTTTATAGGAAACCGAGGCCTTCTAAATTTAGTATAGAATAATGAGAAAGGAACACATGGGGATGATTTTTTCCAATTGGAGATAAAATATTTTCTTGTATTTATGCAAGCACGAGTTATAATATGTTTTTGTGTACTAGTGCATTTAATTTGAATATTATCAAAAATAAATTGACTAGAGTGTACACTGGAGGTACTTTATTTAATAAAATTTATAAAACACCATAAACTGTCAACTATAAAACATTCCTCTCCATATAGTTAATATTAATATTTTGTTTCACACGAAGAGATGTTAATGTCTAGTACCTTGTGTTGTATTGTGTTACTTTAATAAAAAAAAAGAATTGATTTTATAAATATGCACCCCGTAATTAATCGATACTTGAATAAGCATAAATCTGTTATTATAGTTCTTAAAAAATATTTTTGTTGTTAGTTTGCAAAAATTATATAGCACATTATATTATGTAGAAGTTTTGTTTGATATTGAGATTAAAAATATTCTAGTTCTCTGTTGAAAGCTTTCTTTTATATAACAAATTAGTTCACCTTGTGGGAATTGTCGTATTCATACAGAGTTGAAAATCACGTTGATCACCCCATCCACCATTGCCTTTGCGTAGCTTTGTTTTCTTAATTAAACTTACAACTGTCAGCGTAAGAGATCTGGGAAACATTTGACCAGCATTCCGGGCGATGCGAAGTACTTGTTGCACCTTTGAGATCACTTGGTTAGATTCGCAATTTTTTTTTTTATGATGCACACCACTGAAAAGAAATTAATGTGATAAATATAATCAATTTGTGATTTGTTACAACCCTATCAATAAAAACTGCTCAGATATCTTCTTCAAATTAACTAAAACGTCAATCAGAAGTTAGTTCACGAATTAAAATTTCATATCAATAAAAATATAAACTGCTAATCCACGTTAAGTTCAAAAACTTAACAAAAATCTACTACAATCACCAAGAACTCTGCTCTTTCCAAAGACTATTTATGGAACTGCACATACACTTTCTCACAAAATGTGAACTTTCGCACATACACTCTCTCATTTGAGGCTGTAGATAGCATGTGTGTCACAAGTGTCTGTTTCTTTTTATCTCTAGTATTTGGCAACAATGACAGAAGTGTTTTTAACATAGTAATAGAATATTATTATTACTATTCATTTCAATACAATTAGATAAATATAGTGGTATTTATAAACCCATTAAACACAATGTCTAATTTTAGACATCTGTCCAACTCCAAAATGATATTTATAAACATTTTGCACCGATTGGCTAACTTAGCTACTGAAACTGGTTGTCCAAATCAGAAGACACTTTCTTCACACAGCTTTCCATTCGTGTAAATCCGGCATTAGACTGTCAACAACCGGCCAAAATTCTGGATCGTATTCCAACATATGCCACAAGTAAGCATAGGGAATCTTACGAATCTGCCAATTTCAAAAGTGACAGCTTTCATTGTGGCGGATGTGTTAAATTGCGAAGTACAAAACGAAAAAATACAATTCCACAGCAAATTTGGATATGATAATTAGCCACAGTGCCAATTTTGACGTTTGTAAATGAACGAGTGAGTGATATACCTATTTGTCAGAGAATTCTATTGGGGATTTGGTTTTGTGGATTTTGGATATGTAGATTTTGGATTTGTGGATTTTTGATTTGTGGATTTTGGATCTGTGAATTCTGAATTGATGGATTTTGGATCGGGGATTTTGGTTCGTGGATTTTGTGACTGGGGATTTCAAATTTGTGGATTTTAAAAGTGTGGGGATTTTGGATTTGTGGATTTTGTTTTTGGAGATTATGTCGGTATCCCAGCAGTTTGATGTGTTCCATTGAAAAAAGCTAGCAAAGTACTTGCAAGTACTTCGCCACCTCCAAAGGAAAACGCCTCATCATCATCAAGTCCTGTAACCCCGGTTGGGGCATAGGGCGCCAACAAATCGTTTCCATCCTTCTCGGTCTGCAGATAGATATTTTAACTGTGGCCACGTCTTTCTCTGGGAGTCTGCTTCTGCTAGAACTGTTGATTTCCATGTTGTTCTTGGTCTTCCAACCCGCCGTGCACCCTGAGGATTCCATTCAAATGACTGCTTTGCAATTTCATCGTTTGGTTTCCTCAGTGTGTGACCAATCCATTGCCATTTACGCTTTCTTATGTCAGCGTCCAGCCGCTCCTGGCTTGTCCTGCGCCACAAATCCTCGTTTGATATAATTTGTGGCCAGCGAATTTTTAGAATATGGCGTAGACAACGGTTCACAAAAGCCTGCAATTTCTTTGAGATGGTAGTCGTGACTTTCCAGGTTTCGCAAGCATATAACAGCACGGATTTGACATTGGATTCGAAGAATCTCAACTTTGTGCGCAAGGAGATCTGACATGAGTTCCAAATTTGGGAGAGAGAACCGAAGGCTGCGCGAGCTTTATTTATTCTACTTTGAACGTCCAGATCAGTACCACCATTTGCTGAAACAATACTTCCAAGGTAGTTAAATTGTTCAACCTCTTCAACTGGCGTCTCCTGTATTAAAATACGCTGATGTGTGGAGCGGCCTGTGAGCATTATTTTTGTCTTTTTGCTATTTATTTTAAGACCACTCGCCTCTCCTTTTAACTTCAGAGCTTGACACATCCCGTTCAGCCCGCTGATGTTATTTGCCAAGAGACATATATCATCGGCATAGTCTAAGTGGCTAAGCCTTTCAAACGGTCTCCATTGAATGCCCTGCCTCTCTGATGTTCCAACGCTGGCTGTCAAGACATCGTCAATCGCCAGTAGAAAGAGAATTGGCGATAGAACATCTCCGTCTCACACCCTGCCGCACTTCGAAAGAGTCGGATAGCTGCCCATTGTGTAAAACAAAGCATCTTGCGTTGTTATAGGACTCTCTTATAATGGCAACAATTTTTGGGGGAATTCCTCTACCAAGAAGTGATCTCCATATACATTCACGGTTGACTCGGTCAAAGGCCTTCTCAAAATCCACGAACATGAGGTAAAGCGGTGATTGAAACTCCGCAGACTGCTCAAGAACGATACGCAGAGTGTTGATATGGTCGACACAAGACCGCCCACTGCGGAAACCAGCTTGATGCCTCTTGAGTGTAGACTCGATTCTAACCTTTATCCGCTCCAGAATGATGGTTGCCATTAATTTTGGAAAAACGGACAAAACTGTAATACCTCGCCAATTGTTGCAATTCTTAAGATCACCTATTCTTTGGCAACTTAACAATTACACCATCCTTCCAGTCGCTGGGATAGATTTCATTTTCCCACACAGCTTGTATCAACGGGTGTAGAATACTAGCCGTTCTGACAGGGTCAGCTTTCAGGAACTCGGCTGGTATACCATCAAGTCCAGCTGCTTTGTTGTTTTTGAGAAGATTTATCGAAGATTGAATTTCCAGTACTGTAGGGGGCTCGATGTCAATACCCCTATATGATCTACGCATCTCGTTAAGCTGGGGCACTTCAGCACTCTGCTCGACAGAATCCTCATTAAGCAAGGCACAAAAGTGCTCCTTCCACCTGCGCAGCTGATCTTCGATTGATACCAAAAGTGTACCATCCACATCCATTACAGGATGATTGGTGTTGGTTTTCTTCCCGACAACTTCCTTGGATATTTGGTACAATTCCCTCATGTCTCCTCTTCTTGCAGCGTTTTCCGCATTTTCTGCGAGACCCTCTAACCTCACCCTCTTGTCTCGTCTCACACAGCGATAGACCATCTTATGTGCTAAGCGATACTCTCTTCGCAATTCAGCCTTTCGTTGAGCATCTGCTTCGGCATTTATTTGCATCTTCAACGATTTGCGAAGCTCGATTTTATCCCAGGTGTCTTGGGATATCCAAGAGTCTCTAACTCTCGACTGCTTGGGTACAGTTTCGGATCCAGCATCCATAAAAACACTTTTTATATCACCCCACATCTCATCAATTGTTGAATGTTGTATTCCATTTAATGACGAAGCTCTGTCGTTAAGGTTGGTGACATAGTTACGACATATGTTGGGATCACTTAAAGCATTTGTATTGAACTTCGAATTCCTTGCTGCACCCTGTGATTGACGTTGTACAGCTGCCGTTCGTAGCTTGAGACTCATGAGAACCAAATGATGGTCGCTTCCAGTGTCGGCATTTCTTATGCTCCGAACATCGCACATTGACTTCCTCCATCGCTGCTGAATCATGATGTGGTCAATTTGGTTTTCAGTTTGACCATCCGGATGTACCCAGGTGATTTTGTTGCAAGTCTTATGTTTAAACACAGTTCCACCCAGTACAAGACGATTAGCGTTACAAAAATCGACCAGCAAATCGCCATTTTCATTTCGTGACCCCAAGCCATTTTTCCCCATGACGCGTTCCAGACCGTAGTTGTCTGATCCGACTTGGGCATTGAGATCTCCCATGACAATTATGATGTCGGCTCTTGGAACACCACTGTAAACTGAGTTAAGATGAGTGTAGAAAGCGGTTTTGTCTTCCTCGGTCGCTTCATTTGTGGGGGCGTAGCACTGAATTATTGTGACGTTGCGAATTTTTGAACGGAACCTTGCTGTCATTATTCTTGCAGAAATGGGCGCCCAGGATATAAGACTACGCCTTGCTTCTTCGTTCAACATAATTCCGACACCATGCAGCCTTTGGCCACCCTCTCTTTCATCCTCCCCGGAATACAGCATTCTCGTTTGCCCAGAGTCAGCTCTGTATTCGGCTCTTCCTCTCCACCTAGTTTCACTGATGCCCAGGATACTGATCTTAAGGTGAAGCATTTCACGCTCAACCTGCTCGTATCTACCTTCGCCGTACAAGGATCGAACGTTCCATGCTCCGATTTTCGTACGTATGCGGTAGCCAAAAGTATCATTTGCTCTTCTTAAAAGACTTCTTCTATTTGTTAACGATTCATTTATTGTTATGGCGTCTTGATTGACGCTGGTACACGAAAGATGCCGCACCCCCAAATCCGATGTGCGGTTTACAGCAGCCGAAGCTGCAGAAGGATTCTCCATAAAATGGTTACCTCTTGGGGACTCATTTCCAATTGTTGTCATATTTCATGTAATAGCATATATCCTTCCACCATGGTGTTTTCCGAGATACGATTAATAACATACATAAGCTCAGATTTGACAGGCACACCCGCCTTTTGTATGGTCAAACACATAACTGCTCGAGGCCGCCCACTATGGGAAAACAGACGCCTTTTGTAGCCGCCCAATATGGGTTACAGACGCTACCTGCTGCTGCCGTTGGCCTTTTAACAAAAACGCTCCTCCGCCACCAGACTATCATGCCGTTGACCGCCACCTGCAGTTCATCCGTCTTAAGGGGGCTTTTAACCATCCCAAGGACAAGTTTGTGCCCTGACCAGCAAAGCTGGGTTGTCTGCTTATCCCGGCATCCATTCGGTCCCCCTGCACGTTAGCGTTACCCACCCTCCACCACGCGGAGGTGTGCATAGGGATTTTCCTATCATTGAGCCTAGGGCCATATGGCGTCCTAGCACTCTCAAGTACTTTTGGAGGGCCTATTGATATGAAATTTTAATTCGTGAACTAGCTTCAGATCACCTTTTAGTTAATTTGTGATTTAGCAGACATCGGAGCACTTTTTATTGATAGGGCTGTTAATATTTAATATTCTCCCTTTTACTTAAAGAAAAATATCGTAGTTCGCTTTTGCGACCAAAACGAACACAATCGTCGAATAGCTTGTTTCTTTTCTTTGTGCGCAAAAAAACCAGCCGTCAAACTCATGGAATAAAAACATAACATGATTTGCCCAGAAGAGATGTAAGATATTGCCAGATATAATTATCTGACATTAAGTTGGAGAGAAATTATTTCCTGTGGAGTCCGGGTGTTATTAGGCGTTTTCCTTAGGAAGGTGGGGAAGTACTTGCAAGTACTTTGCTCGCTTTTTCAATGGAACACATCAAACTGCTTTCCCATGTAATATGTATCTACTCGCACTCGAGAGTATGTGCAGTTGGTAGTACTAGATTAGGGTTTTCTTCTACTCATAAGTACTTTGCCACCTCCAAAGGAAAACGGCTATTGACGGAAAATATTCATCTGTATTTTATATATTAAAAATATTTTAAATATGAAAAACACTCACCATTCACCTATATGAAATACTCGAGGCCCTTTCACTATCATGGCATGTAACTTTTTCCCTAAACATTGCTGCGAAACATGCTGCAGCGACCAGTCCCAATTGTAGTCATCGTACGAACAAAAATGCTTCGCACATACTCGTATGCCATGCCAGGTGCTTCGATTGAAAGCGAAACCCATATTATGTTTGCTACTGATCCATGGCATCACTTCAACCTGTTAGTAATTTAATAAAACATTTGAAATAAATATTAAATTATAGAATCAGTTTTTATCTTTTATAATTAATGGCAATCTACAAAAATAACAAAATGAATTCTAAATCAATCACAGCGTTTCCAGTTTTATAAGTGGTATTTTAGCACAGGTGCTTGAAGTCAGAAGTATAAAAGGTAAGCAAAATAAGCCCCATGCAATTTTTCTTCTGAATATTTTAAGCTGACTTTGGAAGATTTACTGATTGAACATACTGGTGTAGATGTACATAGCTGTAGCTCTTAATAGCCTTTTCACACCGAACCCAAAACGCGGCTTTCGCGAAAATATCGGTTTTGGAGAAAAACCTAATCGAAAACACAAGTTTTCTCATACATTTTTTGTAGCTTCAGGTTTTCGTAAAACACAAGTTTTATATAAAACCAGTCAAACATGTTGGAATTCAGAGATGAACAAAATAAACATACCTTTTAATAAGTTCAGCGCCTATTGAAGTGTCAAAAAAGAAACTGATGGGATGCTTTCAAAAAAAAATTGAAAACAGCTGACGTAATTCTGTCATCTCAAATATAAAATTCGAATCTCAAAACAAAATATTTTATTTAAAATTGATAAATAATTGTTTGCGGCAAGTCAAATTGTTCATATGGATCCTCTTTATAAAATAAATCACCGATTTCAAACAAATGGAAGAAAATACAAAAATTGTACGTGGTTTGTGTAAAAAAAATTGGAATGTCAAACGAAAACGTGTAATTTTCAGTGTGAATGGTTTTCGCGTTTTTGAAAAGTTTTAGCCGAAAACCGGTTTTGGGTTTTGTTGTGAAAAGCCTATAACACTCCGAATTTTGAATCAGAAATGTATAGTGTAGTAGAAGTTGACGTTTACTTCATTTATGTGAATTCTATTGTGTTTAGCCAGTTATGTTCAGTTAAATATTATGGCGTTTTCGATTGGACGTTCCGACTTTTCCACTTCATTTTAACTCCTACTACTCCAAAAGTCTTCGTTTGGCTGTTACGAGTAATGATTTCGCAGTCTTTTTCTGTTCCCGATTTCAAGGAGCAGATTTGGAACTCACGCATACATATACAGCTTTTCGTCGGACTACTGGTCAAAAACTATAAGTGTTTGAAGAAGCCATTTTGTAAAATAGCGTCATTCAGTATTTAGTGTAAATTTTACAATAAGATATTTTCATATTCGATTGGAAGCAAAAAGGAGTGGGACAATCAGAAAATCCAATCGAAAACGACATTATTGAGGGCCAAATGTCCCGCAGAATGCTTTAAGATGAATTTCTTGTTTACGGCCTCGCTCTTGGCGCATTAAAACTATCTAAGCTCTGGGGATATAGGCATATTATTTATAAGAAATTGCACTCGACTTATTGTAGAAACAGAATAATCTACAGCACTTGCAACACCTATTTTTTAATTATTTGATTTTTAATTAATAAAATACTTTACATTTAAATCTGGAATCGCTTTAATGAATAAAACGCACTTCTTATTCAGTAAAGTCCTAATTTCAATGACATATTTATATTTTTTGTACTAATTTTACTTAATAAAATCAGGATATCACTATTTTATATTTTATAAATTCAAAAAATAATATAAATCAAATAAAAAGGAAAAAAGCATTCGAAGAAAGTAAGCATAAGACTTCGCTTTAAGTTTTTTTTTTTTTTGCAAACAACAATTTCAAGACCATGCATA